>LS997565.1:8715004-9157504 GCA_000469685.2 Haemonchus contortus
TGCAACATTGGGGGTGTTATGATTCAACCGAGTGGGAAGAGCGAACGAATTTCCGCATTCCTGCAAAGTTCATATTTCATAATATGCTTGAAATGTCAAGCGATTTCAAGCTAGCTGTTGGGTCGGAGCGGTTATCGACTAGATCTCTGAAGGTATCACTTGGCCAGAATTGTTTGTTAAAGCCTAGATAATAGAAAGCGTCTCGTCTCGTATCTTAGTAGGATCAATAAGCTACTCTTGAATGTTCCATTCTTCAGATAATCGTAGGATGTACATCCCATTAACCTGTGAAGAAAAAGGATAAACCTTTCCGCGTCAACTGATTTCCTTTCGGTATGCGCCCCACATTCGACTTTCATTTCAACCCGTAGGGGCGTATTGAAGAATACGTGGCCTATACATACATACAGTAGCGCTCAAAAGTATTCGGCGAAATGCTTCTTTAGTTATAATTTTTAGTCGTAGCTTCTTTCCTACTGGATCTAATCAAGCGAAATTTCAGTATGGGTAGCATTGGTATAGTGTGAATATTTACCACCATTAACCTGCAATCTTATCATGTTCAGATATCCAAAAGGGCTTGAACAAAAAATCAACCAGAATTACGAATGGTGGTCCTTTAGGAGTCCTTTCCTTTTTGCCATGTCTTAGGTGTACGAGCACTAATGTCGAACCCAGATGAGAAGAAAAACGTACATAAGGTCCGAATAACTGCAGACGTCACAAACTTGCTTCCAGCATAGTCCACAAACGCCTCCCCATTAGTATGTGGATATGGCTGTTTTGCAGTCAAGTAGTGTTGGACAGTGTAAAACATACTTTAGCTAAACATATCAAAATTTCATGTGATTTGCTCCATTGGGAAAAAAGTTACGGCAAGTTAAAGTTGGCCGAATACTTTTGAGCGCTACTGTACATACATGAACTGCGACGACCAGTCGCAGTTCATGTATGTATGGGCCACTCAGTCATGTGAGTCACCGTTTTCTCCTCCCATTATGATTTGCAAAAAACGATCTCGGTGAAGTGGAAAGCTCGTCGGGTTGGCGGATATCGAACCTGGATTCGATCTTCGGGGTATGCCGTGATAGTGCACTACTTGGCGCCACACCACAACATAAAATACATGAGCTGAGATTGTACATGGAACTTTAGAAAAGTGGAAAACTCCCGAATTTCCAAAGAAAAATGCCTTATAACTTTTCATGCCAATTTACTGCAAAAAATCCTATTTTCCGCCACCACAAGAGACATATCAGTGTTTAGAGGACGTGGAAGAAAAGTCGTAACCTTTGCTGACCACTGAAAAGCAATGTTTCAAAAAGCTCTTCAAATTTTTGAGTGGGCAACTGAGCAAATGAGTAAATAGAAGATTTCAAAACACTTGAAATATTTCTCTCAAAGAGTAACCAACTGTTTTTCAAAGTAAAAGACTCATTTTATTTGACAAGTGAGTACATCCTTCGACGTATTTTCCTCTATGTTATAGATGTTTTACATGTAATACATAATTAGACTCGATCTGAAACAAGCTAGTCTAAAGTACATCACAATCTGACAAGGATTTAGAAAGTGCGAAGTTGTATACCCTATCTACTTATGTTGCTGAGGTATTTTTAGCTCACTTCGACTATTTACCTGTCCCACGGTGATGCCACTTTTCTGTTCTCAACTTCTCACCCTCCTGACGAGCTTTCCCAGACAGCGAGCTCACCCTCGCCACTCCAGCTTGTTTTTCAGCGCTTTGCTCGTTTTCACTGATAGATTTCACATCATTTGAGAAAGTCATAAATTCAAAGTGTTTATTGTATCAATCGATCCCGGCAGTCTATTCGAGTCCTTCTCGTTATTCTTCATTCGTGGCGAGTTACTATGAAAAATGCCAACTGTCATAGATGTATAAATGTAAAAGATGTATGAATGTTGAATGTAGATTTTATAAAACACCAATAAAAAACTAGGATGATCGCTAGAAAAGCAAATAGATCCTGTTCCGGAAGCTCTGGCTATACCAAATAGGGCTAGCAATATCTTCTAGAATACCCTGGGTTGGCTATCCGGCATGAGATAGGTCTAGGAGAACATGAATACCGACTTGAGGATCGATTACCTTTGTATAACCCCTGAAGAGGTTCAATCCACCAATATTCTATTCTTCGATAAAAAGTTGAGCACGTGGTCCACTCCGATTGATAAGAACATTCTTCCTTATCTTCCTATTTTATCAGCATTTTGCACATAAATCATGACAAGGTGTGCTGCAGTGATATGAACAGGATGAACCGGGTTTTCTCACTTATCACTCCTTGTTAGATGATTTATTCATTATTCATCGAAATTGGAGAGATTCTTCTTTTTATTGGACAAAAAAGGCATTCCGCGTGCGCTGAACTGTTAATAGGCCAGGTTTCCTGAAGTCACGTGTTGAAGCTTATTCAGCGCCGTCTACCTTCGTTTTGACATTTTAACTGGGGATGAGAGGCGGTGGGGTTGAGAGGCGGAGGTATGTACTACTAGCAATGTGCACCGACTCTCTCCAAATCTCTTTCTGAAGGCTTGGATGAGTTCAGTCATGGAATTGAGGAGATAGTCTAAGGAATTGAGGAGCTGTTATCAGAAATTGAATTCCAAAAACAAGTGCATGAGGGTGGCTAGCCATTAAATAGGGAACTGGACACACACTAGATGGATGACCCCGACTACATATTCACTCATTCACAATTATACTCGGAAGAAGTCCAATGTGGGCACCTTCTGACTCCAAGCCTCTCATTACCACGCATAATCATATTAGAGGCTTCAACAGGATATATCCAACGGGGTTTATCCACGGTCGATATTTTTGGAAGACAGTCTCACACCTCGCGGACTGTAAAAAAAACTCGATCAGTGGGGGGGGGGGGGGGGAGGAGGTGGTCACCAGTTGAAATTTTCTCCCACCTTGATGGGGTAGGCGAAAAAATTTGACTACAGGGGAAGTGGAAGTCACTGGAGGGAGCGGTATTTTTATCTATCATAACAAGCTATTGTTCGACTATACAGCCAGCAATATGAAACCAAGGCAATTGCTGACTTGAAATTCGATTCCTTTCACCAGATGTAAGGTACATATCAGCTTGTGCCCCGTCCTTGACTCATCTTTACAATTACAACTGCTGAGAAGGGATAAAACGAGCCTAGCTCAGCTCAAGCAAAAGTGGAGCAATCGAGACCAAGTTGGGACTCACACTAGGCACTCCGATAGCTGCTGTCTGCATGGCTGGGAATTGGTAATGAGAGTTGGTTGAACGAGACAGATCAGGCTTTTTAACCCTTCTAACGAGCTTTCCCGGACAGCTCCAGCTCTCCGTTTTCCCAGTTTTCCGGTACTACCACTACTTCTATACACCTTGGAGAACGTGATTAACTTTTAGAGAACATGATTAGATGTATATCGGTCGTGGAGCACGAAGTAAAGTAGGCTCAGTTAGTCTCCCATTGATTTCTCCCACTCTAGGGAGAACTTCGTGAGCATGTCTCTGTACTGGTTAGGAAAAGGCTAACTTAGCTGAAGTCGTGGACCATGCTTTCCGAGTGCTACTGCATTAATAAGTGAAAATAGCCTAACGGACAGGGCTGCCCCAGAGTACGCTTCCCATCCCAATCAATCAAGTATTTCTCGCCTCCGAAAATGATTAATGGGCTCTAAACCTAACATATGTTTGAAAATTTTCGAAAACTCTTTTTTTCTTTGAAGAACTTATTGATGAGGACTCGTTCCGAGATCGATTATGCTACATTGGCAAAACAAATAGCACACTATTAGGAGGGCATGACGGACACTTGTTCCAATTTCTGAATGGGTGCCATATATATGGCCTATCCACTGAGGATGATCAATGTGAGCAAATAACCTTTTGTTAGGAATTCCAAGTGATTAAACTAACCAATTCCCAGCGTTGCTATTCCTCTCCCATTACACCATCTGCTTTACAACAGGCTATTTCTTAGTTACACCAAAAAACTACCTCGATCACCTTTCAAAATGTTGGTAAAGATGTTGGGAGCCGGAGGAACATTTATCATAGCTATCATTCCGCCAACTCTCCTATCCACTGCGATATCGCAACCATTTCCTTCATCTTAGTTGACTTTTAGACTTACTATTAGCTACTAGCTTTCCTAGACTCCATTGAACCCATCTCTGGATATCCCCAGCGCTCGCCTTTGACATTTTGACCAATCTAATGAAGTTGCCTGTCATTTGCGATCCGATTTGGTGTTTTTTCACATTCCGTGGCTGATATGCTAGAGGGAGAAGTAAGGCGGGAACCACTACTGTTCTTGTGGTGTAGGGATCGAATCTCGAAACGTACTCGTCTAGGGGGAGGTATTTCATCGGTCTGTAGACGGTCATTTGGGACTATGCAGTTTTAGGAGTATAAAAGGTAAAGTAAAGGGTAAAATCTCGAGGCGTCAATCTGTCCCGTCTGAGGGATGCCACCCGTTTGCTTTATTTAGAATGGTAGGGGCGTATTGAATGCGTTTGTGTCCTATACAATGACTTGCGGTGACCAACCGTTTTACAAGTCAGTGTTTTTACCCTCCCAGACGAGCCTGGTATCGATAAACCGACCCCGGAAGGAGAAGGCTCAGTTGCCTTAGCCCGGTCCGGGATTCGAACCCGTGACAATGCGTGTGTGGAGTGCACCACTCGCCACTACAACATCTCCGTCCATTCAGGAGAATAGAAGCTTGCAATGACTAGTACATTGGCCGGCTTCTGCAATCCAATAAGTTGGCCAATCTGTCACCTGTCGTCCCTTCACTTATCGATTTCCTCGAGCGGGCGCTAGTAGCGTGTCCACTCGTCCCTGTCGTGAGCCGGAGTGGTCTAATGGATCGTCCTCGCTCAATGGACACGAAGGATAACATTCTGTTCGTTATAGATTTCGTAAATAAGTCCGAACAACGCGCTGGTGGCCGTCCTGGCGTTCGCGAGGAATCCAGACAGTAACCTCCTTGATACAACGCCCATCACGATATCATATAACGTATCCAGCTCATCTGATATTCGATATGCCACCATTCTTGCTGTAACTCAGACACATGTGTGCGTCTGGGAACTCAGCTGATCCATACCAAAACTTTTACTCTGTAACTACCACTGTCCTTCATCCACCAGACATACCATTGTCCTTCACCCTCCAGACGAACGTAAAAAAGTGGCAGGTGATGAAACTGCAGCATGCGGGGCTCTTGGGAATAAATCTCGGCACAGTTATCTCTGATGGCTTTGTTTTGTGAGTTTTAAATCCCTCAAAATAAACCAGTTGCTGATGAACTTATCAGTTGTCAGTATGGTTAACTCTGTAGCCAACACTAGGGTAAAAAATAAACTCGAAAGTTAATCGATTCATCGAATAGTAAGGATCTCAACTGTCCATCGCCAGCTAAATTTTTTTTTGATTTCTCATTCTTGACTGATCAATACCGAGCGACAAATTCATCGGATCTGTTGTGTCTCTGAGACATAAGAATGGGAAATAAATTGATTCACCAGCGTAGGCCAGTTCCTCTGAAATAAGCCATGCCTCCACGACCAATTCAGAATCGTAGAAGCATTTGAGAATGTGTGCGGCCGCGACTGCGGACCGCATTAACTTGGATATGGCGCCCGAAGTCTGATCCTGCCCTCCTTCCTCCAAGACATTAACTCCTACTCCATGCAGTTCGCTCAGGGAAGTGAAACGGCTGACTAATCTCAAAGAAATTTGATCCTCCAGTATTGTTATCGGTAATTACCCTGTTGTTCTTACACTATTCCTCAATGCGAAACAAATAATTGCCAAACAAATTACATTCGAAGCTGTCGGCATGGATTCTACCTCCTGCTAGACATACCACACGATCCATCCACATCATAGTCCGTTGCCCGAGACAGCTGCAAAAGCAAAAACAGTTTAGATGTACTGAAATTACGTCCGATACACGGCATCTAAGCAGTAACCCGATCTTCAGCGGCTTTGTCTCTTTGCCGCAGAATTTAGAACAATCGCAACCCTCCTTTTAACTCCTCTGCCACTCATTTATCTCTCAACCAGGATTGTAGCAGCGCTTTATTCCGATACAACAGCTCTTTGACAATTCAATCCAAGACTACAGGAATCATCGTTTTTTTCTTTCTCATAGGGATGCTCCTGCAGCCAACCTATCAGCCGATTGTCAATTGTTGGAATGCTCTCTTGGTCTAGGCGGTATTCGATACCTTGACCATGTGTCCGAGGGAAGGGACGGGCTGACGGACTGGCTAGGTCCAGCACACTCACTACACTTCAGAACTTTTCACTGCCTAATTGCAGCTATTTTTATTAGAATTGATGAAAAATGTGATTAATTGTATGCTATTGGAGACGTAACCCGCGGTGTTATCACCCACAGATGACGGGTAGGGAACAGGAGCATCCCACAGATCACTATCCGAACAACTTGCCTTTATAGAAGGAAATTTATGTGGTAACCAGTAAAAGGGAACGATTCGAATTAGAAAAGGCAGAAAATATAATAACTCTCACTGACAGCTGGTTTTCAGAGACGTGGGAAAGTAACCTCACTCTTGTCTCATGATTGGCGGTTCCATCTGTCGTATAACATGGCCTGAGAAAATTTCTTCCCTATCTCCCCATCCCTCTCCCATCAACCCCCCCCCCCCCCACCTCCCCCCAAAGAACGCCACGTACGACGCCGAGTCAAATCAGATTTTCAGGTAGCGAACGAAACCGAAGGGAATAAAGTCCGGTATTGATGGCATTCCAAACACCATGCGCCAAAATATTTCTATCAATAAAGGCCAAGTAAGTCCTAAGAAAAAATGATAAGAACTTACTCAGTTTTATAGTATTATATTAAATTTATTATGATTTGTTTACTTGTATGTTGTTATTTCATTGAATTGCGGCGCAAATGTTTCATCCTGTTCCAGTGGACTAAAAGATCGGGATGTTCTAACAAGGAGCGATCCAATTTGTACGGTTTCTATGCTCATCAAACTACCTAATGGTAAACTACCTGAATGACCTGTTTAAATTAATTTTTGTCTTGTCAGAGAAATCTTTCAGGATAGAGAACTGATCGACCATTTTTTAGGCAAGCAGAAATGGACAAAACTCGGACATACGGAGGTCGTTTGGGATAGTTTAGATCCAGAATTTGTACGGAAAATCCCATGCGACTATATTTTTGAGGAGCGTCAGAAAATGAGATTTGAGATGTGAGTTATTTATCGCATTCCATCGCACAGAACAATCAATGCAGGTGACTCTGGATTGTTCAATTTGGAAGAATGCGCCACGCCCTCGTTATTCATCGGACTCATTCTAAGCCTTACGCGTCCGTAATAGGGTCTTCACTTCGAGCTCAAAGTTATAGCAAAACTTTTATCCGATTTCGATCAAAAGCAAATACACGGCGCAAAAAATCGTCTATCGCACCCTCATAGACGATTTTGAGACTTCGAGCCAGTTGAAAGGGACAATTACCTTTGGTAGCGGGGGCGCGATTTGATCGAGCCTAACAAATACGGGCGGTGGAATAGAATCTTCATGAGGGTGGGATCACCGATTTGTAGGTCAGAAAGAGGACTGAGGTCCTTGCTGTATTTATATGCCATACCTATCCTCGAAAAAAAGAATCATACTCTCCAAAGTCCCTGAAGAAGTCGGATTGAGCCCTCGACATGGCCCAGTGCAACTCATGGACAAAATCTCCACAACAATTTGACTCTGGATGTAGTTTTACCCTATTGACAAGGTCTCGTGGTGCTAGATTCCTAGTATGTTTCTTGCCCGTGGGCTGCAAACACTACTCAAAAACTGAATTCTACAGCCCTCCACCAGCTTTATTACACTTTCAGTCGCTTCTACGAATTCCGTTAGAAAGCGTGTAGGTGGCGCTTCCGAGAAAGAAACAATTGACACTTCCTGCTATTATTGTGGATTTAGGCAACTCATATTCTGCATTACAGATACGATGTGGACAGCACGTCCAGCAAACTCAGCAGTCATGATTTTCTTGGATCAATGGAATGCTATTTAGCTGAGATTGTTAGTGTACGATCGCTCAAAAAAGAGCTGAGGTTGGTCCGACTGGATGATGAAGATTTTGGCACATCAAAACTTAGTTCATAGTAATTGAGTTTAGTGGACTCACTGGATATTGTGGCACGATTACGGTATCGGCAGAGGAAGTTGATACGGATATCGAAGGGGATGCCGAGTTCCACATAAGGGCTCAGAAGCTCCAACGACAGCACTTTATCTGGTCGTCGGATCCATTTCTGAAGATTTACAGGATTTTGGACGACAACGGGTAGGCCACTCTGATGGAAAAGTAAGTAACTAAAAGGAATAAGAGTCGGACAATAAAAGATCCTTTGGGATGAGCCATGCTCTCAACTACACTGCAAATTTATAAAAAACACCTGCACGCGTACTTGCTCCAGTCAATGGCAGGTAGAGCGCCGATCGAGCGTAAGTCAGGACCCTTTTTCCCTCATACAAAGTGGGCACATTTAGATCGACTTCAGGAAGGACCAGGCTTGCTGGCTCGTGGAGTAAATGAGCAATAAACAAACAACAATAGGCACATAAACAAATGAAAATACAACGATGTTTATATGAAAAAGGACTCCCATTATTTCATGACTAAGAATCTTTCAGACGTCAACTTGCTTATCAAAGTGAGTATATAAAACGAACAGTGAACCCAGTTTGGAAAGTGTTTCACGTTGGTATGCAGGCTCTATGCGGAGGGGATAAGAAGAGGTCAGTTGTGCGTTTGTTGAACTACTGATGGAAAACACCGCCTACTTGGGCCTTAGATTTATTGCTACGTTGAAACTGCATTTTCTAAACTAAAAGAAGAGCACCTGGCCGGGCAAAGGTATATCACTCAGCTCCGTTTGTTTGTTTAAAAGGGAGGCCATAAGCACCACCGCAGGAAAAGCGGTAGCGATAATCGTGCACATATTCGGGAGTGGACGAGTTACCCTGCGAAAGATGGAATATTTGTACGGGTCACCACTCACAAAAATCTTCTATCTATTCACCAGGTAAGCATCGCTGATAGATAGGGAACGTTTTGTGGTGTACCCTGTGAAATGGTAACAGACCGAAATGGTATGCTTCCCTTTCCTGCATTTTCCTGTGATACTGCTTTTATGGATTTCCAAAGGCCTTACTCATCGGGTTAAAGTATTTGAGTGAACATCACCAGATAGAATAAGTGGGAAAAGAAAAAAGGTAAAGAGCCGAGAAAATTTATGAGCTCGTATCTGTCGCTTCAATTTCAGGCAATTCGTCATCGAATGTTGGGATCACGACTTCCGTGGCAGGTATTTTTATCTACATATTAGCTGTGATTTGATGTCATAATTAGAAAAAATAACTTGAAAATCAAAAAAAATAGAATTCAACAGTTATGAACAAATAAGTCGAACTTAGAAAAAAAACAATCAGAGCAACCAGAACGCAATCCAAAAAAAACGTGGCCAAAAGCCAAAAGGGTTTCTGTATTCCACTCCTACCTTTTCACGCCCGTTTTCTAGATTCCATTTCAATTCTTCTTCTGTTTCCTCTTATCTTTCTAGGCATCACTACATCGGTGAGTGCAGTATCTCTATCGAAGAGATCATAGCCAAACGAGCAGATCCGGTTCCGGTAAGTGTAGAAAAGTTCTGGCAAAATTTTCATTAGAATTGCTGGTTTCAGTTGATCAATGAGCACCACCTGAAGAAGGGTTCATGCTTTGGAAACTACGAAAATTCTGGCACTTTACACTTTCTTCATTTCCAAATCGTTAAACGTTTCACGTTCCTGGATTTTATACAGGCTGGGTCTGCGTTTTTTTCTAAAAATCAAAGCGGCTCAAATTATCGGCCCAAATCGATATTTTTTAGGATGCGCCAGGCACACATCTTCCTTCTAAACTGTTCTATTGTGTTTTTTGCAAATGTGCAATGACACGGATATCAACCCAGAAAATAGAGTGCGCCCGGGGGGGACGGTCAAGTCGTGCGTCCGAGGGTGCACGCGGCAAATTGCGCGGCGAAACCCATACCTATTCTGACGACTTTAGCGCCTATTATTTGGGCCCATTTTCGAAGTACAGTAGAATAGTAGGATCGGCCGACCTTACTAATCTACCTTACTTCAGGTTTGGGCCCCAATGATAGGCGCCGGAGTCGTCTAAATTCGCCACGAACTTCGCCGCGCAATTTGCCGCGCGCACCCTCGGACGCACGACTTGACACACACCCTGCGCCCGGTATACAAAGGATGTGGCACCCAATAAATTGTCTCGGAGCAATCAAAAACCCATCTAACATGGGAAAGGGCGGCAGTAGGAGATATGAATGTCAATGCTCAGCATCCTTTTAAATCACGCCATGCATTTGTTCCTGATTGAATATATGAAATAGTTACCCTGTTAACTAAAAAAGTGGTCTGCCAGTGAGTAACTGTGAGTGCACTACTCTATGGACCCAGGCATAATTTCATCCACAAATTGCTCTAGTGTTCCGAACTTTTCGAGTACTTCTGAGGCCGAAATCTTGAGATTTCAAAGAATGTTACGGTTTCATCTCAATTATTATTAGCCTAAAGATATTTCTCGATGTTTAATTCTCAGAAAAGAAGTTTTCATTATCAAAAAACTTCCCATCAATAAAACCATGTTAGGCCCTAGGCAAACCAATAAATTGCTCTGTGCATGGCGTATCCTCAAGAGAGATTAAGTGGTGCCCGGTGAGATGTCAGTCTTTTCTTGGGTGTTTTTTCGATTGCGCTATTTTAGGACACAATTGGACTTTTCGGTTGCCATCGATTTGACCAAGTCTAACGGCGATCCACGAAAACCGGAATCACTGCACTACATTCTCGACCCGGATAAGCCGTCACCTTACGAATTGGCGATCAAGTCAGTTATTCAACTATTTCGCTAATACTGCATGAAAATGAACAGAAAATTCGGATCTCACATAAATCGAGGTCGAACAAGCCAGTAGAGCCTTCTCACCAAACATGATCCGTCCTCTTTGCTTCCGAGTCTCTCTAATTGGTCGTGCCATCACAGACCGCAACTTAGGGCGAACTTAACTGCTTGATACAAACCTTCACTAGAAACTGAATAGTGATCGCCAGGAAGCCCGTGAGATCAGCGTAAATACAACTACCCACTCAAACGATTTTACGGTGAAGAGGAGGAATCGAAAATGGAAATGAAAATGGGGCGCGTGAAAAATGTTTGCCTGTTTCTTTCCATGAAAGCTTCTCTATCTTTTACAATAGTATTTATTCATTCAACTTTGTAAAGATGATGAAAATCCAAGAAATTCACTGGAAACATTCTTTTCAGAGCTGTTGTCGATATCTGCCAGTTCTATAGTCGAAAACAGCTGTTCAATGCATACGGCTTCGGTGCCATCGTTCCGGGCCACACAAAAGTTTCACCGGTTTTCAACTTGGTACGGTTGTTACATTCAATTGCTATAGCGAATTTTCTGTAGCAATGGTGCAGTTGGTTCCAATTTTACCCGAACCAAGTAATCGCTAAAGGACAGCCCCCACGAAAAAGCTCTATCTCCAGCTGATCTTTGAAAAATACTGAAAAAGTTGGCTTACTATGAATTCAAGTTCCCGTGATAATTGCAAAAAACTAGAAAAAATGAGCCTAGCTCTATCAAGCCTTGTCGCTAATTCGGTACCGACTTGATCTGATAGGATATAGCTGAAGCCTGTGAAGCACTTGGCTACCTTCAGTTACTAGTAGGAAGTCGAAACAAATTGTCCTTCAAGTTTTTCAATCTACAGAATCTCTCATCAAGCTGTGTGGTGCATCGTCTTGATGGTGTATTGAATGCATACCATAAATGCGTACCAGTTGTACGTCTCTATGGCCCAACCAACTTCGCACCTGTAATCACGGAAGCTGCAAGGAGAGCTGCTAAAGTACGTGACGGCTCTCACTATCAGGTAAGCTCTTTCTTCAGGACTTTGAAAAACGGATATTATCATTCACATTTCGACGAGGACAATTCTGTTATGATAACCTGTAGCGCCTGTCGTCATTGATCATCGATCTCTTCCTTCGTCCCTGTCGCCCTTGCTCGAGGAGCACAGGGCATAGAATTCCTTCCGTTCACAGCTGAATAATGAGTTATACTGAACAGAGAATTAATGCAGATCATCTCTTCTGAACATGAACTTTAGGATGGGATTTGCGCCTCGGCATCACAAAAACGAAATTTTCTAAGTGTTTTGAGGATGGAGAGTGAGTCAGGACGCGGAGATGAAGGCCAAGAGGACGGAAAGAGGAGAGAGGAAAGGGAAAAAGTCATATCTCAGGATACTCTCCCTTTTTTACCCGGTTCATTCATACTTATGGTTGACTACACTTTTACTTGTCTGATATGCCCAATGTATTTGACTTAATGCGGTTAACTTTGTTGTTTAGATCTTCCTGATCATCACCGATGGAGCGATTTCCGATATGTCAAATACGAAACGGGCCATTATAAATGTAAGTGAACTCAGATCTTTTTTTCTAGTCTTGAACTGCGCTACCGTTTCGCTGTGCGAAAGCTCTCAGAGAAAACCTACAATATGAACAAAACCTATGGCCTAGAACGAATCTCGAACGCGGTAATGCTTGCACTACTGTACTTCTCCACCATGCTGCTAAGATCTTCCATTTCCTTCACGTTTGAGTTTACGAAAATCTTGGGCCTGCAGTCGAGAAAGAAGCAGTGCGTGGCCCAGCACAATTCAAAGGATAAGACAGAAAATGACGACAGCTCGGGTCCCGTCCGTGGCCAAAGGATTTGCATCGAACAAAATTGTAAAACATTCCTCTCTTCACGTTAGTTAAAATGAGGTTTTAAGGCTTCCTACCTACCTCTATCAATAATTATTGTCGGCGTAGGCGATGAGGACTTTAGCAGTATGAACGAACTTGATTCCGACGACATGATGCTTTCCCATGACGGAAAAACTGCTCAGCGAGATATTGTTCAGGTAAATGTGTACAATTCCTGAAAATATCATGTGGTCAAATGTGATCACCCACATTCTTCTTTTGTGGGTACCTGGATAAAGGCTTCGAGCGCAGACCTCCGATAGTGACGTGGGGGATGTAAAAATAGTGGAAAACTGAATCTGAGAGTTTCTCAAAAATCTTTTTTGCAGTTCGTCGCTTTACGTGACTTCTACTGTGGTTCATTTGAAGTTGAAAATGAACACGTAATGAATATGTTGGCGAAAGAGGTACTGGCCGAAGTACCGCAGCAACTCGTCTCTTATATGGAACGAAATGGTGTCGTACCTATGGAAGGTACGGATTTATCGCATAGTTTACAAAGATACTGAGTCCCTTTCATCGGATTACCTATACTTTTTGAACATCCCGTCAAATTTGCTAAGATTAAAAGCTAAGTTAGAAAGCAGGAGAATAGTAGGTCATGATATCCAGTGATGAACTACTGGAGATGTGGACACGATGGCTGTGTTGGAGCCCCTGCTTGTTGATGGAGCACTAGAGCGTTTTTGCATTGAGGAAGGTGGGGGTGTAATATCGGCCCGGGTTCCACTGCGGAGGCGGTCGTTCGCATCGCGCCGCCCATTCGACGAGGTTTCCGAGCTGCGCAACTCGTCCAGGTGACTCAACTTCCTGATCACGCTAATCGACGAATCCAATTCCCACCCAGCTGATATACGCCCGATCGATGACGCCACTACCATTAGACGCTGTATAGCGGAACTACTTATATTCTGTCTATTTGCATCGATTAGCATGGTCAGGAGGTTGAATCACCTGGACGAGTTGTCCAACTCAGAGACCGCGTGGGTGGGAGGGGCCGCGCCAAATGACATATACCCACAGAATTATGACTTCTCTATAACACACGAGGACCTCGCTCGAAATATACATATGTACCCAGTCCCGTTCCCACTGCTTTCGAGCTCTGCTGTTCTGATGCATCCATGGATCAACCTTTTCTTTTACAGCACTACCCAAAACTCGTCTAGAGTACACAAAGGAAATGGAGATGTTCATGCAAGAGCCCGGATCTGCTCCACTTCCTTTTCTAAGGGATTAACCTGAACGCTGAATGCCCTCCAAGACAAACGAAAACCTGTTATGAACCTCAAAAAGGCTACTGGTATCGTCAGAAAGACGTTGTTGTTCTTCTGAGACGCTAAGGAATCCAGTCAGTGAGAAGAGGATGATCTCTGTTTGTATACATTTCAGCTTGTAAAAACGAGAACTTACCCATTGAGTAATGTGGGAGATGAACGCATATTATTTCAGAGACCTAAGAATGAAATTACAGCTGGCGCCCAAATTCTTACCGTAACCTAGTCGTAAAAAATTGCTGTACAGAAAATGTGTTGTGCTGCTGCTAATATATGTCATTTCACGGCAGATGGCACAAAACATCGTTAGGAAATTGGACATGGCCAAATTTTTGTGCTTGTTTCAGTGGGAATTATTTTACATACGAGCTTGTTTATAAACCACTGCTATGAATAAAGAAATTTTTTCATTTTCATACGTTCACGGCATGCTTCCTACGTGAGACAACTCGTCCACACTCTTCGGTTTCATAACAGCAAATGACTCCAGTTCTTGTTATTTGCACGACCGTTTGCATAATTTTGATGATTAGCCTTGAAAGGACGATTTTCCTCATGAAAGCTCCACACATTGTTCATCGTTTGGTATGGAAGTCGTCCAATTCGGGGAATTCACAGGCAAATAGGCATGCTCAAACGAAAAACAGTTCCCTTCCCTTCCAACTGTCTCACAAAAGTATCATCTTGGCATGAGAGCAATCTGCGCAAGTCGATCAGTCGAAAAGACAGCTCAACGGCACCTGGTAAATAGCAGTGGAGAACCGGTTACCGGTAAGAAGTGTTAGTTTGGAACATGAGTTTTTATACCCGAACGGGTGCCGCGCTCGCCGTTGTCTGAACGCGCGCTGTGCAGCAAAGGTTAGTATTTTCAGTGGGAGATTACGGTAACGGTAATCCTTGCGGGACCGCTCCCGTTTGCCATAGGAATACTGGTAGGAAACTGATGCCGCTAATTTTTTTTATGAATCACTGAGCATTTCATCCACAACCACTCTTTGGCGATGGTAATTTGTGACTAACAGCGACCTTTCCGTTTTCCACAGAATACGGGCAACTTAGAAATTACCAGAATACTACCTTTGGCAGCAAGTCGCAGTATCACAAACCGAAAACGGTAAGCGAAGTAATCCGCCTCAATCCTCTACAACAATTAATTTATTACAAAAGAAAATATTCATACATTAATAATCAGATTTCGAGATTAGCGGATCTTGTGGAAAACTGAATAATTATAAACTGTGAGTCTTAGCTGTAACGTATGTTTATAACGCGCGGCAAAGTATGTACACAAACCCTCACGAACAAGCACACGCTCGCGGCAAGTCTTAGCTAGAGGTTTCTCGACATTAAACTGCGATAATCACAACGTAAACCCGTTCCATTCATTCAAATCTGACCCATACACCCATCCAATTTCTGCGACATATGGCGGTTGGCGGGCTGGCGAGCGCGACAACCGCTCGAGTATAAATCCTCACTGCCGATTATAACGAGACCGGTTTTGTTCCGACTTCTGAAATGATGAATGCATCACAAAACCTGGTCAGGACATACTCTTATTCAAAACGATATTTTCCTCTATATATAGATATACGTAAAAACTACTGATTCTCTTACAACACTAGAAAAAGCCATTGCTGAAGATAGTCACTTCTATTGAGAAAACTTATGTACAGCGGCTAAGAACAGCATTAAAAACGAACCTCAAATCAAAGTTAAAACTTTCAAACAACATGGTTACTCGGTTAACTGCTACAGTGAAATGTTAATGGCAGTGAAAGAGTTCAGCAAAGTAAATCATCCGTACTTTGTGTAAATCATTCCAAGGCAAATGGGACAGGTAGCAGTGAAGGAAATCGAATTACATTGAGAAAATGGAAAAAAAATAGAAATAAGATACGCTATTTCGAGAAGTTTCTTTATATTTGAGTTCCAGGGTAACCACCTTCAATACTCTCTTCGATCTCCTTGGTCTTGTTCACTCCCAAGCCAACCAATCGGAATAGGGCCAAGGTCAGTTCCAGTCCAAAGAAACATGCGGCATTGGCCGGGAAGGCACGAAGCATTACTGGAGTGAAACCCTGAAAGAAAAAATGACTGAGAAAGTAATAAAAATACATTTTAGAAAGTCGGTAAGGTAGAAATATAGTCGGGTGGAGAGCACATGCGTCAGCGCGAATCCGTCTGCGCTCTCTTAGCGAGACAGCGGTCATGTGCTCTGTACTGCAACGTTTTATAAGATGTTGGCATACCCCCTACCCCAATACCCCTTCGCATTTTTCACTTGGGAGTTCGAGTTCTCATTCGAGCACGCTTTTTTCCAAAGATTTCAGAAGTCACTAGCAGGGTTCTTTTATTTACTATCCCTTGACACTTCGTGAGGAGGGAGTTTCCTCCTTTGTCCATTCCCCATACATCGCTCACAGGGACCATGGACCCTGTGCATTCATAAAGACAACCTTTCGCGAGATGGGTTTCGTAAGAGTCCTACGGGAGAACGTCCGTTGCGCGTGTCCGTCGAAAGTAGGTCACCCCGCCCACTTCGCGCGCGGCGCACCCCACTGAGGTCTCGAGACGAGTTACAGTACAACCAAGTGTCAATGGAGCGTAAGATTTGCATCTGTCCGTGCTATCTTCTCTTTAGGCCGGCTGCCGTGGACCAAGCGCAAATCGCATGCCCCTCTGACAACTGCGACATTCGTCAAGTATCGCGGGCTGACCTGCCGCATGCGACGGCTGCGGCGTAACCTAGTTTCGACGGACACGCGCAACGAAGCGCACCCGAGTCCTACGAATCCCTTTTAGTGATACAACCTCAAACACCTTACCTTGAACAGTGCTCTCGGCCCCTCCTCTCGCATCACTTCCCTGAATACACCTCGTATTCCATCCGGGTATTTTCCTTCAGGAGCAGTTTGAAGGCGTGATTTCAGCACATCCGCAGGTATACAAACTGACCTATAAAATGATAAACTACGGAAAATGGTAAATCATGCTATCGAAAATTTTCTGCATAGCAGGTGCAAGCAAATCGCTACCAGCGGTGGATTCACTGGACTAACCACCTTAATGGCGTCGGACACGGACAAAAACTTAAGTTTGAGGGGTGAGAATGCAGGATAATATTGCAAAAGTACAGGAACAGTACCAGTTTGCGATTCCGGCGAGTCCTCCGGCCAGCAAAGTTGCTCCAGGTGACAATGTACGCTGAGCGCCCTCACCAGAAAACTTCTTTTTAAGGAATTCATATACTGAGAGGTACGCTGCACTTGCTGGTATATCTGAAAAGAAGAAAATCCTTTATACTCTGAGAATAGCACAGCCGAAAAATTTAGCTACAAGTGAATACCAAGAGAGTAATTTTCGAACAATCGAGTCCTTAAAAATGTACTGGGAATTCTCTTTGAAAAAAGTATTCCCTGGTAATTTCGCCCACCTCTTAAGAGCGTTGCGCCCGTTCCTCTGTAAAGGCTGGTGAGTCCACCTTGCTTATACAGCTTCTTCACCACATCCAATGGACCATCATAATGGACTCCTGATGGAGCAGTGCCATGAGATTGTACCTTGAAGACAGTTCTCAGTAAAAAGTTACAAATATAAGATATTCACAACGAAACCTGCAGCAGGCACTTGATTCGCTCGCCCGGTACCATGACGATGGTCGTGAAAACACCAGCTAATGCACCACTGTTCACATTCTGGATGAATGTCATTTCCTGATCTAACAAAGTAAGTATTTACTCTTAAACTGAATTCCGAAAATAATTTCTAGAACAGTTCTTAAGTACCCCACATTTCGAAAATTTGTGCTGCCGGAAATTTGGACACGGGGAGACTTTCGAAGAAAATATCTAAGGAACGAAAAGCTCAGCACATATCGTCAAAAGTCGGTCCTAGGAGGCATGAAGGCGAAAAAATGAAAATCAAGAGATTACCTGGATGAGTCGTCTGCAAATGTCTACCAACTGCACAGCCGGCGAAGAAAATTGCAAACAGGGGACTTACGCCAGCCAAAGGAGCAGCCATACCCTGAATGGGAATGTTACAGTACTTAAGTAATAGTACTCGAGTAATGGTTTTCAACCAAATCCCACAGCCCAGTCAAGAAATTTTTTTTTGAAGCTCACCTTATATAGAGCGAAGAAACCTTCTTTGGCGATCGTTTGTTTCACGCAGTCAAGTGCTCCTCTGAACAAGGGTGGCTCTCCAGGCTTTGGTCGAGGCATCGTTTGTAACCGAACCTGGAAGGTCCGAAAATTTCGAAAAGTCAATCAATTTTTTCTCCCATCCCACGATAATCGCATTTCTCATTCCTATAATATAAGGGAAGGAGCAGTGATTGAAAGTGCCGACCCTCATCTGTACAAACGAGAGATTGGATCATGACCAGCTCCTTTTAAAAAGTTTTGTTCTAGGTCTTTACTCCTTACCTACTGCCTTGGTACACCAAACCTTTAGTGCTTTTTTATAGGAATACGTGATTTGCTTAGATAACGTCAACCTTACAAAAGAGTTACTAGTGGTCTAATGCTACGTAGCGGCCCTGTGCAATCTGAGTGACTTCTCCAGTCTTACCGCCTCGCGGTGACCTGACGCAGGAATCACCCAGATCCCTTTACAATAAGTACACTTTCTAAGCCTTCATACCACCTCGAAAAATCCTCTGCGATTGATGGGAGCCACATGACTTTCTTTCTGACGCGGTCATTCGGCAAAGATCAACATACGGCACTTTCTCCGACACCAGTGATAAGGCCCATACCTATTTGTGTAGGCTTATCATCTTCAGCCGCTATCACTAGTATGCTAAACAAGGGCATAATACAAAGACGCTTCCCTAGTGACGTATTTCGATGCTTACACGCAGACTCTCTGATGAGGGCCCTAAATAACTGGATTGACTGCCAAACATTACTCCTCAGTCGATTCTGGGCCTGCCTAGCATGTTTTGTCCTCGTAAAAATTCAGAATACTAGCAGAAAAATCCAAAAACTCTTACATTTACAGTCTATACTCGATCATGTCTCCAGGGAGTGAGACGAAAAAATGTCCCGAAAAGCGAAAATCGAAAAATGGAAACTTTTTTGACATACAGTAGCGCTCAAAAGTCTTCGGTGAAATGGCTCCTCAGCCTTACTTTTCAGTCGTAACTCCTTTCCTACTTGATCTAATCATGCGAAATTTCTATATTTGGAGCGCGAGTGTATTGTGAATATTTATCACTATTGACCTGCGATCTGATCATGTTCCAGATATTCCAAAGAGCATGAACTCAAAATCGACTGAAAATACAGATGATGGTCCTTCTAGAATCTCTTTGCTTTTTGCCATGTCTAAAGTGTACGAGCCGTAATGCCGAATACAATAGATGAGAAAAAGGCACATAAGGTGCGAATAAGTGCAGACGCCAAGAACTTTAGTTTGAGCAAAATCTGCTACCAGAACAAACCCCTTGCTCTATCTGTGGATATTGCAGCTTTCCAGTCAAATAGCGTTGTGTATGGTGAAATATGCTCTACTTAAACATATCCAAATTTTGCGCAATTTGGTCTACTAAGAAAAAAGTTATGAACGAAAAAGCGTCAAAGCATTTCACCGAACACTTTTGAGCGCTACTGTACCTTCACGGTGTCGAATGGATGGCCAACGATCACCGTACATGAGCCACCGACACCACCAGCAATGAAATTCAAGATGACGTCAGACATTTTGCAGAATAGGCCTGGAAATATTCATTTTTCATAGAATTCAAGCAATCTTCAAATGCCGGCGCATCCGAAAACATTGATTAGCATGGAAAAAGGGAAAATGGCTAATTCAAATTCCGATTATCAGACGAGAATTGCTGAAAACGGACCCGAAACATCATCCAGAGGGGAACGGAGGGCATGTTTAAGTCCAATCATAAGGTGGGTTTTGTAGAGTGGCACCTCGACCACATGTAGGTCTCTCCGAGCATCAAAAACTTTATCGATTCCCGTCCAGAACGACTCCCCTTGGAATTTCCGTATAACTGTAGATAGGATTGTTATAAACCTTTAAGCCAGGGGTAATTCTTACATTTTTTGGAGTTCTGCTAGTGTAGCAGCAGACGGACTCGTCTTTCAACTTCAGGAGCTTCCTATGGCCTGAAGGAACTTACATCAGGGATGGAAGATCGATCGTAGCGATAAAATGTAGTCTCTCATGATTAAATCCTGACTTCCATCACCTTCAGTCACCATGGACAAGAGGAAAGCGATCTTCTAATTCCTCTTGACGACTGGGTGTTCCAGTACTAGCTTGATCCAGATGTTTTCGGGCGATCTCTCTCAGCCCCTTGAGGCCGACCTACACACTTGATCACCTGAGCTGCCATCTATCCCATACAAACATTTTACCCTACGACAGGAACAGTCACTCTCCTACTGCAACTCTAGTAAAAGGTAATCGGTATCGAGCTGTTCAGGGGTTCTATCAATCATCAACTAGCACATAGAAGTTAGAAGGCAAAAATCCGTTTTAAAAAACAATTTTAGCCGTCAATCGGAAAATCGAAGAAATCGAAAACCTCATTAAAGCTATGAGATACTTCAGGGAGTTTAGCCCATGTTCTTTCCCTTCGTATTTTCGAGGCAAAAAAAAACTCAGGGTCCATAATCTGCCCCTCAAATTCGACGCACTGGCCATGCAAAAGTAGTAGTCACAAGATTCATTGCAGTCTTATTGATCTTCTTAGACCACCTCGGCCTTCCCCAATATTGATTACTACACTGTAGGCATGACTGAGGAATGTAAACAACGGAAAAAGTCAACACAAACAGCCATCAAAAAACTAGTCCAATAGAAAGAATCATTCAAAGATATCGCAAAGTCAAACAGAAAGGGCCTAAAGTAAAGAATATCAGTCACAGAGTACCTAACAGGCAGAAAAACTCGGCGAAATGGCCGCAGCAGGCCATGACCCTCCATGCGACTGGATGGACTTTGTACCCTCAACCGGTTATTGGCCTACATCGCACACAAATAGCACTACACTATACTCGATTGTCGATATCAGACGAACATTTCTCCCCATATGGCCGAAAACCGAAGCTATGCCATTCCGTGAAAACTCTAAGCCGTCTGGGAACCATACACCTTTGAAGTACTAATTGATATGAGAGTGGAACTCAAGTAAAACTTAAAACTAGGTAAAAAGTCGAACGTTAGGAGAGGTTGACCTCTTGAAGGGCAGCGCCAGATCGATACTTCAACAAGGGATTTCTCAGTTGTTTGTTAAATAGACAAATGAGGCAGTGGCAAATGGCGCTGTTACAAGGCGAATGATTAATGGGGAAATCGAACCCGCCCAGATCCGATCGAGAATATTCAACTGACATTATATTCGGCCACGAAAAAATGTAACAGCTTGGCTTGCACATCGATCGTCCACAAATTATAGTGAAAGACAAATATGCCTTCAGATTCCTCTGTGATTCAGCATAAAAACTAAAATTCCGAGAAGAAATCGATGAATGTCTAAGTTCTTTATCAAACTGTAAGTAAAAGAAAGATTGCAAACTTTAAGAATCAGAGAAGTGGATCTTCCAACGAAATTTCCCATAGAAAAAACCCCAAATTTCCATTGGTAGTTTTCCCCAGGAAATGAAAGGCCCAGACATTTTACAGAGTAGCTTTGACCATCTTGACGTCTTGCATTCACCGTCGACTTCGATGGAACACCACCGCTTTGAATCGTTCTATCGGTTCCTTCCCGTAACGTCTGAACCTATTTTTGTTCCCCATATGATTTACATATAGCTCGGCATCGGTCGCCCACTAGCTATTCTCACACACTCGTAGTGGGAACACAACTTTGTTGACAACTGAGGCTCCTCAATTTGAATAAACAACAACTGGAAAAAGATCCTGCGCAGATCGACCTGTTGGAATACGCCATGAATCCCATTTCCATCCAAAAAGGATACTTCATTGCACCTCGATACTCCTCTCACTGATCCTTAGGACAACGGACCTACCGTTTTCGTAGGACACTTAAGACTTCAAGACTCCTAAAGCCCAAATCTTGGACATGGAGTTCTAGGTCCCAACTAGAATCAGGCCATATGAGCATTCTTGAAGTACTTCAATCGATTCCATGTTTATAAAGAAGGATGGGATGTTTCGAGCCAATCCAAGCCCTTACAGTTTCACCTGATCCAGTAGCAAGTAGTCATGCCTCAACTGCATTTGCTAATTGACTACTTGGCACCAGGATAGCTCAGCGCTTTAATCCTGAGAGGAAATTAGAACGATTCACTTTATATCGCTGACTTGTACGAAGCTGGCAACTCTCGTATTCAAAAACGCCATTATGTTAATCGTAAGTCGCTTCCACGTTCGACTTCTGTAGTAATTCGAATGTGAAAGCGCTTAGAGTTCCTATCTGAATCGTAATGGCGTTTATGTGGGAACAGTCAAATAATGAAGATTCAAATGGGCTCATCATGACAGCAACAACCCAGAGTGTGCTGAGTCCCCGTCATTCGCCGAGAATGTTAGAACGATTCATTTCATATCGATAAATCACAGTGCGTACAGACAGCCTCAGATCAATGCAACTGTAATGCTTCCAAAAAAATTGGAACAGAAAATGTTTGAAAATCGAGGGAAAAATACAAGTTCACTAGCAGTGCCGTGACGGCAAAAAAGGACATTTTAAATAAAAAATCCTGAACTAGCCCTTATGGTGGAGGATGATGGGAACCGAAAATGTTATGGATACGGAGAAAAGGCAACACTGTGTTGATTTGAAGTTTCGTACAGCTGCTCTCAATGCAAATATTGAGAGAGTAATCATAGTTTTCATGGTGAATGGCTCTTATAGGTTACCCGTTACACCATTCCCTCTTGCAGCTACAAGGAATTCGATCCCTATCCCTTCGATCCTTGACCACTAACAAGTTCCCGCTCATCAATGGTGCCAGTACCCACGGAAGAGCGAAGTTACAAACTCAATCAAAGCACATTGAAGCTCTCCAAGGCTTAAGGAAAGGTTCTGAATCATACTTGAACAATATTTTGAAAATCCTAGGGGGCTGGATTTCTTACTGGGTCTTCCTGACAAATCTGGGATTCATGAGAAGTTCCAGTTACTCCCGTACTTTTATTCTTTTTGGCCTCTTACTATAATTACTCAACAACTGGTTCTTCTAGAAGTCCAACGGAAACGCTGTTTGGCCTCCTTCCGTGGCCAAGAGATCAGAAACACAAGGCCCAGAGAAAAATCAGAGTCAGGGCGATATGGAATGGTTTTCAAAGGTAAACGTGTGCACTGATGACAACTTTCAGATGGAAGGAAGCAAATGAACTAACAATTTATACTCGTACCAACTTCGTTTAGAAAATGTCTTTCTTCTTTTTCTTCTGACGATCGCCAATTTCAGAATGAAGACGTTGCTGCTTTCCTTGTACTTTTTCGATTGTTCTCTCCAATTCAACTAATTGGACTTTCATCCGCTCCACTGTGCGTTTATCGTGCTTATTCCGAGCAATACCCTTAATTAGTGAGCCTTCTGGAACTTTGTGTTAAGGCCTACCTAATCCCCATCTAACATATAAACTGCTAACATGAAAAAAAGAAAAGCTCAGCAGTTAATCAACCTACTTCTCGAAGTTTCCTCTCTTTGCTACGTAACTGTTTGAGCTCACATTCAAGATCGATGCCTTGAACACCAAGAGACCTGAAGCAATACATATAATCGCTGCACGTCCAGAAAATCGAAAAACAATCAAACAAACAAAAGTAAAATTTACTTGTTGCTACTTCTAGCAAGCTTTCGAATGTCTTCCTTGATTTCGTCTTGCTCCGTTTTCACTGGCTCTTGTTCGAGCTTACGATTTAGAAAGGCAAATATGTCGGCGTCAAGTGAATCATGAGTGTGTTTCATCTCTTCGCGTACTCGTGATTTCACCTGGAACATTGCTTTTTTTGAAAACCCTCCGAGAGATCTATCTAATCGTCAACGCTGCTACGTCAGGATTCCAAGGACTCCACTTTTCCACCACGCCAGTGTGAAGTTACCTAGCCACCCCAGTCCAATTCCACCTTCACATTGTACACTTGAAACAAAGTTTGGAGTTAACCGTCGTGAAAAATGAGCCTAAGTAACACTCCTAGCAAGCCACGAGTTAAGGCCACTAATGTAAGATGAAGGATAAGTTTGTAGTGCCAAATAGAAAGAAGGTATAATGTAAAAATGCAAGAGAATGCAGTGAATTAGCATAAACTCACTTTTTGCATACCATCAACAACTTTCTTCCGTGCGTTCATGCAACCATCAACCGAAGTATCTAAAAAACGAAATAAAAGCAGTGAATTCAAAAAGTCTTATGCCTAATCTTGAATACTACTTACTTTTAGGACAGATTTTTGCTTGAATGGCGTGGACGATTCCGTCATTATTCTTCCCAAGTCCCTAAAATGAAGCAAAGAATAAAGATAACACCAAAAGACCAAGGCAAAAGAGAAAAGTGCCAATGAAAATTAAAATAAAGAAAGCAAGATAACAGGGGGAGAATTGGTGAGCTGATATAATTAGAAAAGCAGACAAAAACCACACAATATTCTCGGCTGGGATTGCTTGTAACGGGGGGTCGAGTCACTCTACGGATTGAGAATTGCAATGGAGTTCAACAAATATGTGGAAAATGTCATTCATATTACCTCGCCGAGCTTGTAGCCCATTTTCTGCATTAGTTTCAACCCGAAACCACCACCATGCCAATCTCCAAGATCGCCGACGGTCACATTACCACATCGCGATTCTTTCTGCTCCTTCCATGAATCGTTTTTCTCATTCTCGTCATTCGAGTATTCAGGAGGGGCCGGTGGCAAAAATGAATCTTCGCTTACATCTATAAATAAATGAGTTGGTACTCCCGTAAAACCTAACGGAAATAAAAGAATTACCTTCAACTTCGCCACCTAATGGCACTATGTGGTCCATTTTTGAAGAAACTTCGCTGCCAGTCTTCAAAATTCTCACCGCAACCTCACCATGGTCGATGGCCATGAGACGGCCGATCTCCCACAATGGAGGTGATGCTGATGTAGAAACCAGAACAAGACTTCCAACAGTTAACATGCTGAATAAGACGCATTACTAAGTGAAAGGGAAACGAGAAGGGCTTTGATAGACTCCAGTGAGAGCTAACCTGAAATTAGGCTCCTTGTATTCATTCAACTCAGCCATGGGAACGATCTCTCCATGACTGAACTTGCACTTTTCATCAAACCGGCACGTTCCAGCAAGAAAATGTGAACATGGTCGCATGCCATTCACCATAGGATGGCTGTACAGAACCCGTGCCTGAATGAAACGCTTTCCTTCAGAGGGT
Source organism: Haemonchus contortus (assembly GCA_000469685.2). NCBI lineage: Eukaryota > Metazoa > Nematoda > Chromadorea > Rhabditida > Trichostrongylidae > Haemonchus > Haemonchus contortus. The sequence goes on from LS997565.1 coordinate 8,740,534, forward strand.
TGCGGTGTATAAATCGACTTTAATACGGCTCATTACCCTTGCCGCTATGATGGTAACATGGAAAATTAGCCGCTGCATATGAAAGCTGACATACCTGCAGACCATTAATCGGATCTGGAGGTAGAACTTCTAAAATGACAGCTGCATGATGGGATACATGAAGATTTGCACTTGGATATGGCGCCATGCAACGCATACCAATGAAATCGTCTGAATTATAACATGGACAGCCTACAAAAGTACCCAATGGAAGCTTTTCAGAAGAAAAAAGTACCGAAGCCATCAGGCACACTAGTGCTCAATGAGGTGTCAGTTGAAGACCCTTCCGGAAAGATTTCAGAATCGTGATCGGCCTGCGCTGCTGCTTCTTCCTCTGCCTAAATATGCTTCCATCAATTTTCACAACTACAATCCCCCCAGTCTGAATGTTGGGACCCACTGATTGTCCATAGACTTTAATTACGCTGACTAAGATACACATCCTCAAAAATAACCAAGGCAATCGGTAGACTCACCTGTTCTCTTAGCAGTTGCACCAATTCAACAAGGTCAGCTCGCATTTCCAAAAGTGATGCACGCTCTTCTGATTCTTCATTTGCTGACAACTGCTGATCAATCAGCGCAATCTAAACATTTGAGTGATTCCAAAAGTTTTATCATGTTGAGGGAGTATGTTATAAGGGTGTTCAAGGCCAAAAACTTGTTTGCAAGTTTATCTCCATATCGAAATCGAAGTGTTTAGCCGAGAGATACGATGAGGTTTACAACAGGGTTTGAGGAGCTCTCTTTAGTGTCTTTTTTTCAAAATACGTATCGAAAAGGAACGAATGGAGCAACAGCAACCGTGTCCAGTCACGAAGAAACTAAGGCTGACAGGCTCAGCGAATTGATTGATTCCATAGAAATACGTAAAAGACGATACTAACGCAAAACTACTGAAACGGAGCTTGCAGTCTTACTTAGCTAAATCTGTGTAAAACAATTGTTTGCGCCCTTCAATCCGAACGAATGCCTTTGCTGCTAGTCTAGTGCTTAGCCATGCCTTATGCATAGAAACGGCACAAATGCTTTAGGTAAGGGGGTGAGACCCACAGGACCTGCTACAAGCTGTGAAATACAGCTCATCATAGCTATGAGAACTGATGCTAAAGATCACGGTATACTTGACCCGCGGGCAATGAACCAAATGATCGGATAAGCTGAGGCCAAGAGAAGCCAATCTTGACACATAACACACCTCTTTTGCACATTGGAAACACTAACGTTCTCGCAAAAGGCTTAGCTCAGTGAAAATATCGCACATACCTGATCAAGATATCCTTGTGCTTCATTTAAGCTCATAGCTAAGCCCTAGAAACTAAATTATATGCACCTTTTTGACGTCTTGGAGACCAATAGCTGTGTTCACTTGAAACTGTTTCACAGAACGGAAAAAATGCTGCGAAAAATTCATTGTCGACTAGGCGTCCTTTTATAACTTATTTTATATGTACAACAAAAAATATCATCATTATCATCATCACAGGAAAACAAAGTCTACCAAACTATACGGATCTGACAACAAATAGGACGTTAACACAATCTATAATAAGAAAGTTACAAAGAGAAAAATAATGACAAGACGGAGATACAGCACAAAAAGTTGAATAAAACCGAACCTGATTAAAGCGCCTACTGCAAACAAAATCGAAACTCGTTCTGAAATTTCATCTATGTGTCTACGACAAATCGAAAACTGAAAATTTCCAGAAGGGAACTATTTGTCCCGAAAATAATCACACAATCGTATTCATATGGAGCTGCATTCAAGCGCTTATTTTACAATTCGAGAAAATATCGAAATACGACTCAACACAATTACAAACATAAGTCATACAGGACTTACTAGAGTAACGCGGACGAGATCTATGGCAAGTTAACTTGGACCTTACTCTCAAGATGGCTGTAACAACCCAGACTGAATAAGCTCATGTTTTAATGAATTGAACACCGTTATCTGATCTTCTGGTTGCAGCCACAGGATTTGGGTGACCAACTTGGCAGGATTTGGGACTCTAGAAAGCAGGATTGAAGCACAATGTAGTTATGGGGAGAACGATTACAGCCAACCTGATGAACGTGTGGATATACACGCTGACAAAGGTACCCATAAGTAGCTGGCAATCGAATCGATCCATAAGTCCTCCGTGACCAGGAATCACATCTCCAAAGTCCTGAATCAAAAAAGTCATGCTCCTGTCTGTCACAGAAATACTACTCTTCCAATCAGAGGGCAATTTTAGTCAGAAAAATACTTCTTCCCCACTGCTCCCTTGGAAAGGCAAATCAAGAATAACCATCTGCTCTGCCAATTGAAACAAAGCTTATGCTCCACCTCAACTTTTCTCACCTTGATTTTGAAGGCTCTCTTGAACCCACTGGCAAAGAATCCTCCAAAAGGACCGAGCAAACTAGCAAATAACGCCATCACCACAGCGTGACCGAGAAACGGGAATAAATACACGTGCGGATCACGTCTGTAATCAGAAAACGGCCTAAATCAAAATAAATTGAAAAAATTCAGAGGTTAGATCATCAAATTCGGACCACTTACCTAAGAATCTTGAAAATCCATGAAAGTGGCCGTGGAAGGGAGTAAGGCTGCAGTTGGAACGAAGACGGAATAGTGCAGTTTGTATTATCAATGTAGTAGTCTTCAACTGGACAAACAAAGAATGGGCGATTATACAGAGAGTAGGAGAGCTTAAAAGAAGCGCTTTGAGTCAAGAAAAAACCGAGAAATACTGCCCAAAGAATACAGAACAAAAAATATCTAATTGAAAAAAAAAAACAAAAAAAACAATTAATGTCTCGGTGTTCGCAAAAAGGTAATTTCAGCTGTACATTCGCAGATGACGCGAGTAATATGAACTCAGTCAAGCTTTGACACCACATTTCGTACTGGCGAAGTGTAGCGCCGCTACTTACCAGAATTCCAAATACGACGGTGCTGACAGCCCCTCCGATGAATCCTTCCCATGTCTTCTTTGGTGACAATTTGATGAGCGGGGTCTTTCCGAAAAAGAAACCGAACATATAAGACATAACATCACAGCAAATAATCATTGCCACAGGGACAAGGAACCTAAAATCATGTGAATTTGAGTTGTAAGAGAACATCAAAAAACACATGACTTACCATATGGTCCCTTGGAAAATGTTCTGGATAATGAAGAACGATTGACAGACGATCAACAGCAGTGTGATGTGAGTCCAAGCGAACTGGAAAGATGTAAACAACAGTAAACAAACTGGAGTGTCGAAATAAAGTTACCAGAATTCTTTTAATGAAACAAGAACCCACCAGAGAGAACTGACGCATATAATAGCCCTTCTTTAGCGAAAGAACGAACCATACAAAACCGACACAGTACAGACCAAAACTGATGAGTCTATGATAACTGTTGAGAAAATGCAAAAAGTTCTGAAATTATCACTATTAAATAAGAATTATACAGGAAGGAAAAGATAGTACACAAACGATACAATAGTGACTTACGTCTTTTCGCAGCAAAATCGCCCAATAATCGATTAGACTTTCTCCGAAAATGAAGTAGTTACTCGTCACGAGAAAATACCTAGAAGGTCAAGAGCAGTTTTTTCTCCAGTAGAACTAAGTCTTGAAGGATATGTTAGAGTAAGAGGGCGGCAGGACACAAAGCCTCGACCTTTGAACAATTTTTGCAAAATTCCTGGGAGGAATCATAGAAATCCGATGGAGGCCCAACATGATTCATTACGTGATTTTATTATATTAAACCAAAAAAAGGCTACCAAATCGGAGTGATAACAAAAAATGACCAGAAAACAAATGAAGTCAAAAGAAAAATAGCTCCAACTAACAAAATCGACCAAATATTGTGGAAATTGAACTAACCATGACAGCAAACGGAACCACGGGAAATCATACATTCGATAAACAGCCAGCCCAATACTGATGATTTCGTGGAAGCATTTGAATTGTATCGCAAACACCTTCAAATGTTGTTATGATTACACGAAACCTCGAAGTGATCAAGAAAAACTCACCAATGCCATCAGCCATGTCGGCCCTCGACTCACAATGAACGAAAACATTGATACCATAATTATTGTGAAGACACCACGTACAACCCAATTTCTCCATCTAAAAACGCAACTAAGGAAACAGAAATAACTGAGAATCATACGGAACAGTTACCTGGGAGGTAATGGAGTAAGCACTGAGTCTACCAATTCACCCATGCTTCCAGTGTCTTGAGGAATGATTTTCATCAGTCCGGCGATTCTAAAGTGACTTTTGTAAATGAATCAGGATTAACTTGAACAGAGGACTAGGGAGCAAGCAAAAACGTGCAGGAATGTGAGAAATCCTTTAATGTAAACCCTGAACCCAACGAAACACATAAAGTTAACCACACATCCTGAGTAGGGTTACATACACCACCACGAAAACAACTTATCAACTAACGAGCTACGCTGTGCGGATTTCTTCGTGGCCGGATCGCTGAAAAATTGCTGTAGCGATGAAAAAAGAGATGTAAAAAAAAAAGTTATAAACTACAGATCAAGATGAAAAGCGCTTGAAGGCCCTGTGCTCCTCTGTTCATTTCTGGATACACCGCACACTTAACTCCCATCCGCAATGTTAACGACACTTGGTATTTGAATGAAGTACGAAAGCAAACCAGCACCAAATAAACAAACAGTTCCTAGACACGTTGGTATGAGGTAGCCGACCCAGACGGAATGAAAGTGCCCCTTAAATGGAAAGGGATTTGATCCAAACTTTTATACTTGCACCATGGAGGGCTTGCACCTCCTCCCAACTTCTCCTAAACATAATAATAAGCTACTTCGCTGTTAGCCTGTAGTGACCTAAACTGGGACAAGAAGGAACAAAAAGAACGAACCTCTCCTCATCTTGAGGAATGGCATCCATATCACTTTCATCGCTGGTCGGTCGCACATCTTCTGCTTGGCCTTGATTTCGGCGTTGTCGAAGCTGGTCGTCGGTCCCAACTTCAGCCATCACCTCAAAGAATAACTGTTAGGCAACGGCATGAGAGGTCGCCTTATCGATACGAATGGCAAATAAACAACGATGGATGCATAGCATAATATTGCGAGAGGAAAATGGTGGGAAATTGTGAGTCTTCAGATTGGAGGAACCAAACTGCGTCAAATTGATGGAAACGAACAAAAAAGTAAAGCTCAGAGAATGAAAATAAGCAAATCAATAAAGAAAAAAACAAAGAAAAAAAGAAGAGTGAGGAGACTCAAATTGTAGCAAATAAATTAATTTGATACTGAAAGAATGGATGAAAATTTTATTTACCTCAATTCAAAAGAAGAATCAAAGCTTAAGAATAGAGCCAAAGAAGAGCAGAACGCCAGACAAAAACGTTTTCATCTACAAAAAGAATAGCACGCTCATTTCCCCAAACATGAGCACCCGTATGATATCCCGTGCCTTTCAAAACTCCCAGGGCAGCACTGCCCATCTATCTCTACTGAATCGAGGGCAAGAGAATGATGATCATTCGCACATGACTCCACACCCTCGTGACTAAGAAGACCAGCAGTAACGCGGCGTTAAACACTATTATTTCGTTCGCAATCAGGCAACAGTCACATTCTGACATTCGCCCAACAATTGAAAACTGTCTAGAAAGCAAATAAAAACTGACTTCGCATCGTACGACTTAGGTTAAAAATCTGAACGAAAAATATATTCACATACTGCTTATAATTCATATCTTACGCTGGGACACCTCAGGTAATTCAATCGTACCCCATCACCATGTGGTAGGGTGGAACTTGACAAATAAACATTAGTGCATGAAACAGCAAATAATCTCGGTTCCTTGTGAAATACACCAGCACACGTCTGCAAAATTAATTCCATGAACAAAAAAAAAGCTAGAAATAAAAAGGTGCAATGTTTAAAAGCTTTTCACAAAGGAATGCCCAACATTTCAATCAATAGAACCACATCGATGCCATATCGAGCCAAATGAAGGGGCCTCAAAAAAAGGGAAAGGTATAAAGAGCTTTTTATGACTCTTTGAGACGAGGAATACTATCTCTAAACCACTATTATATTGATCCTACGAAACAAAACTAGCGTCAGTCGAGTAGGGTTCAATGGGAGCATATTAGATACGATAACAAAAAGTGGCAAATTATAAGCAATGTCGATTCTCATATCAAATTGCTTCATTACGAGTTATGCTCCGAAGAACACTCAGCTAAGATTCCTCGAGAAACTCTCCAGCTTGCACAAAGACTTACCAAAAGGGATGGCTACTCGTGTTGCAGAGTGCAATTCGAGTCGAAAATCCCCTACTTGCCCATGATCAAAGATCTGAGCGCACTTATGTTTGTCAAAACATCAAAGATCAAATGAGCACCACACACATGGTCCAAGGGGTTAAATACCGGAATGCTAGCGACAACACCAGCGTATCACACACCTCGTACACGAAAGCTGTAAACGAATGAACATGCGAATAAATAATCGAACATTACTCACCTGAAGATCCACTACACTATATCAGTTCCTCCAGAAACACCCGATGAAACATCGGTGGATTTTTACCGAAAACAAGTAGCGATTTATCGCTAGCACACCTCCGCTAACCGTTGAAAGCGATAAAAAAACAAATATTTCTTTCGAAATGCGACATTAACTATGTTGTTAATTGACTCACACATGTGCCATGTGTAAGATTGCCTGAAATTGTTGGGAACAAAACATTTCATGACAGCAATATCAGAAAAGGCCAAGATTTCAGAACAAAATAAGCCTTAGACGACTTTCCACTACTAGATTTCAACTGTTCACAAGAGGAAGGGGAGGAGGAGGAGGAGGAGGAGGGGGGGGGGGGGGGTACTGCTAATATTCAGGAATTGCTAATTACTAGATCGAGGAATCACAGCTACTCGCTAGACTTGAAAATAGGCCGCTCATGTAATGTGGGGAACTCAGCTGTTCTGCAGCGCCAGAGGTGCAGCCGCTCTCATCGATCTAAAGAGGAGAAAAGACAACAAACAGGAAACACGCTAGAGAGACCGTCCCACCGATAATACATGTATGCATGCATGATTAGCCAGCAAAAACATTCTTAGCAATATTACTTGACTAGTTTTCTTTGTTAGGCATTATTTCCACCATAACTCATGCTGCAAATATGCTGAAACTATGCAAAATCTTTTGAGATCAATTCACGCAATAATTGTACATCGTCGATAGGAGCACTTCTGCTAGTTATTATGAATCGGTAACAACAGATCATTTTACAAAAAAGTTTAGGCAGAAAAGTTCTGGATTTGGCAAGAAGATTGGCTACAGTTAGAGGACCTAAGGAGAGCGCCGAGTCACGAGCCAATTTCATTTATATTCAGAATAAAAAGGACGGAGGTAGTGTAGTTGCAAGTGGAGCACCATCACACATACATGGTCCGAGGATGGGATTTGCCCAGACCAACCGAGCCTTCCACCCTCCGGACCAGTTCAGTGATACAGGACTCATTTGCGAGAATAAAAGCGCTAACGAGTACATCGGCTGGATACCGCAAGTCGTTGCATAGGGCACATTCGCATTCAAAAGGCCACTGCGATTTTGAATGGAAATCGAATGCGGAGCACATCACAAAAACGCAATTGTTGAACGCCAAAAGGCTATCGCAAAACCGAGATTGCTTATGTCACAACCTTTACGTTCATCCTATTGGAGTAAAAATGGTAGCCAAATTTGCAAAGGAGTGAACCGCTGGAATTATTCCCCACTCTGAGAAGACTGCCAGATTGTTCGGACATAGCGTAGGTGAAACTAAGTTTATAGTCAACGATTTCGCAATCATCTGATGTTTATCGATTCAGATGAGCACCACTTTCCCTTGTCACCACTGGCCTTAAGCCGTCCGCTCAGGTTTTTAATGAACGCAACAAAATGTACATGCCCGTTCGTGGCAATTTGCCAATTTTGCAGAGGTTCGTTGTGGGACCTCTGTTGGCACGGTGCCACGGCCGTGGCCCCGCTTCAACTCCGATCCGCACATTTTTGGCTTACGAATGAAAGCTCGCTTAGAATAGGATAATGAAAATAGTTGGGGAAGTTGATTTCATTATAAAACTAAAAACAAAAATCGGGTGCGATCGCTCAGCTTTGCCATGTTCTTCAATCTTCGTAACCACGACCAAGATTAATATTGCATCAAATTTGTCACTGAAACTGAACTTGTTGACGGAAGGGCCATGTTGTAAATAACCCGGGTGATTAAATTGATTCTAATGAGACAACGGTTGGCCCTAATCGTCCTAGAGACCTTGCTACTTTTCCAATCGTTGGGATTTGGTAGCTAGTTAAGGTAGCAGATAATGTCGCCTAATCATTTGTTTTTTTTAACGCCGGAGGGATTGAACTGCTTTTGTTTGTAATGGAATGGGCTTGGTAATAAACTGTAGATGGTTACCGCCATTTCAAATGTCATAAAAAATTTTCCATTTGGAACACCTGCGCTTTGGGCATCGATAATAATAGATAAGGGTTACGGAGTTCAATGTTTAAATTGCGAAGTTCTCCAGCAAGTTTCCATCCAGCTCCCTGAACTTCCGCCAATGATGCAGAAGGATCTTCAGAAGTAGTGTGGTGCTTCAAAGAACCCCGCTTCGGTTCCGCCTAGCGCATTACATAAATGTTACAATAGAACACAGTGACAATTTAGTTATGTTGAAACCAACAAAGATAATCCTTTTAATGATCAACCACTGGCAGTCATCTGCGATTTGTTCTTGATAACTACCAAGGATAATCCTTCCATTAAGTCACGTATACATGCAAAATACGTGACTCGCTCTTAACCGGGGGTCCCTCATAAGCCGCAGCCTATCAACGATGAGACTCACCTTGTTCTATTTTTTTAAATTTGTTACATCTACATGCCTCCAAGGGAAGAAGGGCATATAAATGACTATTCGAAAAACCATGCTCCGAGGGAAGCATCTGACTAAAAAATGTAAGCAGGCACTTAGTAAGGGCCTGATGATCTGCCGTTTGAGAGCCCCACAACCTCCTTGCTGTAGGAACATGTTTCATTGACATTCTTCAAATTCCTTTGGTCACTGCAATTAGCAGCACCCGCTACTTCCTCATCACTTAATTCAAATCAAACCGTCTCGCCGCAATCCGACTAACCCCTGTTAGCACGGCCGTGGCACCGTGCCAACAGGGGTGCCGCAACGAATCTCTGCAAAAATTGGCAAATTGCCACGGACGGGCATGTACATTTTGTTGCGTTCGTTTTTAATATATGCCCCGATATCGTGCCTACGTTTACATATTCACACTTCCTGCATAATGAGAAGTACTCAGCAATAATTGAAATGCGTTGTATCTTTATGATCGAAACACTATAAATCTTCAGAACAAAAAAATATTGTGAAAATAAATAAAACTCATGACCCAACAACTAATTCAATTAAATGAATGTAGTGCAAATTTAATAGGCAGTTAAACGAAATAGGCCAGCTCAAATGATAAGTAACTTAATAAGATCAAATAAAACTTCACACACATAACGCCCACGAATTTGAGTACACCTGAACCACGTACCCGAGCCAGCTGCACAAATATAGCGGTCATTATGGTGACGGTGGTTTCGTATCAAAAATGTCACTTTTATCAAAGGCAGCCATTGTTTCTCATTCCGCTATAGATCTGCCAGTCATATTTTAGACATAAAATAATATATAGCTTCGAGGGTACATATTAGTATCAGTCCCCCCCCCCCTTCCAGACCCTAAGACTTTTGATTTGAGCTGTTCACCAGATTACGATTATGGAGATCACCTTACACCGGATGAAATCGCAGACTGTCCAGCCTCTTTATTTTCTCCTTTCTTCACAGTAATTGAGGACACCTATATTACTAAGGAGTCCATTTATGATGCCGGCAAGAATAACGCTAATTACCATAATGGCTTATTGTAAATCGTCTTGATCGCGTAGTAATTCGAATGAAATTTTGCGTGCTTTGATTCATAATGTTTGTAACAGAAAGCGCGTACAGTATACTACAAGACCGACGTTTTCCACAGCGAAACTATGAAGTGCTCTTTGTCCATTTCGAGTAATAAAAGATAATTTCGTCGAAATCAGCATTATCATATGGGAGCAACCAAAAATAGGGCAGTCTAGAACAAGTTGCATTTCAAGGAAACTTGACGAATTCGCGAAATAAAACCTTTTAAACAATCCCAGGTAACGACATCAGGTATGATATGAGAGCAGGACGATGTATTGGGATTGGGAATGACGAACAGTGAGGGGGAACCGATAAGGCAGGGTCACTCCGACTTTATGACCCCTACAGCTCATACTTATGACGGTGCAAAAGAACAGGTTAGTGGAGCGGGTAGAATGGGTACAGTATAGGGAAGATCCTACTAAAATTGATACTGGATTTTACAGTTGGCTTTTACTAGGATTGTATATCGATATCGACAGAAGCTTGATGAAATCCGCCAGTAGCGGCCACATGCACACCAGCTGGTCGATTGTGGATGACTCATTGGGGTAAATGGCATGGCAAGTTGGCAGGATGTGGAAACCCAAATGAAACTGGGAAGCTAACCCTCCGGCAATGAATGTGGATGAAGGAAAGAAATTTTTGTGGGTAAGTCAGATGACCGGGTGAATAACATTGAAAGGTTGAGAGATTGATATCGCATACTTCCTCTAACGAAAAACAACGGACAGTGTACTGCCGTCTGATAAATAACCAGATTACCAGTTGATTTTAAACAGCAAGAAACATCAGCCTTTATCGCTTACAAAGAAATGGAATCAAAGCGAAAATAGTGCAGGGCATACGGAAACGGAGAACGGCTTATCAATATAAATGGAACTTTTATTTAGTGGCTGTATCGGTCGCCACAAATATTCCGTTGAACGACCATGTCATAAAGTTACACTGTCAGATGGCATATGGGCGACTGTATTGATTATAAATATCGTAAAACATACAAATACCACACAAACACATACATATGCTCCAGCTATTAATAAATTGGACGCGATGTGGATTGGAAGGTTATTTACAACCGCCTTGGTAATACTGTGTAATTGCATACAGATTAAGATTACCGTATCCGTGGCTTTGGCAAAGTGTGACACAAAAGGACTTCCTGGGAACGTCTCCCCATAAAACCTGTTATGCAAACTGTTTATAGCTATCTTACGAGCACATTTTACATTCTCACACATCAAACTTTTTCCAGCTAAGGTGTGCCACCCAAACTCCACCCACTCCTTCAGCGGAAGTGCCTCTCCTACATCCGGTCCTGCTGAGTGCCTTATCTAGAATGTTACTCGAAAACAAAGGATATACCTTTGAACTGATGCGAAGTAAAAATTGATGAAGTGGCAGCCGTAACACTAGGAGGAGCTCTTAGTAACTTGCCGAATGAAACTCTAGCCGAGGGGAGTTTTTGGGGACTAGGTCTCACTTGCCCACAAGACGTATATGTAAATATGTACTGAGCAACATAATGAGGTGCTCCGGAGTACAGAAAGCCTCTGCATTTTATAATACCCGTAATCACAAAGATGGTCAGTGTGTCAGAGAAACAGTGTCACCATCATTCTCTGCGTCCCTGACCTTAGAATTCAACTCGGTGACTTCTCTGCCGTAGGAGTGATTAATTGCTCCTGGTGACAAAGAAAATTAGAATAGCTACTTATTTCGTTTGCAAAACCTTTCTGAAGTGTTTCATCAGGAAAAGAAAAGCCAGTGGCATACGGTAGATACAATTGAAATAAAAAAGGCCATTTAGTCGGTCAAATCCCAAACTGCTGCTGAAGGATGAAAGCAGAAAAGCTGTCCGTGCTCAGTGCACTGGCCGAGTATCGATCCAGGATTCGAACCCGGTCCATGTCTGTGTGATAGTGCACCGATTGCCACTGTACCAGCTACGCTCTAAAGGTCCTCACCAAGACATCCTGATGGATTGATGGGAACTTTATGTCCGATGTGAGGAATAAAATCTTAGGAAAAGTCCCATAGTCAAACATATTTCAAAAGTAAGTGCCCATCGTTAAGGCGAGACGCGAGCGATTAACGGCATTCACGGCTTGCTGACAATTAAAACTCGCCAGACGGCTGAGGTAGGTCGGATCCCCTCTGCGTCTCTCCTCCTCGAAAAAAAGCGATAAGTTTTAACGATTTGAATGAGTTGGAAGGGGATTACTAAGGAGTTTGTGAGGCGACCTTCATGAGCAAACAAACAACAGGAAGTGTCGAATTGGAACGGATAACAGTAACCAGTCTGGGCAGAACTAGGCCGAATAACAGCGATAACTATTTGTGGGCGAAGTTCACACCCACATAAAAACATCATGATAATAGAATCGATTACACTGATTACTGGGAAGGGCGACCAAAAAGCCGGACGGATACTGCTGACTGGCTGACAATGGTGGAAGCAAATGGAAGCCTGCATTCTCCTAATGAATAAACGACACAGTCAAGCGGAATGCCATCATCAGAAGTGACGTGCTCTCGTAGCTAAGGGGGTAGTCGAAGTCGATTACACATTGGAAGCCTGGATGGGGATTGCTCGAAAAAGTCTTTTTGCACATAACCAGAACCGAGGCGGAACATTGCCTTCAACTTGTGATGAGGTAGAGGAAACTCTGGAGAGCCGGAACAGGCCTACCCTGACAGCAGCTCGGGAGGCGACGAAAGACAGCCGATACGCTTTGCATGTGAGCGAGCCATTGCCCATTCCTCATTAACACCTACCCATTAAAACGATTAAACCGGGAATTTATGGGCTAAGAGAAAACCGGGGCAGACTCATTTTTCAGCCCATGACATTTGGATGTTAAGGGGAGACGCTGCCGGAAAATCCGCCGTAGCTTTCTTCGTTAACAAGGCTTTGGACAGGGAGTCCATGGTACTGCTATGTCGTGCAGTTTTGTTACAGTGGAAGGTGGATGTTTTAGAGGAACCGTTGTCGTCATGGACTAGAAAGCAGCTGGGACCTCCCTATCCGAAGCTGTCAAATGCCCAAGAGCACTAAACACCAATTGCACAAATTCCAGAAACCCAAACCTAGGGGATTCTGGCCACGGAACTACCCCCTAATGTTCCACCAACGCTGATACCCCAGCCAGATTATGTGAACAGCTAGGGACAAATAAGACCTTCCTGATAGCAGTTTACGATAGTGACACATGGTCGCATAGTCAACGGAAGAGAAAGAACGGTGGGAGTTCACTGGGAATTCTTTCGCTTGTTCAGCTTTAAATAAACAATGCTTCCAAGTGGGCGTATGACCGGGGAGATCAGGAGCTCCTCCAGGAATCACTTCTAGGTCCTCCAAAACAACAATTAGTCCGAAACGTCGACTTGACAAAGTGGTTCCATTATAGCAAACCTTTACTGCTCAGCAGTACAGGTTCTTCCCAACTAGCCCAAGTTCTAGGAAAAGCGTACCTGATATCTATTGCAAGACACTGATTAAATTCAATAGCCTTTCTCCATAAAGGTCCTGTTGTCAAGGGTTGCGCCATGCACCAAACTTTTATCAAATCGCGCCATCACCACAATGTTTAGAGCCAGCAAGACTGCTCAACAGAATCACAATGGATCGGAATGAATGAACTAGAATGAAAGAGGATGATATGTCGGCCAGAGAGAGCAACCAGTAAGGTTTGATTCGCTTATTGAAGTCGCTGAATTCCAAGTTCCGTATGCCCAAACCTGTAGATTTGTTCGGCGATTACGCTGGCCGTGACCCAACCCCTGTCGCACAGTGCCTTTCCGGCATCTTCTCCTTGGAAATTTCGCAAAAATGATGGAAGATTTTGCAGAAATTTTTTCCATTTCAGAGCTGTAGAAGGCAAAAAATGAAGAGAGTAAGGAAAAATCCAACGCCTCGAGACTGATTTTTAAGATGAACATTGAAATTCCTTTTCCATCCAACCAATCGTTATACCAGAGCCGTTGCAAGGGGCACTTCAGGGAAGTTGAAAGTTGCCGTCAAGATGTTTCTAGTGGACCCAGCGGCTCAAGTTCAATACATTGCAAATACGAACTTAATATATTTACACATTCATAGAACATGAGTTATGGGATAAACTGGTGATACCGCATGGGAATTGAGTGCAGCATAATGACGGCGAAATCAATGCGATGGCGCGACACCGATGGGAGGGTTCTCTAGGTCTTCCCGAGAGCTAGACGAGCTGCCGCCGTCCGCCCCACATCACTACTCCTGGGCCCTGGACCGACGGCGCGATCGATCTGTTGTGGGCGCACCCCGTCTCGACCCTCTCACTCAGTGGGGTCCTCCTAGCCATCCCTATTACTCACCTCTGTGTCCATTACCTTGTTGCCAAACGGCTACCCGCAGCCGCCCATTCGCTCCTATTTGGAAATTCCCTTACTAACTACTTTTTAAATAGAATATCTGATTATTTAGTTGCTTTTTTTTGCACGACTACGCTAGTGAAGTGGTTGCTAACAGAAAACCAGAATAAAGTCAACAGCTAAGCATCATTTTTATAGTGACGTCTGTAAATTAATCATAGTCACGTGAAGAGGAGCGCTCAACACAGCAAAAAAACCTCTTCTTACTCTAATCTACTCGTTCCACGAATTCTGGCCCTTTCTGGATGCACTTATGAGTCAATACACTTCTAAAATTGATAGGAAGGATGGGAAAAGAGCCTAATTATTCACGTTAGAGGCGAAGCTTTTCGCTTTCATTTGTTCCTTCATTGATCGTTTCTTTTCCTCCAACAAGGAGGGGGTGGGGCTTCCCATGCGTGGGCGGGGCGTTCTACGTTGAATGACCATCATAGCACTGCCTCAAAACTACAACTAATCCTTTCAGAATGCCTGTTCACGGGCGAGAGCGGGAAAGAAAACGTCGGCGACGCCGTTCCGATAGCGAAGATGACGACAGCGTTTTCACAGGTTGTTTTGTATAAGAATTGAATTTTCAATTTGCGAAGGAATGCCGTAAAACTCGTCCAAAACGTTTCAGGATGGAAACTTGGTTTGGTTGTGGGTGTGATTGTGATTTGTTTTGCTATGCTCTATCCAACACTAATTCATCCAATGCTGATGAGCCTATTGGGTGAGTTTTCTTTATAATTCAATGTTTATTTTTGAAGTTCGCTTTTTTGTTTTTGCTTCCAATTCTTTTTGTTGCCGAATTCGCTTCGTCAATGTGAATGTCACTCTTCTGCACCTCATGTTTAAAACGTTGTAAGATTTTTTCTATCCTTTTCAACTATCCATCTTTCTTGACTTCATTTTCATGACACTTTAACAGCCCGGTCCTCGAATATCTACGGCGCGTAGGTGTCTGTGTGTCGAAAGGCATGTTTCATTTGTTTGTTTAGCCTCACAGATGATGTCATGAACATCCCGTAAGCATAGAAAATCAATATGATTAATAAAATATAAAATGTTGATTAATTTAAATATGAGTAAGGTATGTAACATGATTCCACGATCCATCCCTCAGCTCTGATACTATCCGAAAAAAAAAATAAACTGGACATGTGCAGAGCAGATGTCTTTGAAAATCTTCAAATACAAGGAAAAATCATGGTTTTCTCAAAATTTTATTCTCTCAAATATATTAACTTCAAGGAATCCCAGGTGACTCTTGATCCGTTTCGAATTTACCCGTTTTGTTCAAAGAACTGTCAGCATAATTTTTCCCAAAATCCTGGCCTCAGCTTCACCTTGGGCAAACACTAAGCGTCTTTTATGCTCCGAAGCTGGAGGGGAGTCCCAAAAGAATGTGTAAAGGGCAGCTGAATTAGACAATTAACGTGTCGCTCCGGAGACATTTTGTTTAATCCCC
The DNA here is from genome assembly GCA_000469685.2 of Haemonchus contortus. Lineage (NCBI taxonomy): Eukaryota > Metazoa > Nematoda > Chromadorea > Rhabditida > Trichostrongylidae > Haemonchus > Haemonchus contortus. The sequence goes on from LS997565.1 coordinate 8,756,441, forward strand.
TTCGAATGAGGTTCAATGAGTCAGAATTTGAGAACGGTCGGTTCGCGAGGATTCCTTCAGAAATATAAAAATTCCTTGAAATCGACTATTTCTAAACCTTTGACCTCCTAAAATCTATGCTAATCCCATTAATTGGATTCAACCAGAGAATAAACATTGGTGGTAGACCCTTACATCCTTCGGCTCACGCTCTGCAAGGGAAATCCTCAGAGGCTTGGTCAATCAGAGCTCCAACATCGTTAGGGCCATGTTTGCTGGGATTTTTGCTTGCGGAATGTGCAAAAAAAAAGAAGATTCAAGCAAGGCTAGAGCGCTGTGACCCATGCTTTCTTTAGACTGGACCAATCATCAAATGGCTACGATTTTGAATGTTAGTCAAGCTGCATGGCGTAGGTTCTGAGAAAAAGCGACCAGAATAGTCTTTTTCTCACAGTTATCACCTTTCATCCGGTATTTCACTGAATCCTGCCTATAAAAAAGCTCTGACACTACCTTTCGCTGTATTCGCTACCCCTCTCTCCTCCTCCCCTCCGTGGCCGACCCTATTCCAACCCCTCAACGGTAGCCTTCGCTTTTGGAATGTCGTCAGAAGTTGATGGAGTACCGTCTTCTTTCAACGTTTTACATGTTTCTGAGGACCGTTGGAGCCTGCGTATTGACTGCTACAGTTATATTGGGAAAGGACATTGAATTAAATGAAAACCATGAATAATAGATGCAATAAGGCATACGTAATGGTTCCGAATACGTGCATTTAAATTGCAAGAACATTTCGTGTGCCAGTGATCAATCGTGGGAAGGTTTCGTGTTCTGCTCTAAATGATAATTCTTTTGTTACAACGATATTCCACTAGTAATCCCTTCCTGATTATTTCGATTATACGTGACCCTTTTGGGGGTCGGGGAATTACTCAAAATCACAAGAAGTCGAGAACCATGAAAATACCGGTGAAAAAGTGATCCCGTTGGAATGCGCACCGTCGTTACCCTGTATTCAGAATCATAGGGAGTTATAAAGTATCTCGATCCTTCTATTACACAGATGTAATGGAGACGGACGTTAAAACAAATACCTTTCTTCTCTTTCAAGAATTTGAAACAGAATGGTCGATCCAAATTGATTCAAAGTCTTCGCTTGGTTGCGCTATATTTAATCCATGAAGAGTGACTAGGAGCTGGCAAAACCTCTTGCCACTTCCCTAACCGGGTTCTTGTTAAGGCATACTTCATCATGGGAGGATAGTGTCGATATGACGTGATAGTTGGTAACTATATCGACATCGCTGTGGGTTTCTCCTCTTTCGAGGCAGATTCGTCGACTTCAAAAGTGCAAAAGGAAATCCTCTGGGCTAAGCGCGGAGTGTGTCTTGGGAAACAGCGACCGCACTAAATGATTCGTGAATGTCGACAAAGTATATGCACGATGAAAAAGTTGTACATATGATAAGGAGGACGACGTGTAGCGACCTGGAGGTAAAAGTGCGCAAGAAGGGGCGTGGCGAGAGCTAGAGGTCTCACGGGCAGTCGATCTCAGTTAGAGGTCACACACTTTTGTGATATGGTGATCCAATGATTACTACATGACGAATTTCTGGGTATTCAGATATCTCAGAAAAGCGCATGCGGCTTTAAAATGAATTTTGTCTCAAAGCTCTCGTCTCGAAGCTCTCAAAGATGGCGAGCTGCTGGGAAAATTTCAGCGTTGGATGGGACTCGAACTCGTAGTAGTGTCTTACGAACTCAGCGCTCTTCATCCTTTACGCTATCGAGACCTACCAGGGTTGCCCACACTCTCCTGATGGCTTTCTTTTAAGCATTGGCTGAAGATGTTAAATACGATTAACTGTCCTTTGTAGAATTATGTAGGATAGCAGTTTGAATTCAACTTTCCCCATGGATGCATTCCGAAAAATCCCAATGCGTCCGTTTCGCAAAAGGCCTAACAATCCCTCTTTGAGCTAATTCCCAAAAGACAATGCGTCAAATAAATCCAAGCGCGTCAGGCATGTCATACGTCAACTTTCAGCTTACATTCCTTTGCGACCAATTGATCGTTCTTCTGAAAAAAGACCGAGCTGTCTTCGGTCCATCGCGACAGCCTAGCTAGTCCCGACCTAGAATTCTGTCTTATTGCAAAGTTTAGATCCAGTGATAAGCTGAATTGCATTAAATAGTGTTGATCACGCTACCACTCTTTAGGAGTATTCATTATCAGCCATCACCATCCGTTGCTCTCGTCTACACTGTCGTCGTGCTGTTACACTTTTTTGGTTCTCTGGATTGCGCCACGATTTCGATAATCTCCGTTTGTACTGTGGCACTCTAGCATTGTTGTATAGAAGGGACACGTTGCGATACAATGACTTCTACTTCTGCGTACAAATTTAGTCCAAAAGGGAATGGATGGTGTACCGTATAAGGGGTGAAGGACAAAATCTTTCGGCGTTGATCAAACCCGTCATAGGGGATTTCGACTTCCTTTCATAATCGTAGCAGCATCTTAAATGCGTATGTGGCCTATACAATGACTTGCGGCGACCAGCCGATGTACAATTCAGTGCTTTTGTCCTACCGAACTGATCTGGTACCAACTAACCAACCTCCGCGGGACGAAGTCTTGTTTGTGGGCGGATATCAAGCTGGGATTCCAACCCGTAACCATGCGTATGGGGTAGTACGCCGCTCGTCTCTACCTCAGCTCTGTCCGAATGATGTATTTATAAGGGTAAGAATTTATTCTCGTCATTCCTCGAGTACATGGCTCATACCACACAGTTGGTCTGTACCCGTAATCGGTCCTTTTCGAAACCACGCTTCATAAAGTAATCGAGGCTTAGTGTTCGGAGAGAGTGACGTGGGGTATGGACTGGAGAAAAAAGTGTGTTAGAGGAAAAGAGATTTTATTCATCCTGACGTCAAGTCGTAGTTTATCCCCCTCGAAAAGCGAAGAAAATCGATGAATACTCAACAAAGTGCCCTTTGCAGCGACATAAAGCGGCTCAAATGTTAATGCCGCTGTAAACTTGAAAGTGCTGTTGCTGAAAACATAACGAAATTTCTTATCCTGAGCAGTTGATAATGCCGTGACTAAACGAACCCAAATCCAGCATCGTCTTGGCAAACAATGCTTCTATCCTTAGCGAGTCGGACAATGGGCACGGGCTTGTCTGAGAAAACAGCTCTAACGATGCCAGTTAAGAGTGGCATACGCAAGCTATTCATTGTGCATATAATCCATTATCTGCAAGAATTCAAGCACACCGATAGTTTCCAGTGGAACTCAAGCGTTTTCCGCGAGTTAAGTCCCCTAATATCAAGTTTTTTGGCATTTTTCAAACTCGTCGCACAGGAGAGACCCCCTGCACCCGATTTCCACTCGGAATCGTAGCGTGCTATGAAAGTGTATGTGACCTGGGAAATGACATGCCTTAGCCAGCCAATTTACAGTTCAGTGCTTATGTCCTCCTAGACAGTCTCGTACACCTTAGCCGACCCGGAAGGATGGAAGGCTCGGTTGGCCGGGGCGTATTTCTAGCCTAAATTCGATCTTGGGACCATACGTATGATGAGTCTGCCACTTGGAACTTCATCACACCCGTCCTTCTGTGATCATTCAAAATTAATCAATTGCCCGGAGAGGCCCCACATATCCCAAGGGAATAATGAATTACCGTCAAAACTATTTCAAGGTGTAAATTTAGACATGGTCATTGACTGGACATTAGACTTCACTCCACAGCCACCGATCCTCGACAATTATTTCATGCGTGGCGTAGTCAACGTGATTGATTTCGCCCAGCTCAACTAACTTCTCTCTCTTTCAAGCTTACTTGGTAGTATAGGTGCAATGATGAAGGTCACTCCTATCTGAAGGCGCTAATTGGCGCCAGCGTATGAAGAAAACGACATAGGAACAGAATGCGTGGCGCATACTAGCGTAACCAATAGCGCAGGGCACCCCATCTTTCAACTCCTGCGGTTCTGTTGCCTATTCAATGAAGGTCACCTCTACTGCTAGCTGAATGTAATAAAAAGAGCCCCATTCGAACATCCTCCTGTGTGTGCAAGTTTTGATGTCACAAACTGTGTGAGCATATTGACAAACAGATAAACAAGTAATCTTGTAATCAAATAGAAAGCCCAGTGACGTTTTATTGCTGGGCTTTAAGTTGAACGATATCCGTAACTGCAAAATTCCTGTTTAGGTCGATCACCACCTCCGCCACCAGCTGTCCCTTCGCGACCGCCAATTCATCCTGGAATGGGTGGTCCTGGCGGTGGCCGACCTGGTGGTCCGTCACGGCATGATGTTCATCCCGCTATGCGGATGGCTCAGCAGCAGGTAAGTAAGGCTCATCACCAAGATTTTTGGAACAAAATCAATTTGCTCGGTGGCTGTTTACGAACTCATCACCGTTATCTCCTACGTTCCAAGAGTTGACAAGAATTGATCACCGTGAAAGCCTTGTGAAGCAGATCGCCGACCACGTTTTTCATAGTCTCCCCCTTCTAATTTAGAAAAAAAGCTCCCACTCCCGCGTCACGGATACTGCCCAAACTGTCAACCAACTGCCGTATAAAGTTAATTTCGCATAACATCTACGTATATTAATCTGTCCATAAAATCACTGGAAGTTGCTCAATGAACAAAATATTTCAGGCTGAAACGCAATCGAGTGGGCGAGGATCTTTCACATGGATGCTACCCCTGTACACCGTGGGAGTAGTGATCTTCCTCCTATACACTCTATTTAAGGTAGGGCCTAAAACACCCGATCAAGTACTTTGTTTTGAAATTGACAGTTTTCAGTCAAAAGGCAAGAGGAAGAGACGTTCTCGTTACGGGTCATCTGATGAAAGCTCTGATGATGACGACGTGTACAACAGCCGACTTAAAAAGAAAATCGGTCAGTATAGAGCAGTATTTTCTATGCTTATCAGTGCCTGTTCCTAAAATAGTAAATCTGAAGCTCCCCAAGACGGGGCGGACCTGAGTAGCCTACAGATTGGAGATGCCAGCGCAGTTCCCATTGGCTCGGTTGTTTCGGGACTCCAGGACCCACCAATAATAAGAGTTTAAGGAGTATACAATCTGTGATCATGGCAAAATGCACTTCTCTCAATGTGTGCACACTTCTTGAGTGCTATTCAGTGGTGCTAATTTCAACCCAATCTAATGCGGTTGCAGATGGCGACGGGAATTGTTTACATAGATTTTCGGCTATGCCCTGAAAGTAGCAAGAGCTACAGATGTCGGAGACCCAATTTGAGACCAGGGAAGCCGTTTCAAGAGATCAATTCTTCTCGAAAGGAGTATAGGAGCAAAAGAGGACGAATCAATTTTGTGAACGGAGTCCACCCAACTCCTGTGACCGGGAGATTCTACTCAAGTTGTAAGGATTTAACGACTTGCTCTTCCAACCGCGATAACTTATTCCCTGGATTCCTTTACAGCCTTCTCTGTGAACCTTCGATTGACTGATTGTGATAGCGATCCATTTCGGCCAATTTCAGGCAAACGAAAACTCCGTAGTCTCCAAGAACGACTACAACAGACTGAAGAGGCGATGAGCAAGATCTTAGAGCAACTAGAAGCTGTTCAAGCAGCTGGTGCTCTTGTTGAAGGTGAACTGGTAAGGATTACTCACTTCTAAGTGTCAGTGGTGAACTGTTAAGGATTACTCACTTTTAAGTGTCAGTTATCAAGAGGACGTCAAAGTTATCCACATGCTTTATAATCATTTTGAGCGGTTAGCGACCCCTTTGATCCCTTTCGTGCTGACAATATCGAGGTCTTTCCCTTTACGTACCGCAAACTCGTAGTGCAGAGGGTTCACGACCGACGCTAGTACGTTCAAGTCAGAAGGAACACGAGATGAAGCTTAGCTGGGCACTGGCGCGGGCACGGAATCTTGCTGGAATGCCCAACACATTTTGCAGTATATGCGTTGCCCTCAATAGAGCAACTGCTCTACCAAGATTTCTCCTGAGCAGTAATCCTTGTTGATCTTAACCCCCCAAACAACGAAAACGAGGGCTGGTAAACCCGTGAAACTCATACCAGCCCCATCAAGGTTTGATGAGGGATTGAGAAGGTCACGAGACAATGCCTTCCCCATGCGCTTCCTCAAGTGACTAGGGAAAATGAGGGGAAACCTCTGTTGTTTTTAGAAGATCAACCGTTTGTTGTTTTCTCACACCTAACTTGGTACTTCCATTCATTTTAACTTCGTTCCCTCCTATAATAAATCTTATATTGCAGCCGAAGAAAGATGTACCGGGTGAAGGCAAAGAAGATCAGAAAGCGGAAGGTGCAAATGAAGTGAACCCGAAAAATGAGCAATATATCAACGATTTAGAAAAGGCTCTCAGAGATTTTAAAGTCAGTCCAGTTCGCGCAGTCACTCCTAATCCTTTTGCTCCTCGAATAGTCCGTTTTTGGGGAAGTCGTTTATCTGAACCTCAGTTGCTGTACTTTCTAGTATGAGCCTATTTCAGATCTTATCGGAAGCTTACGAAGACGAGAAGAGCCTCCGTCGACATGGATCCCATTCTCAATCAGAGGAGGATGAAACGAGCTCAGAAGAGTTAAACTCAGGATCGGACGAAGATGAGGAGGAAAACGAGGAAGAAGAGCAACCCGTGAAGGACTCGGGTAGAAAGAAGAAAAGGTCGAAAGACTCTGAAGAAGACGCTGAGGACGCTTCAGAAGAGGAGCTACTGAAGGAGACCAAAGGCAAATCGGCAAACCACAACGTCAAAGAGAACACGCCACCGGCTGAGTCCACAATTACATCAAAGGAATCGGCAAAATCATCAAAACAAGTACGACGACGACCGAAAAAAGTCTAATCGAATCTTTTGACCACTTCCACGCTTTCATAAAGTCAATTGACCGGATAACATCCGCAAAGGTTTCATTAAGAATTTTGTACATAAGGCGAATTTGGTATCTCAGTGAATCTTGTCCGTGCAGCACGGTTTGCTCTTGGTTTGAATTTTCATCTCTTGAAAGTGGTAGCCAATAGTGCCAAAATGGCAGTATGTAGCAGCTCTCCCTACCGTCCTAGTCTTCCCATTTACATTTCAAGTGCCATGCCAAGCATTTTTAGACTTTTTTTTGTGATTATGTCATTATTTTGTCACCGTTTTTTTTTGCTTTTCCGAATAAAAAAGAATAATCATTGATTGATTACATTGATGTTAAAGAAAATACATACTAAAGAGATAGCACGTCATGCACTCCAGTAACCAAGTCACGGAAAAAACCATGCCCAGGCCAGTCGAACACTTCAAAATCCCCGAATTCAGTAGGTACTGGGCTTCTCCCAGTGTCAGAAAACAAAAACAAAGGCCTTACCTTGGACTAGTCCCACAATTCTTCGGAAAAACTAGGCTCTCAAAAACTCGGCATCACGTTGCTAGTATACCTAAGCCCTGATGCGTGGCGCATCCCAAGTGACTGCACCGTAGCGTTCACAGATTGTTCCACTCCATTGATTTCTACTTAATTGCCACCTGCACCTACTCTTCTGATAATATCTACGAGTCTTTAACAAGTTTCAATGAAAAACGAAGGGAAAACTGCACAGTGTGACATTGAGTCCGGTTTTGTATATCATTCCAAGCACCCTGTTTCTGCAAAACGCACCCCATATTTGTTAACTGCTGATGAGCGTTCGTGAGGGAAGCGGATATAGGAAAAAGGAGTTTGTAAAGGGGATACACTGAGAACATCGAGAAAGTCCGTCACCCTCAAAGTTTGACTGATCGTAGCCCGGAATCGGGCCTGCTGATGACCGTGCTCAAGTCAGAAAAGCTAAGTGGATCTTCTTGTGGCGAATAGATGGAACTTAAGACTAGACTTCGAACTTCTGTAAGAGAGTCTGGCTACTTTTCATTGTTCTGACTCTATTTGTATCAGCCAAGAGGATGTGGTCCCGCTCTGTTTTAGCCCCAGCACCCATAAAATCCTAGGAAAAATCCAGTGCACCTGTTTTGCGAAAAAGCAAAGGCGGCAGCAGCGCTGGTTCACGATTTCGTCTTTTTCTGCAACATTCGCATCCCTTCTGCGCTCATTAACGAACAGCTCGTTTCCATTGCTACAAAGTGCACTTTGTGGGTAGGGAGAACTTACGGGTCGGAGTGGAGATATGCTAAATTAATAGATAGTTTATGGAAGTGTAGTCCTCCGAAAAACTACAACCCTGATCTCTTAAACGCTAAAGCATCGTGTGACCGTCTAGGGTGAGCGTAGCCCAGTCAGCTGAAGATGTCCAGACTTTTCAGTTCGAGTTTGAAAAAGCAGAAAACGGATGGAGTTTTCATATGTGAAGTGTCACAAACGTTGATTTCATGCGTAGATCAACAATTTCCATCTATGGGAACCTTCGATCCATCGAAACTTTTCAGTCACTTAAGTTACCCTATCAGTACATGGAATAAGTAGACCCTAAGGAGTGTCAGGGAAACCTAAGTTCAGTTTATACAATACACTATTTCGAAAAGTGCTTTTCTTTCACTGACAATGGTCACTTTTCTTCCCAGCGCCTCAACCAGTAGGTTTTGGTAGACCGCAAGGTTGGTGCAAGGTAACTCTATGTAAGGGGTAAAGTCTTGATGTGTTGATGAATCTAATCTGAAGGATGCGCCCACTCATTCTACTTCAATTCAGAATCGTAGTGACGTATTGTATGCGTATGTGGCCTATACAATGACTTGCGGTGGCCAGCAGATACACAAGTCAATGTTTTTATCCTCCCGAACGGGCCTGGTACCAAGTGATCAACCCCGGAGGGATGGAGGGCTTGTTTGGCCTAGCTGTATATCGGTCCAGAATTGGAACCCGTGACCATGCGTGAGTGAAGTGCGCCACTACTCCAATATGAAAAACAAGATATCCCAGGCATGTTTCTATCAGACCCTCTGTTCCCCCCTCGCAATCCCCGTGTGCTGGTCATATATACGCCAAGTATAGAAGCAACTTTAGGCATCAAATGCTTATTATTGAAATTCTCAGTGAAACAATTAACTGCTATTTTGTGTAATACGAAGTTGTTCGATGAAATGGGCACTAAATTGTCCCGACTTTGATTGAATCATCGTGTTTGAAGGCCGGTGGTTTTACCGTTTGAATAAAGGATTCCGCTGCCGCAATAAAGCGGTAGACAGATGTAGGCGCAATAGCGAACTACTTCGTTTAAACGAGAAAACCTCCCCTCTTTGAAAAAAAAACGATTCAGTCGAAACACCAGGCTAATGAACTGAACGCTCCATCTTGCAAACTCGAAAACCGCAAACAACACGTGCCAATTACACAACGAAGGATGGAATGGTAGCAAACCAAGGAAAACGTTTTTATACAACTCATTTGCTATAAAATAGTATTATGCAATATAGCATAGTATAGTATAATATAAAAAGTCAATAAAATTACCCCCCCCCCCGTTTCTTCGGCATGCGCCCCGCTCTCGATTTAGAGCCGGGATCGTAGTAGAGTTTTGAATGCGTATATGGCCTCCACATAGTTTTGCGCTGATCAAAGTACACAGTTAAGTACTTTTATCCTCCCTAGCGAATGTGGTCCCAATTAGCCGACCCCGAAAGAGGTCGACTTTTGCCTTTTTGGAATTGGCGGACCGGACGTCGACGCGAGGTTCGATCCCCACATCTTGCGTGTGATAGTGTGCCATTTGACACTTCATCAATTTCGCCCATCTATCGAAGGTCTTTACCTAATTCCATGTCCCAATAAGAGTAAAGCCACGTCCAGCCACAGACATACGCAAAGGGTCTACGCGACAGGTTATTGAAGATCCAATGGAGTTACGAAACCAGGAGCGCTCATATATCAAAACATTCCGAGTAAGTATAACCTCAAAAATGTCAAACTTCACGATGGAGCTGTCAGCTGCCGGATTGCAACACTAGGGTTGCTAAATCCCGAAATGTAAAAAGCAACCCTCGTACATATATCCACGTCGACTGAGAAATTCAAGGCTGAACCGTATAAGAAAAATGATGGCACTTGATTAAAAAAATTAGAAAATGGAACAAAAAACTCAGGAGAAATAATAAAAACCTAGTAATCAGACGTAATATCATTCATTCCGAACATCGATTTCTAAAGGAACAGGAGAACAAAGAATTTGGAAAGAAACCGAATCCATGAAATCGCTGAAATCCCAGTTTCATACTGACAATTACCATTTATTACCTTACAAGTACATTTACAATCCATAGGCAATAATCAGCGTTATTTTTCATCAAACGAACACATTTGCGAACATAAACAATCGATAGCATAATAGACTGATTGAGCAAATCACGTTATTATTAATTAAAATAGAAATTAAACATTTGTTTATTTGCGTAGCGCGCGATTTTTATTTACGACAACCTACTAGTAAGATCCTTGAGTTACGAAAGCTCGCCTGTGGCGAACTATTTAGCTAAGCGAACGGCAACGTTTTCACGCTCTTTGACCATATCTCAAACATTAATCGATACTAAAAAATGAATATGAAAAATAGAACAATCGATCGAAATCCCAGAGAGATCAGATGAGCTCGTATTAAACCGGTGACTAAATAAGAGGGTCGATTTATTTGGCTTTATAGCTGCCAAAGAAATCGCTGCTTTCTGTTCAATAACAGAAAATCAGAAAGAAAGTGAAGCAAAGGGGGTCCAGACCTTGTTTACCGTTACATTTACCGAACCCTATCCTGAGGCAAGGCCAAGGGTGCGTCGAGAAATTTCCATCTCAAATTCACATCTAACCGCTCAGTAATAGGGGAGGGGCATGGAGCTCATACTCGCCGTTTAGTGGGAAAGTTTCATGCACAATAGTAAATCCAAAGGTAAAATGTCCATTGGTATTCTGGCCCCTCCTCTTGCTGACTTTGTTGGAAGAACCGAACAAAGGAATCAAGATGTCAAAGTTCGGAGAAATGATATATACCGATGAAAATTGCTCACTGAAACACTTGGCCCCGCCCAGACTGGCATTGAAAATCAAAGCGACTATATTTCCCGGATTGGCAAATGACAATCATGACAATCCTATTCGCAGCCCTTACTACTGCCTATGACGAGTTGTTTATCCCAGTCCAGGTTCAACCAGGAAAAAATCATACTCTAGACGGCTAAACCCTGTTTCGGTGGCGTTAAATGTTGGCACGGTATTGGTGGAGTGGGTCCACCAGGAACTGTAGGGAACGATGGCGGATAATTTGGCGGCGCACCTCCTTGCCATCCCATCGCATCGCTTCTCATCATTCCTGAAACATGCATAGATTCATTCTCAAATAAGAAATTACTTATCTATTCATATGAAATGTTAAGAAAATGACATTAAAAAAACAATCACCATAAACATCCAGTCAAAATGCTTGGAAACACCAAATATGCCGAAAATCACCTTTCGGTACGTTTGAACAAATTTTTGAATCTTTGGACGAACTTTTTTTATAACTTTTCGAGACCGTCTTCACTTAAGTATTTTACAAACTTCATTGAATGATCAGAAACACCACAGAAGTTCTCACGAGCGTTGCGCGCTTTCGTCAAAAGGATTTGCCCATCTAAGTTGATGTGTAATTTACAGAAAGCATCGTGGTCCACATTTTTCGCCTGTTTTCACACACTCAATGGTGACAATTGTAAAACCAGTTCAGAACGATCTACAGAAATATCTGTTCTGCCTTGACGACCGTTTGGAGACTCACAATAGACCAGAGAGGAATAAAAAAAAACAGCGGGGTACCGATTTGCATAGCGAAAACCCCCACCTCTTGCTAGCGATTTCAATTTCTGAAACTGACTTTTGCAAACGCTCCACCCGCAATCTTCAAGAATGTTTAGTATAATCAACTCTGATCCCAGTGATACCCAGTGATGTTTGTGAGGTGTCTATTAAGTGCAAGACAGATGTGTCTGCGACACACAACACGGAAGCAGCCTACTGTCAACATAAGTTCATCAGTACTTTTGAAGATAAATTAGAACCCCAACATAACGCAACGGCTGTCGCCTAGAGTACATAATCAAACTAATTTTTGAACCTCTTTAAAACAGCGAACGTTTCAAAAATTCTTTTGAAACCAAATACAACTGTCAATGGCTACTCGTTCTCATTAGCTGATGAAAATTGCAAAATTCAACGCACCTGGGTTGGACGGCATTCCTGGGCCAGTTGGCATCATGCCACCCGGAGGAAATGGATACGGCGGGGGCGGGACCATTCCCTTGAACGCACAATATTAGGTTATTAATTATATCAATATCGATAATCAAGAGGAATCATTTGAATAAAATCATAACCCAAAAATGTGTCCAAATTTGCATCGGAAGGTCTGGGCACTCGAGGTATGATGTGACGAATATCAGCGGTTATGCCGCCTCACTTTCTATTCAAATCAGCAGTTACTTCAAAATTCCCAAGTTTATGCCGTTCCTAAGCGTATCGGTACAATCTAAACCTCCGTATTGGGGCAAGTAGCATGATCGGTTCATCCACCGATTTGGATTAATCTATCTTGACCACCTTAATCACTAAAAGTCCACTTCAATCCAACTAAATAGGATTTGGTCGACCAAGAGACATCAATTCAAAAATAAGTAATTGAATCCACGTTCAGCCGTCATATTAGGTACAGTTCAGGTAAACGAGGTCAAGCCACCAGTGGCCAACGAAGCACTAGTACACTAAAAAAGCTCCTCATAGTCTGCAGACCACCACAATTACATTCTCACTTCGAGGAGCTACAATTCTTTACATTAGAAAGTTTTCACTGTAACCTTGAAGGAAACTGTTTCTTAGAGTATTTGCCGCCTGAGCAACTTTCAACATTGAGAAGCTCGAGTCCAGTCGACATTATGAAAAATTCAAATCCAGCCAGGTAAAAAAATTTTCAGAAACTTCGCTGTAAAGTTATGGGGCGGACTTTGTACGCTACGAACCACGCTACAAACCTATCTCCACTCAAAAACCCCTGGTCATAGTCTAGCCTTGATGTCTGATTATTAATAATCAAATTTTATTGCCTTTTATGAAATGCAAAAGCACTATCATAACGAGTGAGATGACAGGCAAAAAGTGCGCGGTATGCTGTCTTGTTGAAGCCTGTAATCTTCCGAATTGTCAAGCACGGCGAGAAGAGGCCCATTCAAATTCTCAAGACACTATTGCACCTAAGATCTCCACAAAACATGGCTTACGAGAAAGCGATGATTTTCTTCAGACAAAAAAGCCTATTGACAATAAAGTTTATTCAAATGAATAACCCTCACCTTCGACATTCCTGGATGTCCATACGGCATTTGCGCATAAGGATGCGGAGGGAAGGGGCCTGGATAGAATGGACTAGCCGAAGGTGAGTGCCCTTGCATTGGGAAACCTAATCGGCTGGGGTCACTTGGATATCCTGGTCCAGGCACGGGGGACTGCATGCCCGCAGACGCTAAATTAATAAAACTCTAGAGATCTTATCGGAGTAGTTCTCATTCAACAATCACACCTCTGGCTGCCATCATGTGGGCATACATCGGGTGATGTGGGCTCATTCCTGGAGGTGGAGCAGCTCCTTTGAACGACATCGGATCTCCTATGTACGCAGGAGACGGGATCTGAGATTTACCAGGAGCCGACATGGGGTAGCCTAAACTATAACTTTGATTCAACATAGCCCAGTGAATCCAAGAACACTTTCAATACTGCTACCTGGAGGAAAGCCTGTTGTTCCATTGGGATAACCTTGTGGATATGCCATACCTCCCATCGGATACGGCGCAGAACCAGGAGGATACCGAGTTGGGTAAGGACCCATCGGATACGGACCTGAATATATCAAACTAGTTTCATTTTCGCAAAATATTAATCGCTTTCAATGAGAAAAAAACTAACCCTGCGCCGGACCCCGAGGGTACATTGGGGAAGGATACGGTGAAACTCCTTGACTATTCATAAGTTTCTTCATCTAAAAATAGCCCAATTAATTCAGTGGAAAAAAGTTGCAACAAAATATCGATTGGAAATACAAACCTCGTGCGCTTGCACTTCCTTTTCCCATTCAATACGCAACCTCTCAGCTTCAACTTGCCTCTCCATCTCACCTAACTTCTCCAGCTTCACCGATCGCTCGTCCCTAAACCATGAATCAATGCGAAAAGATACAAAAAGGAAGAAAACTATGAGGCTGAAATGGTGGCACAATTCCAAAAAAACCTTCCTTCCACTTACTTTTTACAGACCCCGTTTGTAGGCGCCTCTACTACATCATTTATACTTGACGATGTGCTAAATGCCGAAGAATTGGTCATCATTTCCATTCTCCTGAACAAAACTTTCAAAATTTTTTTTCAAGTGAAAAAAGAGAACCTGTAAACAAACAAACCTCAACGGCGTCTCTTCGACCTTTTTAGCAGAAGCATCCGGAGCACTCAGATCCATATAAGTAGGCTTTTTGGACGCCTGATCCTCAGGGTCGCTCTGAATTTGATTCTTTTCAGCAAATGCAATAGATTATTTCGCCAAGAAAAAAAATGAAAAAAAAATGTTCGCTTCTACACTTCTTCTACAAAGTATCGCGGAGTCCATTTTTAAACCAGAAGGCATCTTTTTGCGTCACAATCACATAAACATGTTTCAGAAAATATTGCATCTTGACTTAAGATCGGGAATTTTACATAAAAAAGGCTGGAGGCAAGTCATACCTCGGCCTTTCTCTTCTCCGCCTTCCTCTCGGATGTCTCGATCGGAGTCGACTCCGCTGAAACTGAGCTGGATGGTTTTTCCGACACCACATCATCAGCATTTCGTTCGGCTTCTTTACGTTTACGGTACTTTATATGCCATTCCAGAAGGCTGTCAAAACGCTCTTTTTCAAAATCCAGTGCAGCCTGGTTTGCTAACTCTGTTCTGAAAAGAAAAAACAACGCTCTGAACAATGCGATGATGAATGTGGGCAGGCAGTGAGGAGGAGGAGGACGCTCCATCCTCCTTACTGCATTGATGACGACATGTGACGTACGTAAAAAACACAAAATCTTTGCCAGCGGTTTCTGACGGCGAAGTTGCTTCCTGGGACGACGGTACTGAACGAGCTAATGCCGGTGATGGATGACATGGTGAGCTTAGCTGAAAAGAGACAAAATGTGTATGTAGGTAAACCATACTTCCTAATAAAAAAAATCTGAAAATTTGAAAATTGTTGACGAGCATAGCGTAGGGAAATTCTGCCGAATGAGCGCCAAAAATATAAAATCAATGACGACAGTTTATTTATCCTTTACGCATATCTAGTTGACTGCCGTAGCACCATACTTGAAGAGGGTGGTAGGCATTACCGCTTTCATTTTTACAAGTCAATCTACCTATATTACCGATGGCTTCAGGGCGAATTCAGGGTCTTGTTCGTCTTAATTAGGGACTCTATTGGTAGGCCAACATTAACAACGACCATGCTGTTCTCTGTGGGAACGTGTAGGTAATATACAGTTGAATCTTAACGACCTGAATGAAAGTACGCGGCGCAAGCCGAAAAAAGAACATTATAGCCAAGCGCCTCATTTTTGCTCGGACGGGATAATGAAAAGTTTTAACTTACTGGTAATGGTGTCTCATTGGCTGTGCTCGTTGACGGCTGCGGCTCGCATTTTACGTTCGAATATGGCGAAAAATTCGACATAATTATTGCAAAAGTGGTAGGTGAATAGAGTAATTAGCAGAATGATGATGCTGCCAAATCCAGTGGTTACAAAATTTGCATATCAGATTCTACCTGAAACGATGACCTTCATTTCAGGACATACACGACTCTGAAAAACGAGCGAGAAGTAACGAGCAGAACATTATCAAGATTTGAAGCTGTAATGATGAGACAAAAAAGTATTCATTAGAAAAAAAGGTGAAGAAAAAAACAAGATAAAGTAAGCTTTAGTAGTTGAAAAGCATCTAATGAAATTAACCGAAAGAACGCTTGGGAAGCTGCGGATACGCAATCAATCACAACACCATGAGTTCGCTGAAATTGTAAAGAGCGAGCACCGAGGGTTTTCTGGAGGCCAATTGTTTTATGAATTCGGTTGCCGGCTGCTCTGCCGTAGCATTACTATTGATTATCAGTCAATCAAAGGGGTCCAGTCAGTACAAATACATCTGAGGCAATTTTTTCAGGTGTTTTCAGTATCGGGTGGCTAGCACCAAATGAAATAGATGCCATATTGTTCGCCATGTCGGAAATCGAGGCGCTCTCGCGGCCAGCCAAGTGCTTACATTATTACAACCAAGTTCGCGCGGCACCACTGCTTTATGACTTGCTAGCAATCGGTCGCTGATAAACCGAACGAATTGCTGCAAATTGCCTTTCGCTCTCAACACTTCCCTTAATATATGACTACTATTATTATAGTATATTTGCCACTAAAACGGAAAGACTAACAATACGATCTGTCAACATCACTGCAAAAATGAGGCATTATAATAAAACTCATAAACAAAAAGGACTTTTTTTGGAAAGGCTGTATTCAATATCAGCCTCACGAAGACGACGAAGCTAACAAAGTTGGAAACGAAAATGATGCACAAGTTGGAGAAGTCTCGGAAAATTCAAGGAAAAAAAACGTTTTGGTCCACGAATGTAAGCCAAAATATTAGAGAAGATAATCAATTATTGTCCTCAGAAAAAAAAATTTGGAAGGAATTACCATCGACGCTCTACAACAGGGGTCATAATTATGGGATATCATAGGCCATCAAAGGTTTATGGACCGTATGTGAGCCCCAGACATGGAACCTAATTTCCAAGTTCGCCTGGAAATGGCCTCCTTATGGTGTGTTGTCTG
Organism: Haemonchus contortus; assembly: GCA_000469685.2. NCBI lineage: Eukaryota > Metazoa > Nematoda > Chromadorea > Rhabditida > Trichostrongylidae > Haemonchus > Haemonchus contortus. The sequence continues at coordinate 8,773,283 of LS997565.1, forward strand.
GTGTCTGGCAGAAGTGAGAATGGCTTGGATGTGAAAGTGGAGTCTCAGTTCAGTCACGTGTGTGTTTGTGTCTTTTGCCCGGCATGAACTAAGTTTGTCGTACTTTCTTACGGAACTTTTGTCGGGCCTCTTCTTCCACGTGATAATAAAACTGGGACATGCCCAAACTAAAACAATTTTTATATCGAGGCATCGAGCTTTTCCTGAAAATTATCTCTGAAACAAGCCACGGTAATCCTCTGCTGTCAGTTTGTAGAGTGCGATCGTTCCTTGAAGAATTATACGGATGAATGACGCTGTATGCGAAAATTTGTGGCTCCGTAATCTCCGCGAGAATAAAAAACAGCACGTCATAAAGCTCTCCATGTCAAAAAAGCTCGAAAGAAACACTGGTAAAATGACGCCAAAAAGGAAAGCCTAGATGGAAGAAAGGGATGAGTACAACTCCGGGACAACCCAATTAAGGAAGCTAAGAATAACAAGGAGTCTAAGATCCCATGGGAGTAGACGCTCCCATAGCTTCACGCATGTCGTTATGTTGTTAATTCTTACATTTGAATCGATTGATCTGCACAAAATGTTGCAGGGAAAACGATTATTCAATATGATTTTAAGATTCAGCAGCCACGGAGCAGAGAGAAACGTTCGACGTTTTGCAAACAAAATCATGTTAAAAACAGAAACAGTCACCTCAAGGAATTCAGTTTCATAAAACAAATGCGACAGAAATCTTGAAGAGAAGCCAGAAGTCATTCCGACTTTCAACTTTTCTTTTGCAGCTGCATTAGAGCCATAAGCCATTAACTAATCCTTCTCCTTGGTCCCTTCCGATATGTACACTCCCCTTCTCCCAGCTCTACCGCTTGATATTGGACACAAAAGGAGCAAATGGGATGCCTTAGAGGTCACTACGGCTCTTTTCAGGCATCGAAACCATCAAACCATCATACTCCTACTGTAAAACTGGAGTTGCAATGAAAGGTGACTGACGTAGGCAATCACTCCCTAACGGTGGACACCGACACACGCCAAAGGAGATAACAAGAAAACCAGATGAAACATAGCCTTCGTGTTGAGCGGCCGAATCACCGGAATGAAAAGACGAAATGAGAACGCGACTTCATAAGAGCCGAAGCGGTCGCTCCATCAACAAAAACTATTCGAATACAACGCGCAGAACGAGGGGCGAAAAAGAAACTCAATCGGAGAAACCTACGGGGCGATCGCCGTACGAGATATACGGGATGGGGAGGAAAATGACGCTGCACGTGCTACGCGACAATTGTGACTCGAAAATGAGTGTGAAATTAGTTAAAAATGATAAGAAACACGTAGAAATCCTATGATATAATCTGAGCACGAAAAAAAAAAGCAAAAAATGGACGACTTGGATCAAATCGATACTCATGTGACTGGAAGGCAACATTCTAAGAAAGAAACATCGAAAATTGGAAGAAGACCAAAGAAATAAAACATGAGTTATTGTGCTGTATTGTATCACAACACAGAGAGCAGAAAATCACTTCATCCTTAAAACTTAAATGATACCTGTTTGGCGTGGAAATTTCGACTGCGAACAACTGGAGAGAAAGACGTGTGTGCAGTCAGTTAGCAATGTCACTCGGCACGCGGCTACAAATGGCCTTCGAGAACACCCGAACCACACACACACACACACGGACACACGCACACACACCCTACACTACTGAAAAGATAAGCGCAACTCACAGCATCGCGGCCATCAGCGACGATGACGAAAACCCTCCTGATGAGGAGGGAACACATGATGGCATTGAACGATCTGAGTGTAGTGTGACCAACGGTTGCCCAATAAAAACGGGTGCGCGCCAGCAATTCTTGAAAGTTAACTTCCCATTAACAAACCATTTCCGAAAGCAATTATACAAACATGGATGATATTTAACTGCAAAAAGCAGACAGAAACATATCTCTCCAAAACGACAATGAAAAAGGCATTTACTAGTTTCAACAGTAACAAACACTTGGAAACATAACAATTACATACCTCTCCGCTCGAAGTTCGTATTTTCGACTCTACCTAAGGTAAACCACCCCAATATTAGGAGTGACCTTCACATCAAAGTACATTCTCGCTCTACAATGAAACCTATTTCATGTTCCCCCATTCTCTTCAACGGCGTCATACAATTGCTGACCGACATCACACACAAGTCTATCTTGCAACAGGTTGCCTATCAGTTGAACTCCGATAGGCAAATCGTCCGAGCTGGACCCGCATGGAACCGAAATGGCAGGCAGACCTACAAAAAACCACAATATGAAAATCAGTCAAAAAAATTCCGTTCTTGGAGCCAATCGTGTCTCGTCTAACTGTTACACTGATATAGACAGCGAATACGTCGCAATTCTAACCGTTTCCTCTGTGGCGTAACCCGAGCTGACCCGCATCCCTCTTCCTACTGTCTTTTCTTTTTTTTGCTGCCAGTTTTATGTTCTGTCTTTTCCAAGAGCCACCATGATCGGAACAAGTTCCACTCTTTACTTTTCCGATTTCTCCGATAAAAAAAAACTTCGACTCCCACATTTCTCGATGAATCCGTTCAAACTTTTCTCCTCAAGATCAATCCTGATGTGTGCTTTAGTTGTAATTAAAAAAGTATGAATAGAAATAGTAGGATCGAAACAAGAGCTTAACTTCCTTCAACAAACAATTTTTAGGAAAAAACTGACAAAGACGGCGAAAAGATAGCGCGCCTCAGCAACAACCACTCCTTAAGGATTGCGATACACTCCCCACTTTTACTGTGAATCGACAATTCAACCTTTTCCGAACCAAAAATTAAGAAATTGCTGGGCGTGAATTCGATTCCAGTAGTCACTACACCACTTTCATCAAGTAAAAACACCTTGCATTTGGAAAGCTAGTCATAGGATTATTAGAATAATCGGAAAGTGAAGATGTGTAACATCAAAAACCTCTAATGATTCACAGCAACGAGAGAAGTTGAGATTCAGAGTGAACCATGAAACGAAACATTCTGGTGATGCTGAACCTGTTCATTGATCTATCTCAAGCTACCAAAAGTTGACACGGAAAGAGAAGTACCGCGCATTCCTTCGGTGGGCACTGCCGAGTTTGTTAAAGTTTATTACGTCTTTCTACCTCCACCTAAGATTCACAACTCTGAACTCAAAGACTATTATGCTTTCATACCCAGGCTAAGCAGAAGGTGGATCCGGATTAGCAACATGCAAAAAATCGAGTCTTAAAGAAAAGTTGGGAATTGCTGGCGGTATTCCAGCCGGGCTGCGACTAACTAGCCATGCCGCCATTTTAAAAACCATTTGCGAAATGAGAGATCTAATGTATGCACCCATCTCGAAATGTACTATGATCATATTGAGTCGCCGACAAATGTCTTCACCGTCGGAATGATGCTCGACTACCCTCGATGTGAGCAAGCGAGCAATCATTGGTCTAATTTTAAGTACTCCTTACCGATAAACACTAATAAGAACACTAATAACTATGAATTCTAATTTAAAGAGGAAGATTTACCAGCAAGATTGGTCGGCTGTGTATAGAAATCGTCATGATCTTCCCTCTTGTAGAAACCCTTGTAATGATCCGAAAACCGGGGAGCAGCTCCTGTCGCAGTAGGTGTCAACAGCAAATCCACCCTTTTTAGAACATCGTACATTTCTGTCGCAATAACTCTGCGAACTTTCAACGCTCGATCATAGAATTCCTTGCGGTACCTGAATTGCGAGTACTTGAATATTAACACAAAAAAAGTAAGGACAACGGATCAAATGCAGGAAAAATTACCAGCATCCTGTCCTAGAACCCCCTCTACAATAATAAAATAGGATGCTTTGAATTATAAAGCGTTCCAGAGCATTTTTATATTGTATAATACATTACAAGAGCTCAGGTCTTTAGAAGAAAGTGATGAAACGAAGTTCAGAGGAAAAAACAGCATGAAATTCTGCTATTTTAGAAAAAAGGCTGTACACGCACTCTCTCATAAGGAAGTAATTTCCGGCCATGATCCTTGCTTTCACGACGCTATTCAGTGCCTCAGTTCGCGTTGACGCATACAAATCGAAAGTCGACGTTTCCTTATCAGAGCGGTGGCCAAAACCAATACCAACGTATCTGAACAGAATTATGGTTCCACTATGGAAAGGAAAAGATTTGCTTCTAAACCCTCAAACTTCACGATACTTCACACCCTCCAAAGTGAGATTTAGAGATCATCACCAAACTATCAAGTTGTAAAGTAGATATAGAAATGAAAAACTTTTAGATGTGTTAATCAAATGGTAGAATCGAGAAAAGGAAAAAATTCTAATAAAAACTAGATGAAGAACCACAACACTCTGCAGTAATGAGCGCTTCGACTCACCGAGCCATGTTAGATACTATGTCTGCTGCAGAGAGGACCTGGTAACACAACAATGAATATTTTGTGTGAGGCAACGAAACCTGCTCGATGGTAGCACCTTGTTGCTGCAACAAATTAGCAGCGTGGTTCCAAACCTTCCAAGCATCATCCGTCAAAAATTCGTTATAGTATTCCTAAAACGACAGCTACTTAAGAAAAGCCAACAAAAACGGACCGCCATTTTTTTAAAACTCTTGACACAAACCGTGACAAAAAGGTATCCGATCAGGAAAACTAGCATTTTTAAGACGATAATCACTCTTGGAAATAAAACAGTAACTCTGAAGAAATAACTCCCCGTGAATCAATAAATGAAAGGAAAGTCAGCAAAGGCATTTGCCAGTACATATCCAGACATGAAGAACTAATCATATAACAAGAACTAGCTATTCAAAACTAAATTAAAATGGAAAGCACCTTTGGTATTCCGATGCGTAAACCTTTAATGTCGGACTTTCGACTCGTAGACGGCAATGCAACGGTAGTTGAGTCGTGTTGGTCGATGCCAGTCATAGATTCTAGAAAAATTACCCAGAAATGCCCAAAAACTAAAATTGATTAGTTTTATTTAAAAAGTCTTAAACTTGTACATTGCATTGATCAACACCAAATCGACATACCAAGGAATTCCCAACATTTTTCGGCCGTTTTGCAGATAATAGACGGAGCATCCATGGAATTAACCTAAAAAAACAGCAAGAGTGAAGCCTCCAGTACATGATCATAACCACAATACGGAACCGTACCAGTGGAACCAAGCCATGCCGTGACAGCACTCCATAAGTAGGCTTAAGGCCAAACAATCCATTGAAAGCAGCTGGATTTCTCGAAGATCCACCAGTATCCGAACCAAGGCCTCTTAAGAAGAAGAAGTAATTGATACTCATTGAAAGTCTCGAGTGGTCCCTGTCAACCGTATCATTGCTATTTCATTAAGCTCAATCCTGTAATCAGCTTTTTTTATTTGATCCGACACATCGCGTGTAAGAGCGTCCACAAGTATAACCAAATCATCTATTGAAGAAGATTTCACGATAGTGAAAAGCCCAATTCTTCAACAGAAGAAAAGAAAGTATAAGCAAACACAGACAGTACTTACATATCAGCCATTCCCAAATGAACAGCCACGGCAGACCCACCAGACGAACCTCCAGGTACAATCCAGTCGTTCTCCACATCTTCCTTTAACGAAAATCAGAAAAGCTCCCTCATAAAAATCATATAATACTGATAAAAAAACCAAAAAACCAAAGTAACTTCGACACATCTAGAAATAGTCAGCGGTAAATAAAAAGCGAGTTCGATGCAATTTAGAGTATCTTTCGAGTGCTCCTTCATTACAGTCACACGTTATGAAAACAAGGTAAGGCGTTGGTTCCTCGCTTGAAAAACTCGTAAGAAATCAATGACACGAGAACTAAAAAGTTAGGTTGTTGGGACTATCAAATCCCAAATCTGAATGTGTAACCTATCTACAAACTCGTACTACGAGGCATAATCATCACGAAATAGTTTTTCTAGATTCAACTACTTGTTCCAGTAGCATTGGCTCAGATGGATTCGAAAAACTAACCGTGAGACCACTTTTCACCGGGCCAAAATGACCGAGAGCGCTAGAGGTACCCATGCAAAATTCATCCATGTTCGCTTTTCCGATGACACATCCTCCTATACAACTACAAATGAAAAATAAGCAAAGGTATTTCGAAGAAAGGATCAATAAAGATCCTAACCTTTATCAATCAGCCTCTGAACAACTGTAGCGGTGTAGGGTGGAACGTAATTTTCGAGCATTCGAGAAGCACATGTCAATGGATATCCGGCAACACTGTAAGTGAATAGAGATGGCATCATTGCGTATATATTGCTATATTCAAGACAAATTTGGAAAGAATAATTGAACTCTAACGAAATTGATGCCAAACAAAAGAAGGAATATAGAGCAGCTCTTCTACGCGTTATCGGCATGTGAGTTGGGTGAAGCTTTCAGACATAAGTATTTCTGGTCAAATAAATTAGAGGTTCGATCTGAACTTTTCCTCCTGAACTAAACCGGCGCACAAACATCAGCTGCCATGCTCATCATGTACTCAGTCAGTATGGGATGGGAAAATATGGAAGCCTACAAACAGACTACGATCGCATTTTTCAGAAGCAAGGATAAGTACTGGATACTGATTAAAGCCCAACCACGAGGCCATGCTGAAATTTAATACAGAAAATTGACTCATGAAGGAATATTAAAAGCATGAAAAGGAACAATGAGAGACTCACGCGAAGCAATCTTTGACGACGACAGGGATTGGAGTGAGACCTTTTTCGATAGCTGATTTAGCCTGCGAACGGGCGAGCTCAAACGTCTCCGTAACAAGAGCATTGTATTTTCGAAATTTGATTGCACATTCTATAGCAGCTTCAATTCGCTGCATAGAAGGAATGCTGTCCTGAAAAGAATAGCAACCATAATAAGCAGGCAACAAATTGGTTCGATACAATGAGCGATAAAAGATAATATCGAAGAGACGTGAAAGTAGAAAGCAGGATATCACACCCTTGGAAATTTAACGAGCGGAGCCCCTCAAAGCCAATGTCACAAAGTCGATCTATAGCCGCATTAAACAGAATGTCTCCTGCAGCCGTTACTGAATGTGTCCCACGGGACGTCCAATAGAACACCACGGCGGCTGCCAACGCATTGGCTATCGTCAGATTTCTCCAGGAAAGCTCTCCATAAAAGGCTCACGCCAGAGTTAGTATAGAAGAGAGGATGTAGCGCCCTCCTACCACAAAGTTATCCTGGTGAAGACAGGTGTGATGGCCAAGATCCTTCCCTAATCAGAACAAGCGACTACAATTTCTTAAGTGGAAAAACATGAAAAAGGGTGCTACCCGTTCATTTTGGGCTGAACGCTCTCCGCAATTGCTTACATGCATAGATCCTTTACTCTCTTCCAGCTTTAATTTTCTAAAGTTCACTGGAGCAGATCTTAGGCATATTTTCGAATATCCTCTATAGAGTATCAATAGTTTAGTAGAAGCATCTAATTCTCCATCTATAACGAAGTCTTTGCCAATGCAAGCTTTTCTACTGAATCGTCAGCAGTAGATAGAATACGCATATTGAAAATGAGTTCCTAATAACAACAAAAACGGAAGCTCCCGTTTCTTCTGAATAGAGACGCTATAAAATGGGAGAAAAAAAAAAGAGGGTAAACAACGTTGACCTCGGAAAAACGAAAACTGGTAGCATGGAGCGCACCGTCAAACTACACTTCTGAAAATTTCAAAAATTCCCATCAAAAACAACCGACCATGTCGTGTTCCAAAACCATCTAACACTGCCATCTCAAATGCCAACGTACTCATCCTCTACCTGCCGTTCGCCTGCACAAACCTCAGTGGTCGTGTACATGTGCATCTCCAGCTGTGGGCGCCCTGGTTTGGGAAGTGGAGACAATGTGCAGGGTATAACGTTCCTCCAAGTTCGAGTTCTTTCGAGGACCATTTCGAGACCTGTTCGAGATCTTTATCTGCGTATTCAAGTCATGGAGACTGTCTCTTTAACCCTGTTAACCGAATAAAGCGGTTTCACTATAAGTAACCTGAATGCCGAAGCAGTATCAAGAATTCCCTTGCTAAGAATAATTGAAAGTCGATTCGGGAAAATTCTCTGCATTCCATACCAAGCCTGCTCTTTCGATAAACTCTTTTGGCCCTAGCTAGGATTAATCGAAAATCAATATATGGCATAGCAAACAATGCCGAACGAAGGCTTGTTTGGATAACTCGCCCTAGTGAAAGTGAAGTAAGCCTGAGATTATGAGCGCTTCCTTCAAAGCATTTCCGTTAAAAAAAGGAAGAAAAGAGAGGATAAAGTGATTGCGTTTCGAAGATGAGCGAACCACTCTAACCTCCCCTAAACTGAACCTAAACAGAATGAATGGCTATTATACTACGAATGAATATCTAGCTACCTATCTAGCTCGACAAACTCTAACTTATCCCAATCAGTAGGCTCTTTTCAACGAGTTCAACAATTTACTGTTGAGCACCACTGCATGGTGGGCTCGAAGCTATCGAAAAATCGGAGTAGCCATAGGCCCGCTTGCTATCTTACTTCACCTACCATACACAAAACAAAACTAGTCCTATAACTAACCAGAACAAGAGGATAGGAACTTCAGAGGTAGAAGGAATAGAAAACCAAGTACGAAAAACGTAAGAGTAAGTCATGGAAAAGAAACTGGCTAGCACAGGGTGGTCGGCACTAAATAACACAACCTAATGAAAGGCCCGACATGACTGTCACATCGAAAAAAATTATGGAAGAATTAAAGTTAAAAAAAGGAATCTGATCATAAACTAAAGATCTTTTCGCAAGATAAATCCTCAGAAAACAGCAAAACGAAACAAACTCATTAGCTCACAAGGAAACAATTAAAAATTAACCATTCTTTGAATGGAAAAAAGAAAAATCGAAATAAATGAATGGAAAAGGTAATTGATCAAGTCTACACAATATAATACGCAATAATTCGGACTGCTTAAACTTATGGCGGCATATGATGCCAAACCCTAAGTACTCCCACCTTAAAACAGGAAAATAGCCAACAACACCACCCGAAACGAAAAAAAGGAACATCAATAAAACGATCGGAAGCGGAGTAGTTTAAATGCTGGCACAATGCCAATCGTTCCTAGACACAGTAATCCGCGCGTGAGCGCCGCGTGAGTCGCTGCGGCGCCCTTCAACGACCTTACTCTCACTGCCTGGCGCGCTCCTCGCACTACGTATTCTTTCACCTCTTCAATACCCGAGGTCGAGGTCTACGGGTCAATCCCCACATGGTACATTATGCATGGGCTAGCTGCATCCTATTGTTAATTCTTTTGAGGGTCATAATTGACCGCTGGATGTCCGGGTGGAAAGGATGTTGAAGCGGCTGACATGAGATGGACGAGCTGTACAAAAATGTATGGGGGGGGGGGGGTTCAGTACGGGAAATAACTGACAAGCTGGAAATTCGCAGTAAAGGCCTGGTAAGAAAACGGTAGGGAGTGCGACTACGTGACCATGGTTCGGGTGGCGATGCGTAGCTTGTGCATTTGGGCAACCCAGACATCGCGAAAATAAAGGGCAAGGCTCCGTTTATGGGATGCACCCCCTGAATTCGACTTCCATTCAGAATCGCTGTGGCGTGTTGAATGCGTAAAAAGCCTATAGATTAATTTGCCGTAGCCAGCTGATGACATGTTAGTTCTTCTTCCAGACGAGTCTTGTACCGCTTAATCGAATCCGGAGGGAATGAAATAATTGCGGAACCTGGGTGAGTATCGATCTGGTTTTCGATCCCCCGGCCATACAAGTGTGGTAAAGGGGCACCTAGTTGTAGAACCTAGTGGACTAAGGTACAAAGGGATAAATCAGTAGGTCTCATGAACCGATTCACGGGACGGCGTTGTAGTGCCATCTGGCTCTTCATCCCACGCGTGGTTCTATAATCAAATCCCGGATGGGTGTACGTCCAGAATAATCATGTCCATCTTACGGGGTCGGTTAATTGGAGCTACACTCGTATGTTACGATAAAAGCACCGATTCGTACATCGGCTACCCATCGCAATTCATTGTGTAGGCCACACACGCAAGGCTGAGTCAGTAAAAGATCAAGCAGGTACGAGCTGATAGATGTTGGGTGAACACGTATTTCCCAGACGTATAAGAGGATTGCTGCCAAGTTTCCAACGATGACCAGTGAAAATGTAGTGGGGGGGGGGGGGGGGTAAAAGGCTAGTATACACGTAATGAACTCAATGAAACGTGTTATGCCGTGTTATATCACGGACCAGTTTTTGAATAAGTGCTTTCGTAGGGAAGGAGCACCGCGGTGTGCAAGTTTTCTTTCTTTTTTTTCTTTGTATTGCAGGAGGTAATCATCCCAGCCACCCAGGAGCTCCCACCCTACCTAAGTTATTTGGGAAACTAAATTTTCATAGCTGAAACCGCATAAAAGAGCTAAGGTGGTCAGTTCCCATCATCCTCTACGCATCCGATACAGTGCCAATATAACAAGGACAAACACGTTAGACTGAATTCATTTCTTGATATACTGACCTTCGGATGGGTCCCCCCCCCCCCCCCCCAACTACATTTTCGCCCGATGACCAGTTCCATTTACTCTGGAGGAGAAGAAGCTGGGTGGTCCTTCTATTCAAAAGAGTTCAAGTACAGGATCTAGACCCTACGAACCTTAAAGCTCGTGGTTCCCTCAAAACCTTGAAAAGCCCCTGACGTTTAGCGCAGAAATGAATCAATGATATTTTGATTTGGCTACGTGCTTATTTATTTATTTATTTACCAGTTGGGCTACGCACACTAACGCGTGCACCATGCCATGCCCACTACCGCTTGATTACGATTTGTTAGAGGACCAATACAAACCGTGTCGGTTCCCTTTTCATAACAGTTTCCCCATTGGGTGATATTCCCCATTTGGAACGATCCGCTTTAAGGGTATTGATCTCTTGACACTAATAGGTGATCGTGGAATTGTTTCCATTTTAACCTCCTCTAGTTCTTAGGGCTTTGATAGTTTTGGTTGTGGGGGGCGGGGGGGCGTGTTGCGATTTACAGTCTGTAACTTCATAAATAGATTGGATGTTAATCAACGGCCCAATATAAAGAGCATCGGTCGACTTTCTTTTTCATAACTGTTTTCTCACCGCGCACTTGTGATCTCCACGCTCTTGATCGTGCCTACGTGACTTTTGCGAGGACACACAAACGGACACACAAAGTTAGCGCTTTATATATATAGAGGATTGAAGACATTGCATAGGGCAAACGTGAGAAAATTTCTATCGCTAACAACACAACGAACTGAATTTGATGATGATAACCGCTTAAATGATATTGATGTTTTTGTTTACTACAGATGGAGATGCAGAGCCATAGTTGGTTATGGGCAAGACTTCAGCCTCGGACAGGACTGAAACCTTGGTAAACTGGAGGTAGCAATGTGTCAAGCTACTACTTAGAGTGCTGAGATGAAGGGATTGTATTCAACTAATGACACAAAGGAGCTGATGGTGTAGTGATAATGGAGCAGTTACCACACGCGCGATCATGGATCGAACTCCAAATAGCCGCCAGCCCAATACACCAATCTTCTCTCCAGAACTGCCAACTGGTGCTAGACTCGATGAGGAGGATAGGAACACTACACCGTTCAGATCTATCCTGCAAATATTGTATAGGTCAATTTCGCATTCAAGGTCTTCTGTAAGTCAAAACAGAAGTCGAATGCGTGGTGTACACCCTGGAAGACTTCGAGCGGAGCACTATTAATATTGGCCTTCAAACCATCTTCAGTGTCGAGGAAATACAAAATTGGCGTTATCACTCGTCTTGGGATGCGCCACGCATCAGACTTCTTCCCAGAATCATTACGCCAATTACTCATGGTCCGAGCAAAGAACGAAAGTTAGCTGAAGTAGTACTTGCCGTCAATTCTGCAGCCTCCCAGACAACAAGACCACCATAGGAAGAATAGTATTCTGAGTGATTTGGGTTAACTTGGAGTATACAATCCTGAGGTAGTGATGGAAGAGGGCTAAGGACGAATCAACTCGAAGAATAGCTAAATCTTGAGTTGGGAGAACCGGACAGAGTACGTATTCAAATCTCTTCGCTAATTTCCCGACTCTCCTGGGTCGCAGTCCACGCATGTCGCCTTACGGGCCATTTTGAGCGACCCCATTTGCTAATCTCGCATCTGATCATCATTGCATTGTTACGCGAAAGCGAAAAGTCAGTAACGACAACATCCCTTGTGGTTTGAAGCTCCCAGATCCGGCCTGATACCCGTGAGTAAGGCGTTCGCCGCGCGCGGCGTCGCGGTCGAGTTCTCGTCGTTGGAGCCACGTATATTCACAGCGTGCATTCACCACGTAACGTTTTGGTTGCCGCTCAAAATTTCCCGGTTGTTACTGACTCATTTGCTCGTAGGAAACCTCTGGATGGTCCTAAGATTGATTTGTTTTGGTTTTCGTTTTTTGTTGAGAACTTCGCCTTGATTCAATCGGCACATTCTTAGTGTCATTTGTGAAGTTCTGTCCACTGTTTTTATGTAAACATTGTGCTTTCCGTGTTTTTCTCTTCAATTGCCTTTTTGAGATTTTCAAGAACTTGTTTTCTGTCTGCATTATCAATGCTTATTTGATTAGTTATAAAGGTTAGAAATTGGACATTGATATTGACTCGAGGGCGGTTCAAGCTAGCAGTCTGAATGCGTTTCTCAAAGCGGGACCTGTTTTCAATCAGTGAAATTGTATTGAATTGATTCTTTTCAGAAGATGCGGGGTCGGTTCTTGATCGGGTTATTGCTCTTGCTTTCCTACCTCGTCGAAGCTGATGAACATGATCATATGTATGAAATTGACGAAGAAGTTGTTTTATGGATGAATACGGTGAGTATATTTTACCTTTTTTTAAATTCTATCCAACCAGAACCGTCTGATGGACGCTTTGATCATCTTATGATCTGATCGAACTTAGAAAAGGGTGTCAGGTGACTTCTACCCGTATTTCCTCGAAGTTCCTCATGAAACAACTTTCAGTGGCTCTAAAATATCTACAAATATTCTGGATTAAGTTGTATTGACTCTGTTCCTGAACCAGGTAGCGGAGCCCTTGATATTTTGCCGTTTCCTTTCAGACCTGTTGCAAAAGGGTCGGGATTTCTCTGTGTACCACTTCGACAAATCCTTTCACAGTTTTTAGTCGGTCCTGTCGGTGTAGTAAGGATAATGAGTTTAAAACGTGAAGTTCAAATTCTTGACAAAGTTTGAGATTGAAATAAAGGATACGAGTGTGATCCTCTTATAGCACCAACCTCGGAATAGGTGGCGTTCATAATGACTGATACGCCGAATTTTCCAAATATGGTTTGCATTCAACTGGTCATTTTCATGGCTGACGCCCATAATCGTGTCCATTGTCTTTCTCAATGCTGGTCCCTTTTACCGTGGAATAATGTAAGTTATGGTTCCCACAGAGAAAGAAAAATTTCTTCTCAATCGTTGCCAATCAATCAATCGTCCCCTGTTATTTCCATTTCTTTTCAGAAATTCATGTATACTGATAAGATGTACAAAAAGTACGACGAAAATCTTGTGTGCGAGTTTCAAATGGTGCATAGTACACCTCGAAGTCAGATACCAAAGAATATTTGTAGAAGTCCCTTCTTCAAATGGTCCTCCCTTAATGATATGAGAATATGCAACAGCACCCTTGCTATGCGTTGTTTGAACAGATGTCGGCCTAAGCTCCCGATTTTTGAATAAAATTCGACCTATTGTAAATCCCGTCACGAAAGCAGATCCCATTCAATAGGGACAGATTTCATTTTTTTTTTCAACTAACGCCAACGCTTGCATTACAAAACGGGCGTTGCTGTGGTAAAAAAAAGATCAAGAATTGAGTCTAAACACCCTTATACTTATTCACGTTGCGTTCTGAGGGATGCCCTTGTTCCTTACCCGTAATCTGCTGGTGCTTACACCTAGAAGCCCGCATTGGCCGAGCAGTGGCCGAACAACTAATGCACGTTTTGGATCACTGTCTAAATAGCTTTAGTAAGAAATACAGTACACCTATCCTCAAACGTCGCTTGGCATTCCCGCGACCACTGTGTGGTGGAGCTTTGCTTGTTCAGCAATGCAAGAATCAGTTCGAGTGAGGCTTAAAAAGTGCAGTCGAAGAATTAAGCCTGAAAGGGCATTCGCGCAGTTGTACCGATTGAAGCTTTTTCTTCCATTCCCCATGTCTTGATTTAAATGTTAACTTTATTGCTTTTATTCCATCGTAACATAATCTATGGTCTATTGCAGGTTGGTCCATACAGCAATCGGCAAGAGACTTATGCATACTTCTCCTTACCCTTTTGCCGAGGACCTAAGGAGTCCATTGGTCACTATCACGAGACAATGGGAGAGTCTCTTCTTGGGGTGGAGCTTGACTTCTCTGGCTTAGATATCAAATTTAGAAGTCAGTTTCCTTTCTCTTTTTTAGCGACTTTCTTTTCTTTTTATTTATTCTTGTTTTGCTTTGAAAGAGCGAGCTTCCCGAATTGGGTGTGCGCCGATCAATTTCACCAATTTCATGTGAATTAGTTAATTTTCATAAAATTTCAGCAAACACAAAGAAGACAGTCTTTTGCAAGATGAAGCTTACAAATGAGGCTTACCAAACCTTTGTATATGCCATTAAGAACAGCTACTTCTACCAAATGTACCTGGATGATATGCCTATTTGGGGTAAGTGTCTTGAGATTAACGTTACATCAGTAAACATTTCAAATATATTTTCCTAGCCAAGTCCCACAATGCAGATTTTTCTTTGAACATAATGGCCTTATTTCGTTAATGACTGGAAGCGTAATAGATAGTTGTAAGAACTGGCAGGAAACTATTTTACTGCTGGTTGAGCATGTCGAACTTGTCCATCTTTCTGAATCCAATGTATTTCTAAAGACATCTACGGATGTTTTCTATATCTCTATACCGCCTTTAATCAATTATGAAAAGAATTGCGCATTGTATTGTTATTTTTGCTTATAGGCATGGTCGGGGAAGTTGATGAGTCGGTGTCACCGCCATCCTATAAACTATACACACACAAACAGCTCGATATTGGATACAATGACAAGCAGGTTGGTGGTTGACGTGTTTTTTGAAGTCGCGCTGTATTATAAAGCAATTCTAACATTGCTAACACAAGTCTACCACAAATGCTTACGGTTTATGGTTCTTTCATCAGTTTTAAGAAGAGGCTTCGTGATTTCCAGGTGGTAGATGTCAATCTCACTTCGGGCGGTCATGTAGCCATTCATCCGGGAATCGATTTGGAATTCACTTATGAGGTGAGCATTTATCCATTTCAGCGTTTGCTACATTGATTCTTCTTTATTACTTTCAACCTTTTATTCTATCTCTCTGCTCAGTTCTCTTTACTCCGTAAGAAAGAACTATGTGATTTTTTTATATTAAAGTTTAGAAATATTCTGAATTAGCATACAGCAGCTAAATTGCCACCGTTTTCCTTTGAGTCATTTCGTTAACGTAGCGGCAACAGGAAACCCGCTATGACATGAGATTTCACTTTTATCTCTTCCAGGCCAAGTCTTTTACATATTCGTGGGACCTGGCTCAATTTTTTCGCCTCTCCGGTGATCTGGAAAAAACAACTCTTCTTCTAGTTACTCATTGACTTGCTGTTCGCTTACTGACTTTTTGATGTTTTCCATTCTTTGTTAAGATCATTGAAGGTTATGGAATTTTTTTGAAAGAATTATGCGTTTGGAGCATTTAGATGCTAAATTGCAGGTTAAATGGGTTGCTTCGTCAATTCCGTTTGCGGATAGATTCGACAAGTATCTCGATCCAAGCTTCTTCCAACACAGGGTATACCTTCAACTTATAGACTTTCGAGTATCGTAATAGCATTGCGCCAGCCTAGATTCTACTCATGTAAGTAACCCAAATTTCAGATCCATTGGTTCTCGATTTTCAACAGCTTCATGATGGTTGTATTCCTTGTTGGTTTGGTGTGGATGATTCTTGTGAGAACACTACGAAAGGACTACGCCAGATACCAAAAAGAGGACAGCCTCGATGATCTGGTATGGCCTGGACTTGCTTTTCATTCGACTTTTTTCACCATATACTGTATTGCACTCGTATTCATTTGAGAACGAAACGTGTTCTCCAGTGCGAAATGCTGGAGCATTGTTACAGAGAAATATCAAATTTTCTCATCCATTCCCTACATTTTATTGTGCTATCTCCATAATTCCATTGGCGTGAGAGCTGGTACGTGATGTAGCGGATTTACCTAGTACTAACTCAAGTGGATTTCACAAAGCAGGAAGTTCTGAAATAGGGCAATTTTGAAATTTGGCATGTGGTCGGAGTGGAACGCTGAGGGGTTTACTACTTTTAGACGAAGTTATTTGCTTTGCAACCCGTTTCCTGGGCAACCGAGCCTTAATGAGATGTGGATGAGAATGAGATGAAAGTTTTACCACTTTGAAGAAATGTGTTGCATTGAAATAACTCCGCTAATCAGTGGAATGTAAATCGTTATCGTCATTTTGCGAGGTATCGTTGAATTCACGAGCACTAGCGGTTGAACTTGCACAAGAACGAACGAAGTTATCGTTCTGATATCTGCTCTGTGTATTCCATTATTTGCGGGTCTTTGATATTCGAGGGAAAGGTCCAAGAGAGGAGACTTGGAAGTCGCGATTAACGTAAGTCTATGTATTCAAAACTGTATTGAATGATTGCGAGGTCCTTGCCCAGATTGTCCGCGTTTGTTCAAGAGAAATACTTGAAATTGAAGGAGAGGGCCTACAAGTCCTAGTTATTCATGAAAAAAGTGGCTGTAAGTTGTTTTGGGCAGGTTTGCGTGTAATCGCTCATAATGTGGTCCATAACTTTCCGGAGAAACTCCCTTTCAAAATGTTTCTACTAGCGCACAGTGATAGTGCAAAAATTCCCAAAATTGTTAAGCTGCTTCTTCTGTGCTTTTCATTAAGTCGTCTATAGCTGAATGAAGAAGATTAATGAATAGCACTGTTTCAGGATGCTGATTTGGGTGACGAATACGGCTGGAAACAGGTGCATGGAGATGTTTTTCGTGCGCCATCGATGCCATTGCTTTTCGCCAGTTGTATTGGCGCCGGCTACCATGTGTTCACCGTAGCCGTAATAACTATTATTCTTGCTATTGTAGGAGAGTTCTATACAGAGTGAGTTTTTTTCTTTTTTCTTTCTTCCCCCATTTAATCATTGCTTCGCTTAGTGTCTGTTGTTCTTGGCTTTCTTTTCCTTCCTTCTACTTTTGCTTCAGACGTGGCTCGCTTCTTTCTGCGGCGATTTTTGTGTATGCGGCAAGCTCACCTGTGAATGGCTATGCCGGTGGATCGATGTATGCAAGATTTGGCGGAAGGCACTGGATTCGACAGATGGCTCTTGGAGCTTTTCTTCTCCCGAGTCTGGTCGGTTTGGAATAGAGTTATTTTTCGTGTAGAGGCAAAATCTCTTATCAAGGACGCCCATTGGTTTGGTTGCGCTTTGCTTATCTAGCAGCTATGAGGCTCGCCTTTCTAAATAGCCTGTATATTTCAAATTAACGAATTTGGGTTGTAGTCATTTTGCTTTTCAGCGCCAAAGTGAAAAGGTTGTAAACAACAGCAACATGAGCATAGCTTAAATAATCCCTATTCCGCTTTTTATTACCTTTGAAGTGTTTTTTCAGAGGAAATCTCATCGCTTCGCCCTGTTTTGTCGATTTACCCTGAGCTTTTTTATCATTTTATCGGAGCTATTTATGCTTTAAATGTTCTACGTTAAACGTTTTTTCAGGTGTGTGGCGTTGCCTTCCTCATCAACTTCATAGCTATTTATTACCATGCTTCTCGCGCTATTCCCTTCACCGTAATGGTCAGTTTTTTTTTGCCTGTTTATGTCGTGTTATACGTCCTTCGGGTTTTGATGTGTTGATTTCCTCTTAGCGGGCTCCCTCATAGAAACATCCCCGTTTTTCCAATCCCCTACCACGGTTGGCTTCAGCTTTTGATTCGAATGGTCTCACCGTACTGCGATTTCACTGAACTTTCAGTTGGCTGTCACTGCCATTTGCTTGTTCGTCATTCTTCCATTGACACTCGTTGGAACTGTGCTTGGACGTAACATGTCTGGTCAAGGAGACTATCCATGCAGGTGAGAGAAGTTTCTCGGTTGGAGTTTGGTGAAGTATTCATTTTTATTGATTTTGTTCCAGAGTGAACGCTGTTCCTCGCCCAATCCCAGATAAGAAGTGGTTCGTACAGCCTTGGTTGATCGTGTTGATGGGAGGTGTTCTGCCATTCGGAAGTATCTTCATTGAGATGTGAGTTGCATTTGATTGACTGACAGCAAGCATAGTAAGCTCCTTTCTTTTGCGCTGAGGTTTTACCTTTTCAGGTACTTTATTTTCACATCATTCTGGGCATACAAGATCTACTACGTATACGGTTTCATGCTTCTTGTAACAATTATTTTGGCAATCGTCACTGTCTGCGTTACAATTGTCTGCTCGTACTTCTTGTTGAATGCTGAAGATTATAGATGGTGAGTGACCAAGTCTTCTTTTAACGGCTTTATATTGTGGGATGCATATTGCGCACTGTTTTTTAAATACAAATCTCGAAATAAAGACAGCTTACTGTTTGGTACGGTATCGTAGAGGGGAAAGTTTTGACAGGAGACACCGCAGTTATCTGTGTCCTGTGGTTTGTCGGTTTTGAAAATGTTCTCTCGACACTCGGGCAACTTTCTTGCAAAATCTTGCTGGCATTTCAGCTGGCATAGTAACAAGCCTGACTTGCCATTCCATCGGCCGTCCGCTAGTTTTAGACCGTCTAGATTTCGTGTATCTTTGTGACGAACACAATAATCATCACCGCGAATAAAGATAGCGTTGGACGTTCATTTTGTTTAATTTGATACCATCGACGAAGCGGCCTTGATCAGTGTCTGATCGTGGGAAAGCGAGGGATGATTTTTACCAACTAAATCGAATTGGCAAAGCAAGGCCACAGGCGTGTGAAAGAGGTCAAGGGATAGAAGAAGCTTTTCTGATAGTGGAAATGAGGTTGTTTTTTAATTTTTGGGGCACCATTTTGAAAACAACTGACTAAATTTTGAAACTGTTATATAACTGCGCTTTCAATTACTTCTAAAATCGTATGAAGAGTTCGTTACAGGAGGTGGACCAGTTTCATGGCAGGTGCATCGACTGCGCTTTACGTGTATCTATATTCGGTTTATTACTTTTTCTTCAAGACAAAGTGGGTTTTTTCTTTAAGTTCCCTTTTTGGAGTTTTTTATTTCCTTTCGAAATGCCTTTCCAGTAGGAGGTCTTTTTTTTTATACTAAGTCAATTTTCAGGATGTACGGTTTGTTCCAAACTGTCTTCTACTTTGGCTATATGGGCATCTTCTCTGCCGCTCTTGGTCTCATGACTGGCACGATCGGCTATGTGGGAACGGCGAAATTTGTGCGAAAAATCTACTCGACAGTAAAAATCGATTAGTGCGTGGTAAATATTTTATATGACCGTCACTACCGAACCGACTCGCTGTCGTTGTTTTTTATGCGTGTCAATTTTTTTTGTTTCGTGGTATTTATTATGTGGTAGCACTCCGTCCAAGAACGGTTCGTCTGCCTGAATTAGCATCCTTTTTCTTTTTGCATATTTTATTTTCCTCTGGCTTTTCTCTGCGTTCCCATCACGAATTCTGTTAATCACCATCGTCTGCTTGTTTCAATTACTTTCCCATCCTATAAATACCTTTTTCTGTTCTTTATCTCCCTGCGACCACTCGTTTAGCCGATTGTTTCTCCTAGTTTCATCATTTTTAGCGATTTTTCGCTATCCAGTTGACCTTTTTCCCCACAGAATGGCAACCGAAATGTGATATGTATTACTAATAATGTGTTAGTCGGCACTACATATAACTATTTGGTGTATGGACGAGTTTGTTTAGTCAATAAATTGTTTATATACAAAGAGAACGTGATCGCTGGTTTATCTATCGATTACTGGTGTTGCGCCAGGCATACCAGGCTTGCAGTGGCTAGGAGGTGCTTTACCAATTATCAGGGGGACGGTACATTCGTGCGATTCGGACTGCGCGCGGCAAGTGTGTGGCGGAATTCGTAACGATTTTGACGACTTTAGTGCCCATTGTTGGGGCCCAAATTTACAAGTAGAGTAGATTAGTAGTGTCAGCTGACTCGACTTAAGTATTCTATTTCAAGTTCGTGCCCCAATAATAGGCTCCAAAGTTGTTCGAATCGCCACGAATTTCGCCGCGCGCGGTTGGAATCGCACGAATGTACACACGCCCAATTATCAGTAAAACATACAAGTACTGTAGCACGAGGTGTCTGCCACTCGTTGTGCACAGCGCGACAACTCGCCCAAGCTGCGTCTCGCAACCAGCCCTTGGGACTGACAGGATGGTTTGGGAATCTATGCCTATGGCAGTTTGGCAGTTCACAGCCTGACTCACGTCATCTACATACGCACATGGTTTGCCCTGACCTTCTCTAGTGCCCCCTCCCCCCCCCCCCCCCCTCCCATATATGAGGGGTTTCCTTTGGGTTTGGCTGTGATGTCTTTGCTAAGTGCCATGATAACTGCCTTGCAGTAACGATGTTTTTATTTGTTCCATCGCAGACACGGAAAATTCTTAGGATCAGATGAGCGGACAGGCCCGTCTAATGATCTTTTGCACGTTCGGTTCTAAGCAGGACCACACATTTTTCTAATTCACAGCTCGCAGTGGCTGCTTTCATAGTTCGCCGGCGTACCGGCCGTCCGGCCGGCGTCCCAGCCGAGGCAGTGCTAGGGGGGAGGAGGGAGGCAGACGGTTGGTCGACGCGGTCGCGTCGCGCCCAAGCCCCTTCGAAGGGCTGAAGACAAGGAAAAAATGGATCGAAAACCATTTGCATAAGCCCCTGGTTGTTTGTTTTTAATCTTGTTCTTCTTTGTTTTCAACCCTCCGAAGGGGATTGGGCGCGACGCGACCGCGTCGACCAACCGTCTGCCTCCCTCCTCCCCCCTAGTACAACCTCGGCTGGCACGTCGGCACGCCGGCGGGCTATGAAAGCATCCAGTGTCGTAGTTGTAGAAGGCCTATAGTTATTACCATTACCTCCTGATAATAATTGTGTGCAGGTAGTCTAGTGTCAAGTGATGCACCATTATTTGCAGACATGGTCGCGGGTTCGAATCTCAGCGCGATACTTGCCGAGGCCAAGTGAGGCCGATCATAACTCCGGCGCGGGTTAACTGGTACCGTGCTCGTCTGGCAGGATGAAAGCACTGACGCTACATCGGCTGGCCACTGTCTAATATTATGATCTATGCTGTACAGGCGCTAAAGCTATCATCACGCCAATCTAACTTTGAAGCTTCCTCATGATTATTACTGTCTCACTTTGCTATGGGTTTTCCGTAGAATTACCTTTACAACAATTACGGTAAGGTTCGGTGTTAGACAGACATACAGATAAACATACAACGCGACAGACTGACACACAACATTACTGCTTTGTATACAGGAAGGATCACTCTTACACTGTCCACTCACGGATCGTGAGGTGTGGTTGTGAGAGCCAATATAAACAACACCTCTATAGAACGCCAAGTGGTAGTTGTGCAAATCTCTCAAGTATTACTTTTACTTTACTCGTACGTGCATTGATTGAGAAACCAACCCATAGTTCGCCGAAACATAATTTTCATAAAAAATTAAGCCTGTAAAAATTCGCAATGAACTAAAAGCGCTGTTATTGACCAGCTCCTCAATTCCAAGTCATAGAGGGAACCAAAAAAACTGTAGAATTAATTACCCATTATAGCTTGAGACCTACGAGAGGGTATCTCCTTGTCTCGATGGTCACTGATTTCCTCGAGCGGGCGCCAGTAAGGTCACTATTCGTCCCTGTCGCGAGCCAGAGTGGTCCACTGATCGTTCTCGCTTCAGGGACACCAAGCTCAGCATTTCTGTCGTTCAGATATTTCGTGAAGAAATCTGACCATTGCGTTGGCGGCCGTTCCGATGTTCGTCTGACGTCCCTACAGATCCAGTCCGCCCTGGTCCAATGGAGAGCACAATTCCGCATGACGCGTCATACCCACCTGGTCTTCGGTTTCTTGCGTGATCAACGGCATCCCTGATCTTCGTCCCTAGCTGGCGAAGCTCGAAACGCCGGATCCCCCTCTACACTTGTGTTATAGGAAAATTCCGAGCATCAGCCTTTCCACAGCGCGTTGAATGACGCTGACTGCATGTTCGACTTGGTTTCGTAGAGTCCAAGTCTCCGAAGCGTATTTCAAAGCAGAAAGAGCGCAATGTCGAAGAGGTGAGTGCCGAACTAGATATTCTTCGTCTTCAGCAAGGAGCAGGGAACGTCGCCTTCGTTAGGTCTCTGAGAGAGCAAGAGGGTGAAACTTCTAGGAGGGAGTCTATTTCTATGCATCTGAGCGGAATGAAATGAAAAGTGAAACTTCATCTTCGTACCTAATCACCTTATCTATCATCCAAGTATTGAAAATAACATAAAAGTCATTTATCTCGGTTTCAGGATCCAATTTCGAGGACGTCCTTCATTGAACTAGAGATCGTACCTGTTGAAGAGCTTAGCCATCTTCATCGTTCTGCAGAATCAGTTATGGAAACGAGTAGCTAAGAGGCCTAAGCAGTTACCCAACCATTTCAAAGTCAAAGTCGAGTCTACCGGTGTAAAGTGAATATTCATCCCTTAACCTTCGAATGGGTGAAAATGTAGTTGGGGGGTGCCAGCGCCCTTTTGTGCTCTGCGTCTCGTCAGTTCTTACACTAGCTAATCATCTCACCCATCCCGGAGCTCCTCCCCTTTTTAAAAGTTAGGGAAGGAGCTCCGGGGTGGGTGAACCAATTGGATGTTCAATTCTTTCCCCATCCCAGCTTTTTACACGAAATAATTATCTCTCCCACCCTGGAGCTTCTCCCCTAACTTTTAAAAGGGGAGGAATCCATCTCTGCGATCTCTAATGCACTCTGCCGCCGGTGTCAGAGACGCAGAGCACAAAAGGGTGCTGGCACCCCCCAACTACATTTTCACCTTCGAATGTTGGTGCTAAGTGGGTTGGGGGGTGCCACGCGGCGGCGCGGCACTTTTCTCGTCTGCGCTCTCTACAGCGAGATAGTGGGGAAGGAAGAGTAGTCGAGTCTGTAGTGGTGTTTAAGGACGTTTCACAGCTTTTTTCATGTAATGACTGTGTATTTTCACCAAATTTTAAAAAGGGGAGGGGCTCCGGGGTGGGTGAGCCAACTGGACGTTCAACTCTTATCCCATCTCAGCTTTTTGCACGAGATAACCATCTCACCCACCCCGGAGCCCCTTCCCTTCTTAAAAATAGGGCTTTATCGGCTCAGAAGAAGAGTATCCATAATATGCAAGCATATCACATGTGCCAAGAGTTAGTTTGTTGTAAATCACGAAACACATCAGTACAACCTCACCATCCCTTCCCAGACTCACGCCCAGTACTACTATCTCGCTGTAGAGAGCGCAGATAAGAAAAGTGCCGCGCCGCCGCATGGCACCCCCCAACCCACTTAGCACCCGAATGTTCTCGGTCATACATGGATGAACTCGATCGATCAGATCTGTTCTGTCGTGGTGCGATCTACAGCTGACAACAACTTTGGTCCCATTACTTAGCATACTGGTAGTAATAGTTTTTGTAGGAAACAGGTTAGTAATGGAGCCAGTCCCCTGGGTACAAACAACTTAACGTCATCCGCACACTTTAATAGAGTGGTAAAACTGGATAACATAAAAATATCCATTAACAAATTACATACTGCCCATATCTCCCGGACTCAGCTCGATGCAGCAGCTTTGTCCAGTTGGTTTCCATCAGGGTTCCAACGACCTGACTATTCAAAACAGAGGGTACAGCAACGAAAACTCAGAGAGGAACGAAAATTCAGTACGGCACTCGGTCTTCACAGTAATCCACCCCATGTAATATACAAAATTTTCACCCGTCACTTATACGACGAATCGAAAAGGGGCCTTGAGCAAGGACACGGAGGTGGGTGGTAGGCCAGCCAGTGAGTTACTGTAAGAGCCGAGGGCCGACTGAATTTTCGTTTCTGTGAAATTCAGCACGAGTATTCGGTCATACCGGCATTTAATGGTGGAATAAAATGCAGCGGACGCAGAGCTTCACGGACAACACATTTCACTCTACGACCTTTTGGCCATCTTTTTTTTCAATGCACCTACTCTTATCCCCTCGCGTATAGACACCCCTAAAAAAGACCTTGAGCTAAGTGCAGGACGAATGAACCGAGTCATCATCTGCGCTCCGACGATGCAGGGTGCTCGAGTCAAGACCCGTCGAAGATTTACTGTTGGTACCCGGTTCCTCCCTGAGTTTTCATTTTTGTACTGTGGGGTGACGTTTATATTTAGTGCTCTCACCATACGAACGGTCTGGAGAACAACATGTGGGACTCTCTAATATATAGGATGTAAATTATCTTTCCCGGCCCGAGTTTCAAAGGCAAAGTTCACGATAATTTTGGATAATCCAGATTATGATGAAAAATGGAAGACAAGGTCGAAAATGGTGCAATGAATGTGAAGAAACGGCGTGAATCGGTGTTTCCAAAGTGAAAAAAGGCTTCAAAAAACCGTTGAAAAGGGGGTTGGACGAGAATGAGACCACAAAAATGAGGAGGAGTGGGGCGTTTGAACGAGCTATACAATGTGTCTCACTGCGTACGTGTGGGTCCTGATACGAATAACAGACTATGGTAAGCAAAAATTCATTCACTTGAAGTAGCTCACCTTTTTCAGCCTCTAAGAGTAGGAAATTAGATAAGGGATCGCGGCAGCAAAAAGAACAACAGAGGAAAAAAGAATGGGAGAAATACAAGGCCTCATCACTCGGCGACCAGCTGATTGTGTGTGGGTCCTAGAATGAATAGTTGCAATCTGTACTGCCTCGACACTCGCCTGACGTGATGACGCGACATCGATTGAGAGGCGGGAAAGCCATTGACGTTCTCGCCCATTGAATTTTCGTGAACTGTGCCTTTGTTCGACTCGCCCATAGATACAAAGCACCAGCTTCTACGTTAATTTGCCCACGACATTCAGTGTGTCCATTGAATACTCATTCAAATTCCTCTATGAAGTCGAGAATGAACGACTTCGAAAGCTGGACACTTCCCAAAACTTCATGTTCATCACTAAAACCCTCGCTTCTGGCCTTTAAGCTCAATTACAAGCCAGTGCTCGAGGACTTCTGCAATAGCGGTAGAGGAGTAGAGGAAGAGGTACGCTTACAAGCGTTACTAAATAGGCTTTGTAGTAAAGAAACAACTTTTTTTTAGTTTATATCATTTACTTCATTCATCAACCTGTGCACACAATATATTATAGAAGGAACAAGACAAAAGGAATTATGCGTTATGATTAGTGGTAACACATTCAATCTATGCTTATTGATTGATTGCTCACTGACCGCAGATATGTTTCAAATGAGAAAAACAAAAATTGCCAAAATGTATATGTATGTGGTGTACGGGCTTGATTCATTCTGTGTATGTGCATTAGATGTGGAGTATGTGGCTGACACATGATCGACCGATATAAATAGAATACATACACAGATCACAGGGTAACAAAAAAGAAAACGAACAGAAAAAAATTGGAAGTAAAATATTCAAGAAAGTAGTTAAGTCCATAGCAACCGATAAACATCAAAGCTAACAAAACGAAGAGACTAAGGCGCGATTGTGTGTATATGTGTAGATGTCGGCAAAAAAAGTGATGCAACTACAAACAGATACGAAGCACAACAACAACATCGTAATATTTACAAGTTACGGTAATACAGTAAACAAGAGTGTCGTCGTAATACTGCTTCAGTAAAATACTGGGTGTTGTTAATTTAGGCGATGATAAAGTTAGCTATGCTAAATCTGGGCTTCGATTGTTTGGCAGGAAAAAGATGCTGACATACATACACTGCTGCTAACAGCGAAATGGTCCCAAAACGATTCCCTTTCTACGGTAGCTCCACAACATGGCCTGGTACGCGCGCGTATGTGCGGTGCGGCAGTGATTTGACGCATCAGGGGTATGGAAATTAATGATGACAGCGATGATTAGTGGAAATGCATGACGAATGTTGAGATGCATGAGAGAAAGTGATTTGTAAATACCATGTGAAGGGTGGAAAAAGGGTTATAATTGGGTTAATGAATAGCAAAACATAAGGGGTTGATTATGTATATAGCAGAATACAGTAAAGCTCATAGACACGCGGGGCCGGCCAAAGGCAGAAATGCGATGTGTGATATAGTAATATGTAGTAGAAGAAGAAATAGTAGTAGATATAGGTCAAAGTTACAATTCCAAGTTTTCAAAAGAAAAATTGGCTTTGGTTTCGAAACAGGTAAATGGTGTCGTACAAAAAACAACACCCTAGCTTCGTAGCGCACGATTGCACTGCACAAATAATTATTAATTGGATAAATGAACTAATTTGTAGTTAGAGCCATTACCATATGTTACTAATTAGTTGTAGTAATTCGAAGAACAAAATGGGAAAAGATAGACAGCCCTTCGTTAACATCAGAATTAGGCAATTAATAGGCGAAATACTGAGACAATGCGAAGGCTTCATATGCTGAGATTACGCGAGCGTATGCGCACGCGGTCGCATTTGCGTCAGTCACTCAGCGTCGGGCTGCCAGTGTCTTAGTGATGATGCTGCTGCTACTGCTGCTTGTTGCTCAGACTGGCGCCGTACTGTTCAGCTGTTCCTGTACGGAATTCACATGGTTGAACTGTTCCAGAAAATTGAACGCTGCTGGATTCGTGTTCCCGGTGAACTGGGACATGCCGAATAATGAGCTCAACATTGCTGACGGTGAATTCACCTGAAATAAAAACAAATCATTTCAGTTTCAGAAAGTTTCTGAAAGATCAGTCCACAATTATTTCGAGGTATGTAGTCGGAATAAAAAGTTATGTACCAGTACAGAGCAAATGTGGCAGAAATGGCGCAAAAACCGGCTTATTTCAAAGAACGTAAGTCTTTTAAAAAGTAGTAGAAGTAAATGTAGGAGATCACGACGACGGAAGTGCTATGGAAGGGGCATTTGCAGTTGCATATAATGTCAACCACAAATGAAAAATTCCAAAAATGCTGTTCACTGTCGCCTTTGCGGGGCATCGAACTTTGGCGCATTCATGTTGTCATTTTCTACGTTTTTACGACCACGTTTTTATTATCCTTTGTTATGTTGCGTGTGGTCGTTCTCCCTGATCAGCTGTTTTGAATTTTCAGCAAGGCTGCTCCATTGCAAATGTTACAGCGTCTACAGTCTTTAAAAGACGGCCATCTCTGGGTGTGGCAAACTGAAAGAGAGGGGTCGCTGAGACAGTAAGCCAAAACATTTTATGAAGTATCCGGTAGAACTCGACCTCCAAGCCTGACCTATAGCTAGACAAAAATGCAAGGCTCCACAAGTTAACCAGTTTGTAAGAATATGAAAGCATTTCTAACAAGAGCAAAAAAGGTTCATGTGAAATGGTTTCATATTGGGGTTAAGCAGGGGAGGCAAAAAAAGAACTCGAAAAAACTTCTTATTTTCCATGAAATTCATGCCCAGGTACTCCAGACCTCTTATATACAGTCCCTCCTCACCAAACCTCCTCGACCAGCGATTTTATGTCAGCTTGGCACTCATTCCTTGAAATAACTCCATTTTGCTGATATTTAGTGATAGTTTCTGATAACTGAGTCGCTGGTGACTATCTCATCTCAAAGAAGAACACCACCCAACCTATAAGCTATGATGACGGCAAGAATCTCCTCTGTAAGTCTTAAGTCATCACAGCTGCCACGTCTTCAGCGCACACCTCATCGGACTCCGTTTGATGACACCGGCAGTGCACGCATCATTGAACGCGTCCCTCGTCACCTCCACTACTTTTCGTGAACACCACGGGGAAATAGTGTGGTGATTTCAGAGGATACGGTAGTGAAATGAACGGTGATAGATGAACGACGGACGGGTGGACGGGACGAACGCGACAAACGAACGTCATCAGTCTTCGACACCACTGATTTCAAACACTGCTGTGATGGTGGAACGGCAACGGCTGCAAAACAACAACGCGACGACGCGATACCGCGACACGGCGTCGCATTGCGGCGGTTTGGGCATATGCTAGCAATTAAGGGTGTTTTTATTGTTTCAATTCAGTTTTAATGCTGTTTTTGTCACATTCCATTTCTTTGTCCTACAAAGGACAACCGTGCTCTCCATCGTGTAATTTATAGGAAGATTACGAAAATACTGGGCTGAGTTCGAGTGTTTTCTGAAGCGAAGGGCCCTGCCTGGTACCCTGTCGAAAAACTTCAAAACAACAACGGCATAATACTAGCCGATTTCAGATAAGGGGCCATTAGCTCTTCATTTCAAATCAATCTCTAGAACGATCCTGCTCGAGACCTTTTGCGTCGCCTATCCCCTGTCGTCGATATGATGAAGCCGTGGTTTTTCTCCATACAGGTCTAAGCTAGGATCACCGCAAACTACCCAACTGTGTCAAGAATCTTTTCTCGACAGATCTCAGAGGTCCCTGAATTTCTTCCGAGATCCCAAAGATCCGCAGGAATTTCAAACAAAAAGCAAAGTTCTGCGGCCAGAAAACTATCACAAGTCCTTAGTAGTAACACTACCCCCACTACTACCTGTACTGTAAAAACAGGTCTTAAAACTATGCCTACCTCTTCCTCCTTGGTCTTTCTTCTGAAACGTTGCTGAATAAAGTCTTTTCGCATGTGAACGGGGCGGTGAGTCTGAAACTAGTTAAATTTATTCGAAAACAAGAAAAAATAGCTCTTTCAATTGACTCTGAAAATTGACTTATCAAAAATTTCAACATTGGAGGCATTTCGCAATAGTATGATGAAGTCAAAATTAAGTTTTATTGTACCTTGCCTATTATAATTTTCCCGTGTTCTGTGAGCGACCCTTGACTTTCATTCTCTCAGTTCAGTGGTCTGACTCCGCTCAGACTACTTCTCATTCACATGAAATGTCTCGTTTCAAAAAGAAATTGTCACACATCCCAAAAAAATGAAAAGACATTATTCCGGCGATTTTTGCAGCTGTACGAATACATGGCGCGGACTCAAGCCTAAGCCGTCTGAGACGTTACACTTTACGAAGATTACAAACCCCTTTCGTGACCAGTAACTTGCTGCTCTACTCATTTTATCCAAAAAACCGAATAGATGACGTCAAGAATTTCGCTGATTATCTACAGAACGGCACCATACAGCACAGATGAGGAAGTAGCTTCCAAATTCAGCAACGGCAAATATCTAACGTCTTTACTTCCAAGCCGATGCTAAGATATTCGTCAAAAAGTCGGTAACATATCAAGTGAAGGACAGCATTGAAGTTTATAGAGACACTTAATTATTTTAATTCCGACTGGGCCCATACTTTTACAAAGCTTTCCATTCAATTATCAAATTCGTGGCGGTGGACGATTTCCGAGCCTAATATAGGGTTTCCTGGACCCCAACTTCGACATACCTCTTCTTCACCTTTTCCTCCGCAAGGGCTGTGTAGAGAAGTGACAGAAAGGATGATAGACAACTATATTCTTCGTCATACTTCCAAGCGACTCAAGGTAATCTTTTCAAAGTAAATACAGGATCGTTTGAGGTTGGAAGGCTGAGTGGAGAGGTGAACTATGTAGTATGCCCAATGAACATAAATTTTGTTCAGTGTTCCCTTTCAGTAACCAACCTACGACCCCTTTGATAGGCATTTTTCACACTTGACCTTACCCAAAGTACAAGGAGATTAGCATCGCTAGGTGCTTCATATCAAAGCGCAGACCACCTTTTGCACCGACAAACAAAACAGCAATTATAGGGCTTGTATGGGTCGGTGAATTCTCTCTATCCGGTGGAACACCTGTTACCTACCTAATCAGGCATAATTCATCTGGAATAGCCGATCTTGATTTACTAAATTAGCTTATTGTTGATCCCCTGAGGAATTATTAATTTCTGCATTAAATTATTAAATAACCAGTTGGACAGCTGTCCGCAGAAGAGCTCCCAGATTTCACAAAACATCTATTCAACTTCACTTCCTCCACGATGCTCAATTTCCATCCAAGCTTCGATTTGGTCCCAGCTACAGTACCTTTTAGACATGCTCGTTCTCTACTACTACTTCTGTGAAAGTCCAACCCTTAGGTAGCCCTAGTGAAAAGTCCATTAAAATCAGTAAGTTCGTTGTCCCTTCGATAGAAATAAATCAGTAGGCATCTCTATTATATATCTTCTCTTTCATTTACCCTCACGCGTTTAATGAAAACGATGCGCACGGATTAGCTCAATGAATGGAGCTCTGGATGACCGAACCTTCTGAGACATTCATTCAATATTTGAGTATCTCCCCATTTACTTAAGAAACTAAAAACCCCGCCCTGAAAAAGGCAAATGCTGACCGGTACAGGAACGTCGTTTGGGGGTGGAGGCCGTTGAGGTAAAAGAAACGTCCTGAAGTCATCAGTTATCTGAAGCCTCAGAGGGCTCCCACTCGGTTAACGATTTTAAGCGAAATATCCGAGTTCAATAACTCATTTTGTCCCCTGCTTCTCGAAAACTTCGCCGCATCACAAATGTTTCGTTAATTGTCGCCGAAAGCTCTCAACTTGTCTCTTTCGAGCGCTCTTCTCCATCTATCCCCCCATATATCCTGTCCCATTTCAGTCAGCCACGTCCAGTGAAGGGCGGCCGGCAATCGCGAGCGGTGACCGGTCGTCTTATCCCTCCGCGCCTCAATTATACCTCAGAACCATTCAAGGAGCATACAGACGGTGTCTCCTCTACCTCTAGTAATCATCGGCGTCGTCATCATCATCATCATCATCATCATCATTACTGACCACACAAGGCCGCTCCATCGTCACGGCTATTGTCCGTCGTCTGGGCGGGCCCTTCGATGAGCGGCGTAGTCCATTGCCGGAATTGATAGGCAAACGACGAAGACTGTCCACTACGGAAAGGTCATATGGGAGTTGGCGGTGTCTTTTCCAAGATCGGAAGATTCACAAAACAATGGAATGGCCGTCACTGACTCAATCGAGGTCACCCTTGTGTAATTGTCAGGACATTTTGGTCAAGTCAATCATGTATAGGAGAAAATTCATACCCGATGAAGTCTAAAATAGAGGCCGCACGCGTTACAAACGAGTTTTCCGGCCATGTCTCGCCGCCATGCTGTCGTCTTTGTCGTCATACAATTACTGCAACGTGAAACTGATGCGTTCGGGTCTTCTTCGTCGAATTTCTGAAAATTAAAGAAAAAAATTTATGTTGAAAGTATATAGCCGAGAAAATGGGTAGGAATGTGGTAAATGAACCATGAAAAGCCTGACATCCGGTCCCTACGCCAAATGTTTACTATCGCGTAATCACTACGAGCTACGCGGCGCTACCGTAGTCAACCTCTTATCAGGCTATCTCCGCTGTGATTAGCCGAAAGGTGACATCAACAACGTGTAATCGACGCTATCATTGGACACACCGCCACGGTGAGACGACATGACACCATGTCGGCGCTGATTCTTATCAGTCACGACGACAGAAACATGATCGCCATAAAAAACGGAGAGGTCTCTCTGCACTTATGGACTTGCTTTCACACTATAAATCACTGTCAACACGCACTTTTCTCCAGCACTCACCCTCTTTTACCAATATCAATTACTGTAAGGAACTCAGAGCCTGAAAGTAGCCAAAAACCCTCTCGGACACACTGGAACGAGATGAGATGGAACAAGAAGGAACGTGAACTTCAGATTCTGCCATTGAAGCCTCTGGTAAGGGTTTGGTCGTCCCCCAAATGATTCAAAGCAATTTTGGTCCACTCCCCTATGGCCCCTGTACTGCCTCCTCAAATTACCCTCTAGATGAACCCCTTCAGTGGAGAAGCGAGTGAATACAACGGAAAACTTAGTGAACACAACTCTCTTCTCCTGAAGAATCGCATAGAGAGCTCACCCAACAAATATTCCTCTGGCACGTTCTCTCGTTAGTGTCTTTCCGAAATTAAAATTTGAAATAGAACAGTTCCCAGCTCAACAAACCCCTCCCCCTTCCTCCCCCTCTTCTCCCATTTTTTATTGGATTTATGTACTTCTCTTTCTTCCACCCACCAGATCACTGTACGGCAAGGGCATACCTATCATGATAGAGAGAAGCTGAGCTGACTGATCAAACTTGGTCGTTTAGTATGGATCTGGCATAGAGCCCCTCCCATAGAGAATCAGGTAATGACCAGGAAAATCGAAAAAAGACTCCTAATTTTCGCCCCGCCAGGAGGAACACTTTCATATCCGAAAGGCATCTGACCCTTTAAATCTCCGTGATTGCATTTGGGCCCCTAACCGGGGCTCGAATATCCTTTCATCACTCTACGGGGTGGATTTCTTTCTTTCTTTCATTTGGACGACGAAAATCACTCACAAAAAAACGTCGCCCATCAAACTGTTGCGAGTAAAAGGACGCCGCCGTTACGAACAATGCACATAAAATGACGTCCGAAAAAAGGCTCACAACGGGACCCCGACATTGATATGATATTGCTGGGAAATGCACGTTTTTCTGATGGTCCCTACGACCATCTTCTCACCAATCCAGGTGGAACAATCGACTAGGTATTGGATGGAACCGTGGGAAACCTTAATGCTCTCACCTCCTTGAACTGATGCTGTAACTGCTCCATGAGCGGATTGAAGTGTTCGGGTGGCTCAGATTTCACTTGGGTACCACCCGATGTAGTGGTGGTCATCGAAGTAATCGACGTCGGTTGTGATGGAGGTTGTTGTTGTTGTTGTTGTTGTGTTTGCTGTTGGGGTGTTGATGTTTGCACTGTGTGAGCTGCTCCTAATGATTGCTGCATGATGAAATGAAGTAGTTGCTGTTGCTGGGCCAACGGATCCACTGAAATCAAGGGCGAAATTATGCACAAGCCGAAATTGGCCACATGGAAATTACCCACGTGTTGATTTACGAAGAGCCCGAAAATGGGCGAAAAAACCATCAAATCCACTAACTCATTTGGCTGCCCAGAAAGTTCATACTCTCCGCGAAACCGGATGGCGTTGTCGAGACAGGCGTGGACGGGGCGGCCGACACAGCCGGCGTTTCACAGACCTGCAGAAAGAAGTGTTCTACTGATAGAAAACTTTTCCAGAATGTAGTAAAAATTTCGTCAGAATCCTAGTGAGTCATTAGGTCCGAAAAACTGACCGATGACGAGTTCACGACGCTCATATGAGCATCGTCTGATACTCGATGCACGGTATCCTTATTCGGTTTTCGTTTGCGACTACCTTGTGTGATGTTCGGTGACGCACGACTATTGGCCGGTGATGGAACATCCTGAATCAATACCTCAAAAAATCTCACAAAAAATCGATAATTGATTTACAAACTGGATTGCCTGAAAGGGGGCCAAATATAGAGGTAAGACGGAGGGAGAAAAACGTAAACGACTAGTTTTGGGTAATTGTATCCTAAATGTCTCCCAGTAGCTATCGTAAAGTTCGGATATACGAAGGCATTAAGGCTAGCCTCGTAGACCACCTTTATGGCTGTCTGAAGAAAACATTCGCGTCGAATATTTCGGTTCTAAATAGCAGTGCAACCAAAGCTAGCCAGATGCAGCCGACTGCCTAGTCATAGATGGTTATGTAAAGTCCCTATAATTGATCTATCCTACGCCGAAATAAATAATATAGCGAATTCGGCCATATCTGGCGTGATCGGGAAGTGAGATCCACCTGTGCTTTCACGTGGTCAGCACTAAACGGTACCGTTGTCTCTTTCAGGGATGGATGCCCACGTGTGAGTCACCGGGGTACACGACATATCCACCTTACAGCTGCGCTTACAAGCCCCAAAATCTAGCCAAGTCCAATCAGGAATCAGCGAACCTGCTCCATGAGAATACCTTTGACCCAATCTGACCGATCTAAGTAGAACGAACCTTATCATCACTTCCACTTTCGCTCATCTCCTGATCTTGAACGATCAGCCGATCTTTTTCCTTCTCGTTCATTAGGCTTTCTAATCGCATGTATATCAAATCGAATTTATCCATCATTTGTTGCATATTCTGAAAATAAATACCATGAATATTTGATTTCTGATGTCAGGAAACTGAATTCTGCACGAGCTGATAAGTGTGCGCCACGCATTTGGTCAAGTGGTCATGGAAACTGCCAAAGGGTACAGCCCTCCCACAGAAGCTTCTAGAAGATCCAGCGACTAGGATCAAACTAATCTATTTTATAAGTAAGCCCCCACAAACGATCTAACTGAAAGTGTGAGACCACGTTCACCTAGGGCGGGAGCCGAACCGGTGACCCTTGTTGTCCATGTTGCAGCACCTCTAAGGGCTACACTACACTGTACACGTCTTTGTTTGAGTTTCATTTGTAGAATCATATGGCCACCTGCTTAATGTCCGCATGCAGCTTGATACACCCCGAACATGGTGGCGGTGGTGACGGGGCAACACCGTTCGGCAGAGACGTCGGTGACGGCATCGATGGACACTGTTGCGGTGGTGGTGCGACCAGTGTCATCTGAAAGACGACGTTATTCCATTGCTGAAGTCAATAAAAACTATGCAACTGACCGATGAATACCAAATATAGCCAAGTTATAGCTACAGACGTTGAACGAACCACAAAGAGACACGATTCAACGGAAAATGTTCTACGTTTCACCAAACTGATGATGATAAGATCAACGATAATTGATAGAGATAACATCAGTATCACTAGAATGATAAAGAGTGATGATACTTGATAAAACGCAGAAGAGATTACAGCTAGCTGCAGAAAAGATATCATCACAAATAAACTTGTAGACGATAGAGGGCATAACAAGCAAAGCGATCTGTTCCTGAGATACCGTACCACACCTGTCTCGTGCGGTACGGACTCCCATATTTTCCAGTGAATTACGACTGTGACAAATTTGCGAACTATCTGATATCAGCTTATTCAAGAAAAATGGTCTTGATGAACTTAAAAAAGAGATTTGAGCACTTTTAACGGCGATAGTAAAATAACCAATGAAACACGAAAAAAGCGTCAACTAAAAGTTCCAAGAAAGAGTCCCTGGGGTATTGGGAAATCCTTGATTTACCGCCCCATTTTTTTTTTTAAATATACTTACCATTCGGAAAATGCCGCTATATCCAACTATAGACCCTAGAGCTTCCCAGAGCCATCACTCTGTCAATCCAGAACGACGGGGTAGGCAAAATCGCGCATTTTTAGTACTTAGTATAATTTCTTATTACAACGTTATACTTATCAAATTACTACTGTTCGAATGCTAGAACTACGGTAATGGTAAAAATGAAGTTCATGAGGATATACAAAAAATGAAGCTTCCAAGTTAATGACTTATCTCCTTCCTAGCAAGTGCCCATGAGACTTCTCGTGCCCTTTCAGCTGGCCTTATGAGCTTTGTTGTAAATGCTATTAAACTTTCACTGTTGTAAACGATAATAAGTAATCAGCGTATTCGTCTCAAAGGCACTTATGTGGGAAACGAACAACTGAATCTTCAAAAAACGCTTCCCTACATCTGATCCGTGAGATATCGGTAGCTATGAAGTTGTAGGGAAAAACGTAATACTCGTTACGCACGTGCCGGCCAGTTCTTCAGAGGTTTGTCGAAGAAAAGTAGAGTCTTATCATGAAAGCTGTAGAAAATGCAGGAAATAATTCGGCAACAACCGCTACCGCCATCAAGAACGTCGCCGTCGTCATGGCCATCGCCACCGCCCTCGTCGTCGACGTCGTCGTCACAGGCGGGTGATGGAGACGGGGGGAGCGAGCGCGCGCGCCTTGACTCCTATCACTATCATGGATCTGAGTGTCCCGTTTAGATGAAATCGCACACCGAACAGTTGATACGCATCTTATCAACACCAAATCGCTACGATCGCTACGATGAAAACACTTACACACCAACTACCCCCACCAGACATACACATGTATGTATACCGTTCTTGCAGCTGGTTCTCGTCAGTCCAAACATAGTTACCAGTACAATCACCCCAACTTGATACCGGGACTCATGCTCCTTCGAAAGCCCCTTCCTTGGCTGATAACTGCCGACCAAGTCCAATCAGCGAACACCTTTCTCACGGTCGGCACAAAGACAAGGGCCACCACCTGGGACCTGGCGTCACTACAAGGGTCATATTCTCAAGAGGCCCGGTTCCTTTGTGATACACTGATGGAGTAATCAATAAATATTAGAAGAAAGGACATTCTTACCATCTTGTACAGCAACAAGGTCAAGTACACTAAAAGGACCAATCTCACCGCAGTAATAACCCTGACCAGTTATCATTACTTATCACTGATTATCATTTGGTATATTTTGTGCACTCGACTCTCGAAATCACAAAAATTTTCTCAGAAATCAGATGGTAATAGCAGCCATAGAAAAAACACGAGAGGCTTACAGCTAGCGATAGTGAATTATTACGATCTGGTGACCAGTGCTAATGAATGGTCATTACAGTAAAAAAAGCAATTTTTTCCAAGGATCACCAGATATCATTGATTATCCCCGGATTCGGAGAAGAAAGAAAGATCAGAGTTTAAGTGATAATGTTGATCAATATGCAAAAAGGCTATCAAAATTGATATTCAATTTGAATCGCAATTCATATAATCGGGAAAAACAGATTGACATATTATCATGAGAGACATCGGACAATATCATGCGATCATCAAATGGAAAATTGTTTCGAATCAACGTTTCGAGTATTCGATCGCATAGCACGAGGTCGTAAAAGCAAAATTATCACCTCCCAGATCATCATCACCAACTCGTACGGCCTTCGAATAATCGAACTATCAGGCGCCCACATAGAGAGGATGAAATTTGCTACAAAATTCAATACCTGGTTGGATATTAAGTAGCTAACTTATAAAATTACCATATTGACTTAATGATAAGCTATTAGACTTATCAAATTGTCAGAATCAGCAAAGAAAATCCGGTTACTCGGGATTTTCAGGCGAAAAATAGGCCCAATCCCCTATCACTGGTTATCACTGGTTATCATTAGTGAGAACTGCAGCGAACGATGGCTTAGGTAATCACTTCTTTGTAAACTAAACAGAATTATCGAATATGATCACTGTAAGGAAATGTTTTGTGAGCATCAGCAGGAGAGATCCGGAAATCTCAATATCACTGATTATGAAAAAGGAATTTAAGAAATTTTTCGAAAATACGATTTAATAAGCTATTACTCGACTATCTTAAGCACTAACAGAATCTTAAAAGCTTCGTTACTTCTAAATAAATGACTGATATCAGCCGCCATGTAAATAGACCATCAAGTAGCAACGGAACATGTTCTTCTACATTTCCTTTCAGCCTGTCGAATACTCGAATTTCGCTCGAGATATTTTGGAAATTCAGAAGAGATTCAAGTTCACCAAATACTAGTTTCGATTGCAGTCGAAAACTGCAAAATTGATAAGTAACTGTGGAAAAATATGGTCCCAATGAAAAATCAAAACTACTGACCACTATGATTTAGGATATGAGAAAACAAGGGTAGAGAGATGAAAAAGAAAGGTAAAAATGGACGAAACTGAGATAATCAATGAATCATAAGGGCAAATAATCCAAATCAAAACACGTTTAGTGAGATAAGCAAACCGAATAGACCAGTAAGAGCTTAGTACTTCTCGAAAAGGCTCAACGTCCGTCCCATAAGCAATCAGACAACGATCATGATTGTGATTGACGAGTGATAGAGCGCTGATAGAGGGCGGTAGGAGATAATGAATGATTTCA
Organism: Haemonchus contortus; assembly: GCA_000469685.2. Taxonomy (NCBI): domain Eukaryota; kingdom Metazoa; phylum Nematoda; class Chromadorea; order Rhabditida; family Trichostrongylidae; genus Haemonchus; species Haemonchus contortus. The sequence goes on from LS997565.1 coordinate 8,811,283, forward strand.
GCCAATGGCAACACCGGGAACACCCCTTCCCAGCATGGGGTTAGCGATAATTACGCGAAGAAGGTCACGAAAACACCACCTCCAAATCGTGTACACCACTGGAAACGAGACGGTTGTTGAGGTTTGTCTACTACGGCGAAAAGGCGGTCTACAGAACAGAAGGATGGTAGATAAGCTGGAGCTCGTCGTCAACCACCCGTCCGGCCTGGGTGGTTCCAAAATCGCGGCCGCTGTGTCGGCTATTCTAAGGAGCTGGCCGACAACAATTCGCTCCCCGGACAATGGTTGCTAAGCGGCCAAAGGGGCTGTAGCTTCGACCACGTCAACGACGACGACGACAATTACTGATGGAACACCTTTGAGCCCACCTATGCTGTAGTGAGGGGTTACCTGAGCGTACTACCGAAAATCACATGGACGATAATCCATTAACGAATTGACGTGATGACTGAATCTAAGCGGATTTAGGATTGATGGTCCGATGCGATGCGCGAAGGGATGGATACCATGTGGGGCTGGGAGGTTCGGACAGGCTCAGCCCAGCAGCCGTCATCACAGGACACAACCTCAATTACGAGGTTGATAGCGAGTTGAACGCACCGATAACTCCCTCTCTCTCACATGACGCATACTAGCCTGCGAGAGGCAGTAGCGAGTTATCGATTCCACCATTCTGCCCTATTTGACAACTCTCACACTACCTCGGCTAAATGATTACGTTACGAAGTCGTTACTTTTCCATAACTTCCCCTCTTATCAGTACTATGCTACCCTCTGCCATATCCGTTAACCCCGTCTACCTCAAACGCTCGGATTAAACCATCTTCAGGCTGGGTGATCGAAATGAACCGAAGCAGAAAACATGTACATGTGTGTGTACGACTAATGGTCACTGGAAGCAGAAAGAAGGGTTGTGAGGATTGGCAATTAACAGACAGCGCCATATGGAAGAGCCGAGCCCCGGACAAAGAGGCCAGTCACAGCCAGCCAGGCCTTATCGATTCGCCGGCCTCCGCTGATAAGGGGATAAATGCGCCCCGCCAGACCTCATTTACATACCTAAACGGCCTTCTTCTACGTCGTAAAACGACTGATTATCGATCACCATTGGAAACTTCAGGTTCCGGGGATGGGATGGAAGAGGTGGGACCGAAGGGGTGTAAAGATTTCCTGGCACTTTTATCCAATCTGAAGAGGGCTTCGCGATGAGTGTTTCACAATCCACCAACGGTTTTGTTTTTCACAACGGCGTCCAGGTCAGTCAACAAATGGCTGGTAGAATCATCTGATGAAAGCACTTTGACGAGGGAATTTTTCGAGACAACATGGCCAACAGTCGCAAGTCATGTTTTCAGTGCAAGTGTTTCTGATCACTTATCGCCTTACCCGGTTTTCCCGGCCCCATTTTCAGCCCACGTACTGCCACGCCGAACGTAAGAGTCACGCCAGCATGTATGAAACATTCAAGATGACAGTTTCAGATAAGCCGGAGATAAAAGAATAGCGCGTCTATTGACCTCAATGATCAACTGATCGTTAAACGCCACAACTTCGCACAAATTTAGCCTGGGCGATTCATCAACGATAACCCATCGCCAGCTGGGCAGATAACCTCGTCGGCCCAAATTTTCAGAAATCCAATGGCTCACGTCAAAACTGGACTAGATTCAGTGCCTTTTTCAGTAGCCCTGTCTACATGGGACAAGGTCCTCGGGCTGTAACACCTTCTTTAAGGTGTTTTTTATCGCTATCATCAGCAGCTAGGTGCAAACCACTTAGCAGTGGTTTGTCGTCGTGACGTATGAAAGCACAAGAGAGCGCGAAAAGACCGCGCATGTAACGCCATCGGAGCAACGGGGACGAGAAGTAGCACTTGAATCCAAGTGTGGACAAGACATAACAATGACATCGTGTAAACATTTTATCAGGGTCGCGCGCGGCGACGGCGTATACACACTTCCGCTACACAGGATGGCGTTAAGCGACGACAACGACCACGACCACGATCACGGTCGTGGTGAGCCCGTCCGTTGACAAACATGCGCTCCATCGCCAATAGTGACTACCGTATGCAAATAGACAGCTCCTCGACTCTCTGTTGTTCACCTGCTCTTGCAGCTGTATCTAGTCAAGGTATCAGCACACTAGTCCCGTCGCCACCACCGCCCCGTCGATGCGGTGAGTCGCCTCACCGACTTATCAACACAACCAGGTGTCGCGAACACTTATCTCCCGCACTCGACACTTGAGACCAGTGCCCAAGTGCTACGGTAGGTGTTGTGGTGTACTGTAGGTGAGAGTCGATCAATCCATAGACTGGTCAGTGCCCTTATAGGGCATGATCGGAGAACTTCGATGATAAAAAAGTAACAATAGATACAAAGATAAAAGAGAAAGGAGGGAATGATTGACAAATGATAAGAATCGCGGGTGCGAGAGAGTGTTTTGGCATAGAGTTCGTCATGCAATATAGAAAACATTAAATGGATGCGTCCGCCCGTTCGAACGCTCCAGTGTTAAGCGCTGGGACAGACCGAGTGATTATGAGGTCGGATAACGATGCACGGGATCGATAATCATGTTTGCTGAGCACAGTGGCTGCTGCGAGGTACATCCACCCTGGCCGCGTGTGTCCGTCGGTTCCTCCAGCCTGCCGTATACGGGGGCCGGCCGGCTCGGAACGGACATCCCGCAGTGATAACTGTCAACCTCGGCGCTCCGCCTTGTCCCTCTACGTCCCCCCCCATCATGGGCCGCTACGGTTGCGCTTCGTTTCACAGCACAATTAAAGTCGGTCTGTCCGGGTAAGGCTTCCCCTGATTGGAAGCTTCCGAGAATCATCAGCCTGGACAGCAGGGACTTTTTTGGTGCAACAAGATTACGATCGTAAACTAGTAATTATCGGCCACTATCGATATCGCCAGATCAGGGACACGAAACGAGTCTGTTCAGTCGTTCACAGTCACAAAAGGAGGAGGAAAAATGAGATGACGTTCGAGCCCTTGTCCTTAGATGTCATCCAGCCCTATGTCTGATAGAGGCTGCATACCTCATAAATTTACCGTCGGACTGAAAACTGACAGTGAAAAATGAGGTAGGAAAGAATTTCGATGTAATTTCCTCAAAAAGACCCAATCCACTTTATCATATCGTTTCTGAGGAATAGATCTGAAAAGGAAATTTTCATGAAATCATAGTTTTTTCGAGAAATCACTCGCTTCGAACTAACTAAAGCACTAATTATCGTCCATCTATGGAATTCCTACAATAACATGGTTCTTCGTTCGACACACTTTTCTTCTATAACAGATGGTATGAATGGCACTCGAAAGACCCTATTGATCGTTTAGTCTTTCCATCTTTGTCTAATGGGTGTAGCAATTTTTCGTTGAAAATACGAGTTTCAGTAAGTAAACGAACTTGACCAGTAAATCGATGGCATGGTATACCCTAAGCACTCACCTATCCAGACCAATAGGTAAAATTCTAGCAACAAAGGCCAAGGGACTGAAGACAAATCATTTTAATTTATAGGGCCCAACAACTCAGCCCTTTCCCCCAACGGTCAGACCTGTTTTGAACCTATCAAAACAAATCATAGGGGGGGAAAACTCCCACATGGTGGGATAGAGTAAGTCAGCCGAATCAAGGACCATGTTCATCTTACCCGACCAACTGATTAGCATGATAAAGCCCATAACCTCCGGACAAATAAACTCCCAGTAATTCTATTCGAATTTGCAAGGTCATTTCGTACGCATATTCAAATCCCGATAAGGAGATTTATAAACGATGAGTGGCGACAGATGGTGCCAAGCAATTTGAAGGATTCTGCACAATTTATCAGTTAATCGCATGATGGGGGGGGGGGGGTTGACTTGAATTCAAGGCCCACGCTTCATCCTATTTGAAGGGTTAGATCATCAAGGAAATGCTCTTGGAGCAGGTTCTGTGGCCAATCAGGAACTTAGCGGGATTGAGAAGGCTCCCATTCGTCCCAACCTGTCAATCGGAAGTCGAAAATCGAATCCGAAAGGGTAGAGGACATCGGAATGGGAGGGATCTGACTTTCCGATGAATGGTCGTCTTAGCAAAAGCGTTCCGATCTCCTTTAAGAACGAGCGCTCACATCTGAAACCTCAAGGTTCCACTCGAACAGGTAAGGATGCAATTCCCAATACAAAAGATGGAAATCGACTGATTTTTTAATTATACTGCCCTCTCGAATCAATGTCAATGCCATTAATGACCTTAATCCGTTTCAAGTAATCTAGCGCACGCTCGGATGGACTATGCAATCCAGATTAAGGTATCATACTGTATTCAATCGGATCAACTGGAAATGACTCGAAATTGACCCACTAACATTAAGATTCTACTGAAACATTCTGGTGATCCTGCTCTCTTTGTGGTGTCCGCTACCGACCTCGGTGCCACTGAGGAAAGCGCCGGTGGAAGTGGCAACTCAAGGAAGAAAACAGAGAGCTACTATCACAGTGCGTATCGATTTTGGGTGAGCAGATTGGGTCGAATGAAAGGATGGCATCGGGAAAATGAATTATCATTGAGGATCATTCATTAGGATAAGAGATTTAGTGTGATGGGAATTGAGCAAAAGAATCTATTCGATTTACCATTGCCGATTTCAAACGGCTAATCCTTTCCTCGGCGAACGCCAGTAGCCCTCGTCAACTTCTTCAGGAGTCAGCTATCAGATTGTTTAGGCGACAAGGACGATGATGATGACGAAGACGACGAAGAAACTTCCCTCCCTGGCCTAATCCCCAAACGACTTTGCCAATGATAACAATGCCAGCAGCTGAGACGAATATAAACTACTGAATCTTACGTAAACACCCAGACGGGACTGATTCTGAAAGTCTTCTGATGAGACACTCAACAGGGTCGGGTATCTTTAGAAGGGACCTATAGGGGAATCTAGTTATGGTAGCGTAAACCATCGAAAAAATACCTCTTCGATATTATCACCTAACAAGAGGGCCTCTATCGAAAGTGTTTGATTCACTCAGTCATTAATGGCGAGTGACAATGGAATGACTGCGAAGTCATGCTGTGACAGGAGTGAGGGACGGAGAAAAAGGGAGAAAAAGGAAAACATGGTCCGAAAAGACCTGGCACCATATCACCATTACATTGACACATGTGCTATGCAGTCAATCACTATGAGACAACCACGATTTTGAGTCCATTTGAATGAACGGGTGCCTCACATATGGTCAGCACTGAACTGGCCCACACCCGCACTTGAACCCAGCGTTTGACCATGAAGACTGCAGTTTCCATAGTAAAATCAGGCAAAACCGAGGTTCCAGACGTGTAGGCCCTTACCCACCTTATCAGTAACTGTTTCGGCTCATTGGTTACTGGTTGCCTAGGACCTTTTCTGCCAGGTGCAGAGTTGCTAGTTTCTAACAAGGCTCTATAGATGGCGACCTAACAGCCGCTGTCAAGGAAATGGTATCCGAAATGGCATAGGCCGTTGAAAGCTCCTGACGTCCAAATAATGGGCCCAGCCATACGACGCGCCACTCGGCTCGGCTGGCTCAGTTCAGTTAGAAATGAGTGCACTACTCAACGAGTACGGCTGAAAAACCGTCGTGGTTTTGTGCTTGGCCTCGACGGTCGCTTAGATACACACTCGGCTGGCTATACGTTATATACCACGCCACACACATAGTACGTTGGTACTGGATGGCAATGTCACCAATACGAATAATCGTCGTTTAGTAATAGTCTAAGGTATAAGTGACTGAATGAAAGAATGCGTGATGTGTAGCTGACCTATGTATTACAGTATGCACACAAACTCGGACAATTGTAGTTGGGGCGGGATCGTGATCAGCCACGCCCATTTGTCGGAAATCCCAAAGTTTGCGTATTCTGACCTCAATGTAAACATCGAATATCTAAAGTACACATGGTACTAGACACCGGGTAACGTTTCACCAAAGAGTTTTGAACGATAGCGGGACTGTGTGAAAACAAAGAATAATTTCTAGTGTTCGCAATCACTTATCACATGATATTCGGAAATCGGATAATCGGAAATGATAAGTTATTTCCGATTTTTTGTCTCAGTTTTACTTAAATGCAGATTGGGCATGAATAGCTTGAACCTGGTTACAAGAAATGCTTAATATTGATAAGATCTTTTATCAGTGAAGGATTGTCCTCACCAGTTTAATTGGGGTTCTTTGAACATTCAAGGCCAAGCTCATCCTTGGTTGCCCTTTCACTTTGGACTTTGTATCCAGGAAAAACGATCACCCAGCAACGCGATCGTTCTGTTTAAGAGTTTGGCAATATTTTCGAGGCTGCATACTGGTAATCAATGAATCCTGGGATCTAATTACCAGCTAACTACAAATACTCTTCGAGAACTCAATTTTCAGCCATTTTTTTTTTTCATTACCGGAAATCTGCTAGTAGCAGTTAGAAAAAAAATGGCTCACATATAATTTTACAGAAAGTTTTCCTCTCTGAGCTTTTGCATGTATGACTGCACTGCTCAACGTTCACTTACTTGCACCTTCCTGAGAAGTGAGCGATAAGAACATCATTAAGCCTATGCATATTCAATATTAATCACTTTATTCTGAATATATATGTACTAGTATTGCATGAACAGTGACTACTAGCAAGTGAAAACTGTAGAGTTTTGAAGCCATCGTTAATTTAAATGCCCTTAAATATCATCTGGTGATCCACCCTTTCACCTAAAATTCAAAAAATGACGCCCTAATACTGGACAGCCCCGCCCACTTCACAACTCCTCGTTGATAAGATTGTAAACGGCGAAAGATAAAATTTTCAGAGTTAGTAAATCCTGTTTTTGGGGTTCACCCCCCACATTCGACTACCACTCAGAATCGTATAGCGGACTGAATGCGTATGAGACTCATGCAATGGATGCGGTAGTCAGCCGATGTAAAAATCAGGGCTCTCATCATCCCAGACGAGTCTGGTACCAATTAACCGACGAGGATGCAGAGAAGGCTTGTTAACACGGGCAAATAGCAGTCCGGGATTCGATCCTCAGCCAGGCAGGTACAATATGTACTGCAGCACTTGCCGTTACACCACCTATGCCTTGATTGATAAGATTTGTGCCTAATATCTGAACTCCCGTAGGCATTCCCACACTGATTCGGAAAACTGTCCTATTTATCAATCCTGACATTTTATTATTTTTCAAAAGCTGATTTGGAGCGGTAAATTTTTTTGTAATCAAAATCATCTCCAATCAACTCCGAGTAGTTATCCCGTTTGGATGGTGCTTTACTGCTCTAATACTGAACCTAATAGCATCAGCTGGTCCAACCAGTTAATAGTATCCAGCTGACCAGTAATGCTGTGGTAACAAAGTTACTATATAGTATCCAGAAAAGACGGAAAAACACACTGAATGCCAGGTTTGAAAATGATTTTTCAAGCGTGAGCTGAGCGTTCTAGCCTTCGAATTTCACCCACACAGTTGGACCATGTGCAGAACAATGAATAGAACACTAAAAAATGTGCGAATAATTAAGCAAGGGAGACTGTAATTTCCAGATTTCGATCTCAGTCGCGGGTCATAACCTCATGTTACTTTAGTCAGCTTGTTACAAGTAACATTAATAATGTTTAACACGACAGTTGTTGCTTAGTTGGCTATTATCCTTTCTTAACGACAATAATGAGGTAGGAACCGGTGATCAGGGATCGAAGCGAGTTTCACGTGATCACTGGTGCGCTGAAGCTACAAGAAGTGAAGAAAGAGGCCTAAGAAAGAGCGGAAAATCGAGGAAAATGTATAGGGGGCAAGTCGCCGCAAGGTGATTGGGCCGACTAAAGGTATAAGGTGGGGTCGAAGTGGTAGTGTGGGCTGCGAGTTAATCGTCATGACAATAGTCGATGTGAAGTGTGGCGAGGCCAATTTTGAATAAGGCGGCCTCGGTAATCAGTGAAGACAGGCGGACACTGAGGCAGCGCCGTCGCCGGCTAGACGCAGACGAGCTGCTGACGAAAGGAGTGTGTGATCGGAGGGAGCACACCTCCCCACAGCCCAGTCCGTCGCCCATACCCCATACTACACCATCACCATCACTACCTCTATCGGCGCCATCACTAAGAATCACAGTGACGAATACGATGATGATCATGACGACGACGACGATGGCGCGGTGACGACAAGGAGAAGACAGACTAGGGTCGACGTTGGCCGTGCGTCGCGGCCATCATCAACATCAACTACAGCCAACCTAGCAACTTTGCGCTGTCGAAGTGGGTTCGATGATTTAGATGTGCAGATGGAAATCGCCCAGGATAATTATCGTCCGGAAGGTGATTACGGTGGAGCGAAGTGGAGTGAAGTAGTACGGTAGGTAGAAACTGATGAATGACATGGTGGAATGGTAGGATGTGAACACAAATCTCCGTCTTCGACGGACTTTGCAGACATTGAAAAATGTGATCCGGCTTGGTACATAATCAGGAACGCTGCTGATCAATGGAGTTATTTTTTGAAAGAGCGGTGGGGGGCTTCCTCTTACGGAAAAACACGGAACTACGGCATTTGCGATGTACTCACGATTCCCATTGATATGGGTCGTGCAGATGTTCAGGAAATCCAATAGTGGTTATTGATAAAGTGCACTGAAACGTATTGAAACGTTGCGCGCAATCTCAAAGACTGAGCGCTTTTCCTATGGACTGGTGTTATCGAGTGTATAAGAACATCGTGAAGAACACTACGAAGGACATCAGCCAAATAGCGAATCAACATCGTATCAGCCTCTCTTTCGACGCAAAAAAGGCTGAGTTTTAATTGTATTTGGATAAAATACGAAGCGAGCCACCGGAAAAAGTGAAGAAGGAAAGGAAAAAGCAGGAAGAATGAACCATTTGATTGCCCAAGCACTTTGTTTTGCAGCTGAAAGTTTGAACAAGGGCTACTCTCCACCAACAGGACCTTTCGTGGCATTCGATCGAAATTGCCAAGACCTTGAAAGGCGAGTAATTGAACTGGCTACTATGTATAGGAAACCTCAAACAGACTGAGGTACACACACGCACACACACATACGGACACTGAGGAAACAAGGTGTGCGCGCAGCTCAACCTTGACGGCTTACGTATCGGCCAAATATCGGGGCAACTATATCCCGGTCCAGCGACCACGGGGGGAGGGGGTGCAAAGAGTCTGAGAACAAAGCTTCTCATCGCGTGCACGAATCGGGTTTCCCTTCTTCGAGGTGCGGTTTCCATAAGACTCCTTCATGTTTTCCTGGGAAAGTTATCTCCTTTTGAGGTTAATCCAGGTTTGTCAATTAAAGTCCCATAATAAAAGGCATGACACAAAGAGGGATGCCCTATGTTACTAGTTGATGAGCAAAGAGGCGGACAAGAGTAGTCGAAGGTTTTCGTAACGCCTAGTCTCGGGACGCTTTCTCATCATCCTGATAGGCTTAATTACATCTGCATGTGGCCGAGCTGATAAAACCACGTCACGCCGTATGCGATCTCTGTAAACGAGCACATTCAACGTGAAAAACTACGAATTCCATGAGGGAGTGACTCTTTGTGACTATCGATTAACACCTCAAAGGGTGAAAAGAACGCCTGATATTTCACATGGAAGACAGGGAGCAGGGTAAAAACTTGCTGTCAGAATGGGTTGGTTATCTGATGGTGTCGTGTCGTGTTTGTTTCGATGAGGGCGAGACAGGCCATAGAGGTGAAAACGGTTGTACGCATTGAGTTGGACAGGGACAGTGGAATTGAACAGGGGAGTGACGATGGCGGTCGTTGTCCATGTCGTCGTCGTCGTCGCCGCCGTCGTCGTCGTCCTGGTCGTAGTTGTGGCAGATGGCTAATCAACCACACATGGTGGAGGCAGAGTGATAAACCGGATGCCGGCCAGCCTCGAGCCTCTTCCTATTCCTCCATCCTTTTCTCTATGCCTCTCTGTCTGCTTTTGATAGCAGCAGATGCGATCGCATATGCGACAACACAACAATCACTCAATAACAATCTCCCCCACAGGACAGACAGACTGGTAGAATCAAACTGGTACATGCATCATCGGTCGGACTGATAAAATCCATCTGAAACATCTGTTCGGATGAATCGATCACGTATGTTCAGTTCTAGCCATACTTCATCTAAACGAATGATATGCCCCCATCAGATTCCGTTCTCATCTCAAGCGACTTGAGATACACCATGCATGGAACTTTCATTTAGGATTCTCAGGTACATTTAGTACACTGGCACTTACTATTACTTACGAACATCAGAGCTTCACTCTCATCACGAGTTCATTAATCCATGGAAAGTCCACAGGCGGAACTATTGTACCATGCCAATCATAGAGGACGAAGCCAAACAGTCCTCGAATACTGTTTTGGAAGCAACTTCTCAGTGTTAACTGGTTACGGGGTGCATCGCTATTTTATTTGACTCTTCCTCAGGACGCTAACGACAGGTGATAGATTAAGTACAAACAAGGAAGGCAAGGAAGAAACAGTTCAACAAGAGGCAATAAAGGTAGGAGCAGGTTGTGAACAGCGGCAACAAAGGTGAAAATGGAAGTGACAAGGCGTATCGACTAGAGACGAAAAAAAACCGAAGAATGTTGAATCCAGCAAAGGTCTCCTTCTTTGAAGCTGATTTTCGTATTTCTACGATGACAAAGTGGACGAGTTTCCATATGACAGGAATCAAACAATACCATCCGTCAATTGCTATTCCTTACATTCATGCCAAACTCTGTGGCTATGGGAAGGGAGGGCTGACAATGAGACTTCCAACTTGATTTATCGTGGAATGTGTCTTGAGAAGTTTTTAAAACCATCGATGTAAATTGACCGTTCCGGTTCAGAAAAAGGTGCTAGATTACAAGAAAGAGCTTTTGCTCTTCTCTGAGCCAATAAGGAAATTTTGGATTGGTAATTGGTCAATAAAAGGTAAGCTGAAGAAATGAGCTGTTGTGGAATTTCATTAGAGAGATTCAAACAGGTATGAGAACCCAAGATGCAGTATCCCGATAAACCATCAGATGATTCGTTTGCCGAGAGTTGAAGCTCTCAGGGCCTCTCCCTACCCAATGCATATTGGGAAACGCAAGGTATTTGAATTGGAAGAAAAATAGTCTGATCACTAAACAATTTAATACCTCAGTTTACCAACAAACATTCCTACAAAACGTAATGGTTGAACAACCGGAATTTTCAACCTAACGGTAAGAAACTAAGCGGGAACTTTCAAAAAAGATAGGAAGAGACTTTTAAAACCCTCTCCCTTTCTCTCACAAAATTTTCCTCCAACGAACCTGAGCACCTGAGCTGAGTCAGTTCATAGTCCTAATGTCAATTTCCCTGATATTCTGGCGAAAGACAAGCTTCATTAGCTTAGCGGCATAACCTTCGACCGCCTCCAGAGCCTCTATGAATTATCGCCGCAACGACAACAATTGATTAATTAGATTTTATCGAAGTACTGGTCGAAAGGAATAGCGACGGGACCAATAGCTAATGACCATATCCCTATGTGGCGCTTTAATTAGCACGGCCACATGAAAAGGATGTCACAGATCGTTCACACCGACCATCCGTCTCTTGGTTACGGTCTATTCACTCACGAGAATTTCAATTTCAATCCATATCATTGTCATTACCATGAATGACCACCAGTACCCATCTGGGTGGACGAGGTTACCCGTAAAGAACTACAAGTCGAATTGTATTATCTAAACAAGGAAACCAATGATCCAATTGCAAGACTTCTACCGGCAGTCTATGTCCCTAACACTGGGCGTACATTGGGACAAGTAAACAAGTAAACAAAAGATGTAGAAGGAAGGTAATCAGTTGGGGAGTAAATCAAAGAACCAGAATCCTGAACAAGTAGGAAAGAAAGAGATAACAAATTTCCAGGAACTGCTAGAATAAGTGAGATGCAACTTCGACTTCTATAGGACCAGTTCATGGTCCTAATGGAAACTAAAACTTTCTAATATTAAGAATATTAGGCCGTCAAAGCGCAGAACCTCGTGAACGATGGTAGTTGCCTTTCATAGATGAAGGTTCCGTTCTAAGGCTTTTGAGTACTTTGAGTTTACTTTTTGATGCAAGTGTTGAGGCCACTGCAATATGGGGTTTTAGAATGATTATTCCTCATTCACAAGGTCTCCCGCTCCTGTCGGTACTCATTCCTGACTTCCCTTTCCTTTTTCGGACACATTTGTAACGACGTGAGCTCTGAAGTTTTCTAGAACTAAAGGGAACCACGGCTATTTCGGAGTCCAAGTGTGATAGAAGCGACATAAGGCTATAGGATAGCGACTAGTCCATATTCCACGAACCATAACAGTCCAAGAAGGCAGGAAAGTGGTTACTCGCTCTTCTCCTTAATCGAGTAAAGCAAGTAACGGGAGGTTATACCCGTGGCTCGCTTTATTCGATTGAGGAAAAGAACAGGTAGTTGTGGCAAAATTGATACGAAAAATTTGTAAAGGTGTATAGTGTGCGATACAACTTCGTAATACAAGAGATACCTGAGCCTGTGTACCCCGACTACCGTAGGATCAGTTGGCCTAGAATCGGTAACTAATGAGTCTTTCAGTATTCAAGCTATGAAGATATAGTTATCGCATAATCTGCAGCAATTTGTGCATTCTGTGAAAACCTGCTGCCGCTGCAAGATTACAGAACTCCACAGAGATTACTGTATTTACAGTACGCATCAAAAGCGAACCCGATCTTGTTAAGACCTCCTAACCAATTTTCTGTCTTCCCGGACGGTAAAGCCGTCGCGCACAGAGAATCATCTGGAAATTCCTCTGAGATGGTGATACTGTAATGGACATGAAATAAAATCAAGATTGCTTAGAAATTCTAGGAATCTTCGTTTTTGGGCATCCCCAAAGCGATTCCAATCTGATAGTCACGAACTGGGACACCGTGACTGTTTGTATGGTAGCTGGAGCGTTGAGTGTGTGTATGTGTGTAGATGATTTGAACTTTCACTTGATCTAACGCCGTAGTGTGACGAATTCGATACAACAAAAGACCTATCCCAATAGATCGGGGGCGGTTCTGACGACTGAATTTGTACTTGAATCGTGCCCAAGCGGCCACTACTTGAGACTAGCGCCCAGCGGCCACTACTGTCATCACACAGTCGATCGCTTCGTTCACCAGGTTTCGTATAAAATAAGCGTTATATGGGGCGTCGCGTATAGATCCGGTGTCTCAATGGGGATCACTAATGGACTCAGTGCATCAACCTGGAGCCTGGAACTCCCAGAAAAAACTGCGGGATCCGTCAGCCGATGCACGTAAACAGCTTCAATTCCATTTCACATTCAAGCGGTGAGTAGGCAACCAGAAAGTCTTCTACGAAAATAGATAATCGTTGGCTAACTTATAATCCTGAAGGGATTTGTTCTAGACTCGAAAAACTTCAGACAGACAATAACCACTGGGATAAGTCAAAATATTCATAGAAAGGTTTCAGAATGATCGTTCTGAAACTCAATTTTTCGAGCTCATTTTATTTACTTCGAAACATTTTTTCAAAGTACCATATCTCTGACTCCCCTCCCTCATTCCTACTACCAACTGGCTTGCTTCAACGTAAGAAGCCGAGCTGGCGTGTTGCCAGACCACTGAAGCCAAGAGAAGATGCAAGTTCAATATGAAGTAAGGTGGCAATAAAGGTGACGAGTTCGAATCCTATTTGAAGCCGTGTACATGCATATCACTCAGAATCTGCAGTTATTCCTTTGTGGAATTAATATCTCTGACTCAGATTCTTTAACTCATTCCCCACACATCCCAGAAAGACTAAGTATAAATTAGACCCAATGAAAGGTCTTTTTTAAAATCCGGAAATAAATGGCTGAAAATGATAAGAAGAAAAGTAACACGATAAGCAGTCGTGAAGGAAGACATAAATGCTTCTTCTGGGCGAGGTCGTCAAATGACAGCTGGTTGACCCACTGAGGAATCATATTTCCTTGTGGTATCATTATAGCATCGTCCACCCTGGACAATGGATACTAAACTAGCTCTAACACTTCCTTAAAAGCTTTCCGGAATTACTTCTGCTGGTTCGGGCTGTTTTCACCAGAACTGAATAGGAATAGAATGAAAAACAAGCGTCATGGAGCATAGACAATGTTTGGTCTGGCAGGGCAGTTCCTAGCCCTTTTTCGTCGAAAGGTGTTTGGCATAGAAACTTCCCTCAAATAAAGGGACTGACCACTGCATGCCCCTTCTGACGTGCTTCTCAGAACCCTTGCTCTAACTGATCAGTTTGAAATTCCCGATTCTGCATGCAGCACTCTAGCACGGCGTACGTAATGGATTCGCCCAGGCAGAAGTACTGGTAAGGAAGCTGTAACCCCATAAACAACTCATCCTCCAAGCTCAGTCTGGCTCTTCAGACTCTATGGTAACTGAAGAAACTCTTTTCTCCGGTTATCCACGGTTAGTCCAATTCCCACGAGTAATCCAACCCACTGCCCCTTTTTAATGGGCTATCAAAACCATGCTCTCATCAGCTGCTACCACTACTATCCATCTGGGGTACTCACCAGCTTCTTCCGGGTGGGCATAACTGCGACTGCGAAAAAGCTCAGCTGACACGATACTAGCCTTCAGTTAATCATCTTAATCATGCCACCCATAGGACTACTCACTAGATTCATATGGACTGACCACAGCCATCAACAACTTCTTTTGTCCCCTCAGAAAACAACAACAGGTCTCACTAACCAAAGTTATGAGATTCCTCTCAGGCAGGTAGCCTCCTAGGTATAGCCTAGATCAATTAATCAAAAATCAAATCAAAAAATCGATAAATCGAATTAAAATTTTCGTTTCATCTGCTTGGGGCTAAAGTAGCACAGTCGCGCTTCAACTCTGACTACAGTCACCAACAACGGTGGAGAATCAGCCTGGTGAATCGTCCAAATATGCATCCCACTGAGAACTTCAGGTCTCCTCCATTTCCCCATTTGGGTATTCGCTCGTCTGCGCCTTTCAAACTAGATCACTACTACTTACTGGTCTTCCATTTGTAATTACGCAAATACTATGTCAGGTGAGAAAATGAGCTTCAACTGGTCCAGGCTTCAAATCGCATTACCTTTATAGGGATGATGGCTTTGCTTAAAAGTAAACCGGTTCAGGTTGAAGTGAAGACCGAGGCAAATTGCTCAGTTGCAATTTCCTTCAGTAGCTTGGTATAGATACTACTATCTGAAACATCAAATTACCTCGACCCCGCATTTAGCATTGGAAGCTACCGGGAACGAATTACTCCCGGATAACTACTTAAGAGAAAGTGGGAATAGTCATATGGGTTAGTAAAGAGTGGCAAAAATAGGGAAGCGCTACCGGTACGAACAATATAGGCAAGATCAGTCTTGCTACCGAAGATACGAAATCGAGAAGAGTCCAGCAGTTCGTCAAAGCCAGGTAGTCACTAAGAGGACTACTTACTGGCGGAACCGTCCAAGAAAACCCATTTCTCTCTTCGGAAGGATGAGAGAGGCAAACAGAAGTCGGTGTCGACGTGACGGTTTGCTACGTGTGCCAATACAGAACTCATGAAGTCTAGTCGCTAGAGGCAACCATGGATGACACCTTCCATATTGAGCAGCAGTTCAAATACCGTATTTTTACCATTTTAATCAGTTACTCATCGAACCATGTATCACTATTCGCCAAGTTCTGATGTTTATCAATCCCATCACGCCCATGACTATGAAGACCTTGCGCCTGACACTGACTTATCGACAAGAACGAGCAAGTTCTCAAGGTATGTGAATAATACTGCTATCTATACCACTGCCAAACTGGCCTCAATGAAACTGAAAAGAATTTTCTTAAAACTTCCAACATCATTATGCTACAGTAGGGCCGTAACGGGCGTATCGGCCCCACTGTAGCATAATGATGCTGGGAGTTTTAAGAAATTCTTTCCAGCTACATTGAGGACAGTTTGGTACTGGTATAGATAGCAGTATTATTCACGGTATTTTCTCAAAAGAATATCTTCTCACAAGGTTTCCGACCAGCGTGTGAGCAAGCGCCTTTTCCGAAATTTGCTGTTCACTCTTTTGACCCCAAAATTTTAAATGAAAACTCACGCTATGGTTGCTTACATTCTCCCTCCTCGAATAACCTGAGACCGGTAACTAATTCCTAAGATCGGTAACCAGGTAATATGGGTTTAATCATAACAAAATAGACGATCTCGGAGGTTCTCAGCAAAAAAATACAAACAAATAGTTTTTACCATAGTTGTAGCATTTATATACAAACTGATAACTACCAGTATTTTTCTGAGACGCGCCATGTACCTAGGGCTGTCATTGGGTTCCAAATACATGCGCATTTGTGTCCATGTCCAGTACGACATACAGTACATATTCGCTGCAGTGACTCTGTTTTAACCAAAATTCGATTCAAATTCCGAGTCCTGATTCCGGATTCGGATCCGACGGACCTACCATAAAAATAGAGCCTTGACCATTTTTTCGTGGATTAAGGGAACTTAAAATAAATTGTCTCAACTAACTTTCAGTGAAGGGGCATCGCTAAAGCAAAAGGGACAATAAATTCCAAGAAACCTTTCAAAATCCCAAAGAATATATTGTGACTCAAGCAGTATTTGCGATCTTACCTCACTCAGAAAAAGGTTGTTGTGATGATCACACTTTTGAAATAATTCAAATCATTCGTGGGCACGACTCTGTTTGAAAAATAAAGAATTCAAGCAGTCTCTGATCGCTTGCTGTGAAGCCAAGCAACAACGACCCATTGCCCATGAAATTGCCATTCTGAGGAAAATTATATCCGCTTGAAATTCAATAGTCAGAGTCTTGCTCGCTAATTACTATTGAGAACCTACTGCCTTTTTGAGACGACAATCTCGATTCGATTGGACTGGCCGGAATGAGATGACGATGGTGCTGGTGATGAGTGAGTGACGGATTTCGTATCTAGTACGTAGGTAGAGTAACCTTGAAGGTTACGCTGTTGTCCTAGTTTCGAGTTAGTTTGAAGGTGGATCACATTTCACGCCTCGTAATCGCTCACACACGGTAATTGAGGCGAGTGTCCGTGGAAGAGGTTCGACGTGATGGCGAATGTGATGCAGGAGGAGGACGAGGTGGAGGTCGTAGTGTGTGCTGAGTTGATGAGTGGAGCGTTAGGGTGACAGCGATGAGGCGCACCTGACGAGAAGAACTTGCTGGTACCCGATGGATAATGCGAGTCGGGCCCCCGTCAGACGCATACACACACACACCCCAACCATTCCCCAACTAGGACAAACTGCACTTCAATTACTCCTCGGTGATTAAGGAGGCAGACGGGGAGATTGTGGCCAACGACGATTCGCGAACATATTCCAGTCATCGTTGACGATCCCTCATCCCTCCATCAATTCCACCGTCGCACAGAACACTGCGATTTGGTGGAGTCGGGGGTGCTCCAGCTAACAGAGCCACGCAGATCCCCGGAGTAGTATAGTCGGTACCATAGCCACCGAGTAGGTGAACATACCGACTTGCACATCGACTGGTTCCCGTAAAATATTGGGTATGCCAAACACTCATTAGAGTAGCGCTACGACAGTCAACGGATGACCACTAATTGCTAGTTCCTGCTACCGTTGGTACCTTCATCACTTCGAAAGAGGCGAACAGGAAATGTCGAGCTTGGCCTTGAAGAGGATTCGAACTGTCATCCTTGTCCTTGTATAAACTTAGACAAGGTGCCTTTCAGTACTAATCTAGCTTCTTTAGAAAATACTGACATCGCGATTGGACACAGGAAGAAACAGAAACGGTGTGCCCACTGCCTGTGAAGACGAAAGGCTTTTCCACTATCTCTTAGAAGTTATAAAGAGAGCAAGAGAGATGATCGATTTACCAAAACGTATCAACCAGTCTGCAATATTAGGTATCGCGAAGCATGAATTACGGTCATACCAGACTATTACCACTTAGGACAACCTCTTAGCACTGTCTAGCTGCTCAAAGAGGTGTAGACCTCCTACCGGGGGTAGAGCACATATGGAACACATAGCGTACCAATGCAAAAGAAGAGAACGTTAACTTCCGGGGATGCTTAACAGATTTATAAGCAAGTAAACAAGTAATCTAATGGAGTTTGATCAAAATTTTGAGAAAGTCCATCCCACCGGATTGATTGGTTGGTATTAGGCCAGCATGGAAGGATAAAAGTCACCGAATTACACATCGGCTTGTAACCGCAATTTCTTGTATAAACTACATACGCATTCAAAGCTTCACTACGATTCTGAAGGAAAGCCGTGTGCGGGAGTTTATCCCAAAACGGGATCGCAGGAGTACCATATCTCGCCATGAGCGAGGCAACTATGGGCATGCAGACCAAATTTTGTTTTTATTCTGACTCTGGGATTGATTAAACGGTTCCAAATCATCCTACTGAAGTTGAGGCGCTCCCCAGCAGAGACCAGTTTATCAGCTAGCAACTTCCCGTGATATATAGGAAGTCTTTTATGTAGTTCACTACTATTATGATTCTGAACGGCATTTTAATTTTCGCAGTTAATAGGGCCATCTGAAATCAAACACTTGCATATGTGTTTGTTTTTGATCACTTAATAGTCAGTCATTTGATAGCTTGCCATCGAAGACCTCCTGCCACTACTAGTAATTGGCCGAATTTCCGGGACCATTTATTCAAAGGGACCAGGGTTGGGCCAAATGGAGGCGCTGCGCAGTACGGTCGTGCTCAGAACTAAACTAATACGGTAAGTTTTTTGTCTATTTGACGTCGCTATTTGCCGAAGACCTAACAACGGAGACAAAGGAGAATGCGCCATGAACTCGATTTCAACCAGAATAATGGTTACATCCGAAAGGCGTTTCGACTACCTTATACTGAAACGTCTGTTTCTGAGAGATAATTTGGTACGAGTTTTCTGGCTTAGTTAAGTTCTGTTTCGAAGTTGATCAGCGGAAGCAACTTGCAATAAGAACGCCACTTGCCACTTCCAATATGTAATTACTTCAATGATATCCGGTTAGTAAAGAGGGAAACAAAAAATGATATTGCCGCAATATGAAATGATACCCGATAGTAATCAATTATCTGGGGACCAGAGATAAGATAACCGAACACGTGACGTAGAGTGATAAAATATTCACACTGTGCCCCATAAAAAAACCTCAGAGTGTAAACGAAAATACTATGGTGCTTATCAAGTAATCGATTTTGTTAATGTGTACTTGTAAGAAAACATAGCGCTGACGGAGATCATAAAAAATAATAGCTAGTAGCACCTGACAGAAAGCAAACGAATACTATGTAGTGCTGAGTGGAGCAAAAATAAAAAATAAATAAATCAAAGCAATGGATTGAACGCAAAGATAATAACATAAAAGATGCATTTCAGCATTTATTTATTTATTTGATTTTTGTTGCGATTTTAACGGCCCATGGGCCAATGACAAAGACCAAATGTTGAGGAAAGCTGATTACTACTTCATTGAAAGAACGGATGATCAGAAGGGCACCACAATAAGCTTCCAGAAGACTAGAAGCTATAAGTTTGAGGAAATTTTTCAAATTAGGTTTCCAAAAGACTAAAAGTTAGAGTTGAAAGGCCGTTAAGGAAACGTTTAACTGGCCCCCTAGTTTATGTGCCTGATCGACAAGCCCAATCCAGAATTTTGATAATCCTGTTGAAACCAAGTCGAAGTTAGGTCTGTTTAAATCGGCACATAGGCTAGATAGTGACCCTGCCGAAAAAAAGACATTCTTATCATTCTCCTATTCTCCTAGCCTGGTCCCTACCAGCCAGGATGGTACTGTATATGGGAGGTCAGAATGACCTGTCCGGGAACCGATCCGGGACTCAATTCTTGGATCAAATCGAGGTAAGACGGCACCAATCTGTTTTCTGCCCAGCCCTGTCCTGCAATGCTTGATGGAGTCGTTTAAAGGCCTGTACGACAACTCTAAAGGAATGGGCTATGAAGGCAGATCTTAAAAGAGAGGCTGTGAATCGGTTCAAGGAGAACTACAGTGAGAGATGGAGCTTTATCTTGTTTGATAAGCCAATCGATGATAAGCAGCAGTTGATAAGAAGTAGTGTGGCGTCAAGTCAATAAAAAGAACGATTGATAATCGGTCTTGCAGAAGCTGGCAAAGCCTGTGAACGAAAGTGTGATAGAGGGTGATAAGGCAATCGATAGGCACCAAGTGGGTGATAAGGCAGCATCTCGCGTGACGATGTACGATAAAAAGTGGTAAAACGATGTGAGGCAAGTGATAGAGAACGATGGAAAATGATACGGCGATAGCGCTCTTCACCAAATGGCTGATAGAGTGATTATAAATGTGATAGCGAATAATTTGGAGATGGAACGTGTCACGGATGATAGGGAAAAGTGAAAAAAGCTTCAACGTCATGCATGGAAATTGCTATGAAGTGGTAGAGATCGACCGAAAAGAAAAGGCGAACTGAAACGAAAAGACGGGCTTTGTAGTAGGTAGTAAAGTAAGTGGGTAAGTAAGTGTATGGTAATCTGATAAGGAAGATGACGAAGGATGGTCAGGCTCATTTTGTTGCCTTTGTGATTATTCACATAGGGAAACAGGAAAACAAAATTGTTCCAGTAACAGTGGGACTTTCACCGATTATTGTTATTGACTACTGGGTATACGCCGTGCATTATACTTCCTATGCTAATCTTTCAGGCGTTATTGGTAGCACATTGCTGGTACTTCATCACTACCTACTTATGCGAGTTCACTCTGTCTCAAATTACTTTTGACTTTTCATATCTGATCTATTACTCAATCTATGTACCATCGGAGAGATACTTAGCAGAGTATAACAACAAATAAATAAATAAATAAATAAAGGAATTAGCAATCAAGCACTATAATGAGTAAGTTATGCTTCCATGCAACAAATCGAAAGACACGATAGAGTTCGAATCGAATCCCATTCACGAACATACGGCTATATCACCTAAACGATCTCGAAGGTACAGACGGCTCAAGGGTCTGATCCCGTGGGCAGTGTAGATCTAACACCGAGCCTTTAGACACTATGCCATCTTTATAAAATTCAACTTCATCCTCAGCCGCACGAATTCTCGTCGGTCCAGTTCACCCATTGAGAAGAAAGCTAGGCGTCAGACACGGATTTCAATATACCCCACGCATTCGACTACAAATAGGAAGTTCTAATATAACATGAATGTATAATTAGGGACCACCATATGTTTGAGGGCCAGTTGATATACTAATCAGTAATTTCATCCTTACATGAGAAATTCGAACCAACTGATTAATCCCAAAGACATAGAAGACTTGGTATACGTGGAATTTGATCCGATATTAAATCTCCAGACCAAACATGGGGTATGGAGCCACGTGTTGTTGCCCATCCCTTTTTTGCACTTTTTGCTCTACATAGGCAGAAGCAGATTCTGATGAAAATGAAACGGCTCAAATAATAAATCGGGTGACTGGCTCAAAAATTTTAAATTAATTAAAAGAAAATTTACTAGCTATCAAAACGATCTCGAAAAAAATGACAGGTTATCACAGCCGTCTCCTAAATGATTGGAAATGATTTGTCAGTGTTTTTTACAGTAATCGTTATTATATCCACTAACATGCATGCCTATTGAACCTGATGTGATTGTTTTTGTTCCATTATATCGGTGATATCACAGGCTGATACCAGTTTACCACGTAATAAATATGTGTAAAAAAAGATAGGGCGGTAGAGGGTAATAAGGGTGCCGATCATTTGACAGCTGATATTCATAAAGCTGGTTGGTAGAACAGACGTTTACTCGGTATATACTGATTGTGATACCAATACCGTCATTATTATCCCACTCCCACTTCCCTTCTTGATCATCCCTACACCCCCACAACTCTTCCTCAAGGATCCAGCCCACCTCAGTTATCCTTATATCTGGTCGTCCTAAAAGATTGCACCTATTTCTACCACTTGATCACTTTTCCCAGTCCCTCCGTCCATCCTGTGGTACAGAGTGATTAAGTGATAAGGTGTGGTAACGGTTGATACTAAGTGTGTGTGGTGGAAACACTCTCGCTTTTGACTGATGACTACTATGATGAATTACTATACTATAAAGCATTGTGATAGATTAGATGATAAAGGATTATCAAAGCCGATTAGAAGCAATAGAAACGAGCAGTACTGAAGATAACAACGTAATTGTGATGCAGCGCAGGTGGGGAGCGGAAATATGCGATAACAAACGATTGGGGTCCCATAAAAATGATAACAACTGATAGGGGAGAGATGAGGCAGAGAAAAGTGGCATTGATCGTAAACATGACCATGAACTGAGTGTTAGAGTCACACTGAGGAACATAGAATTCTGCCGATTTTCTGGGAGGGATCGAAAAGATTCGTGCCAAGGGGATAATATGACAGCATACTGCCATTATAAACATACCTAAGTACTCGTTCTTTACTTGCTCGTAACATTTCATGAGGTAATAGCGATGTGAGACTACTTGGGAGGTAATGAGGACGATGGGGTAGCATTAGTGGACGCTGGTATCAGACTACCTACTTACTCAATACGATGCGAGCCAGAATTATGAGACTCAGACGGGATCGAGGGTACAGAAGAGGGGAGCTATAGCTTATATGTATTTAGCTCGGAATTTTACACCATGTGACTAGTAACCAGTATTCGTTCTAGTTTCCTTCAGCTCGGCTCTTGTAGTTTGTGAGAGAGAGAAAAGGAACCGAGAAGGGAACTGCGTGCTGAGGTGGGAGAGGTAGAAGGAGGAGAGGTAAAAGTGGAACAACAAACTCCGAATTTCACACTTTCCCACTTGACCATGGTTAGAGAGTAATGTAAACAAGTTCCTTTAATAGAAACCCGTCGCAAAAGGGTGGTAGATGATGATTTCAGTAATAAGACACATGAAAACGGCCGAGTGATGATAATACTTACAATAACAAATAGAAAAGGAACGGGTCAAAAAAGGAAAAACAAAAAAAGAGCATAGTGAAAAATTTGGGAAAATAAAGTCTCCACAACTACATCACTCATCCTCGTAACTTTTGTTGTAGGCGCATTTGGACGTCATCTGATTAAAGTTGGATGCGTGGAGGTTTTCGAACGGTATTTATCAAAACCCTGAACTTCATCCTCATCATTCTCAGAGTCGAATATTAGTTTATCAATCTATTAAAATGAAAAAAAAAAAACTAAGTGTGCATTTCTTCAATACTTTCCAATGAATCAAAAACAAAAGATATTCCTGAATACCAACAAAACTCCCAGAGAAATAGAAAATAAAAAAGACGAGAAATTGTAATGAAAAAGAAATGCAATTCATCAGTGTTATTTGCCTCTTTTTCAGAAAGCTCGGCGACCACTCTTCGATAAAGCTCAGACACTGACCGCCGGCAGAGTACGGTAAGCGAAACAATCAAATAATAGATTAAAGAGTACTCAAGGGGTCAAAATGATGGATAATCCGTGGTAATGAAAAATGAGGAAAGGGTTGCAGCAGCTTCAACCGGACCATTCATCCGTACTGGCCTGAGAAGCCTGGAAGATTCAAGCCTGGAGGGTTCAAGGTTCTGACTAAATCGCATACAATCAAGCGATTGTTGATCCTTTGAGCAAAAGTTCAGAGCTTTCCTTTATAGGTATGTAGTTTATAGCTTTCCACCCATAATGGGCGTTCCTTAGCACTCATCTGACTACGGATTCTTCTCAAGAAAACACTTCTATTATTAGTTTCATAGGCTTCGTACATAATTACGAAACGAAATCAATACATCCAGCTAAATAAGGGAAAATCGATGAGTCAGACATGGCTAAATGATATTCTCCTAACAATTATGGCTATCAACAGCAGCAGCAGATGTGCCAACAACAAATGATCGTATGACAACATCTATTACAGCACCGACAGCAATCAGATTCGTTTTGATGAGACATGATTCCCCTCCCTCTTCTCTACAGCTCAAAATAGAATAAATAAAAATAGCGAAATTTCCAATTTTGAAAGAGGCTTCTGAAAAAAGTCAATAATTTGACGACCCAGTAGGACAATCATCCTCATATCGACTACTATTTTTTTGTTTTTATTTGTAAACGCTCAAGAGACGGAAGTGCGAGGTGTCAAGGAGCGCCGTTACCACTCACATCGTCCCAAGAACAAATCCTGAATCAATAGCATTCCTTTCCTACCGAGTCTTTCATCTCTCAGAGGTCAAGTGGTACATGCCAGGCTCGTATAAGAGGTCTTTCATGACCCCCGGAAGCTATTGTGTATACGCCAAGAACATATTCAAAAAACCCACTACGAATCTGAAAGGAATTCGAATACATGGCGCATCACATGAAAGCATGGGTCATCGCTGAGCACTTGAGTGCACGGCGTGGGGTGATAGACATTAATTGCGTTATAGTTCTCAATATTTTTATTTGGATTACCTTAATCACTCTGAAAGTAAACTGCAAAGTAACTTTTGAGAGATCTCGAGAGAAGAAACGATTTAGCATTAAAGCGAGTTCAGCTTGGTACACCGTGTATTCGCATAGCAATAACTATAACTCAGTCATAACGCTTTAACAATTGGTTTCCAGTCAGTGGGTAGGTAAGTGCATTCAATCGAATAATGGCCACATCGTCGACTCAAATATCCACGACGACCACCACCGTCATCATCACAAAGAGCAACGGCTGTGAATGATCTATGCCTGACAACCAAATCGAGCTCGTTTCCTTCTAATACTGCCTTGACGTAAAGGGGAGCAAAGAAATTGTCAAAGACTATGCCCTGTTTGAGGGAAGTTGGGGATATAATGAGGGAACTAGTATTGAAGAAGGGACATTGGAAATCGCAAAAAGGGTATGGAGTTATGTGAGATCTAGTATACACAATCTTGTGTTAAATAGTAATGCTCTATATGAGGTGATAATTATCCTGGGACTGGAAAATTCGACATCTTGAGAGATTCGATCAATTAATAATCTTTTTGTCTATGACTGCATCGTTGATGCATTAACTAGGGTCACAGTTCACAAGACATTTGAGGTACCATTCCTGGGCTAAAAGAGGAAGTTTGGATGGAGAAGCATAGGAGACCATAAAAGCAAAACATTAAGTTTACGCGAATTACAAGGAAATCTCAAAAGTAGCGAGAATAGGGAACTGTAGGGGAACACCACAACTGAAAATTTGGACGAGATTCCAGCCGTGTGCAATTGCGTAAGCTGCTACCTACAGAATGACAAAAAGGTTCAAAATTGCTATTTACTGAGGTCATGGGTCACTAGTTGACTGAATTTGAACTCATTCTGAATGCGCATCCTCTACAACGTGGGTAAACACGCACTTTTGGGCGTAGACGTCGGTGAAGCCTCTCTCTAGGCTCTCGATACTCCCTATCCATTCCGCTTTTCGACCGAGAGTAGCCCATGACCACAGATGCAACCTGGTTGGAAATACCACAAATCATTTTTATCGTGAACTGTGCCTTAACTCTGGCAAGGCCTTCCATAGAAGAAACATGCACTCAATAGTAGGCAGGAAGGAAGGAGGCAAGCAAAAGCAATTAATGGAGAGCTAGACATGACACGGTTTACTCCAGGGCGTTCAGACTTAACCCACTGGCGACCGCCCTTTTGACCGTGCCTGGCGTCTGGGACCGAACGCGTTTCTCTCCAGCTGTTGCTGTGGACCGCCGAAGGGCTTTGCAATCCCAGGAGCACGATACGGTGTGGCTCGCCCGTGGGCCACGCGGTTGTCGATGGGTTAGAGGGCTTTCTGTTCTGTGTTGATCCTCACTTCCAAATCAAAAAAGAATACGAAAAGATTGGAGAAGAGGATTTTTTTTCGAAGGAGAGCAGCTCAGCGAACACAGAAGTTAAGTATGAGAGAAAAATATAGAAGTATGAACTGCGTGAACCAAGAGGTAGATAATTCTCTGACAACTAGAACAGTACTCAAACAGACTGTAGAAATTCCATTAACGCTTCCAAAATATCTCTTGAAGCCCAATGGGGCCACCTTGAAGTACGAGCTCTTGCATTTGTGAAGGACTATCTCCCACCGCCAATAAAAGCAGTAAACAGATAAATAATGAAGTAAAAAATATATTCGCTGGATTATACCAGATAACCAGAAATTCGCTCATTAAAATGATCAAAAAAAAAAAAGAATAAATGATTTCCAAGAGAAGTTCCACCAGGCGTACACTGTCTGAAAAGAAATAATTGCCAGCGAGAGTACGACAGGTAACTCTTTCGATATTTATACGAGACACATAAATTGTAGCGATTTTATCGAAATAAACACAAGTCAACAGTTAACATTCAACAAAACAAAAGATCATATTTGCACACGTTTCGACATGAACTAACAAAGCAAAACATGTCTCTATAATACCTGTAGACATGTAAACCGGAAGCAATGTACAGATTGATCAATCAATTGATCGATTTGAGACGGTAGACTCTTAATGAATTCTAGAAATGTCCTCGATGAACTTGATCAGCTCTTCTGGCGATGATGAACCCTCGGCTTCACCGTCTAGAAAATCATCAAAATAAATAAACTGTAGAATTGGCATCTTTTTAAGAAATGAGGTGAAATTGCAATCGGGGGCATCGTTCCTTCCCAACATTGAGCGCTAGAACGAGAAGGAGCGGCAGCCCACTTCGCGAGCCCACAATGGTGCTGAGGAACGTCTTTAGCCCAGAAAATGAAGTTCAAGAACCATTCCTCGGACTAAGAACAGCCCCCCCCCCCCTCTGAGCCTAAGAAAAGCTTCTCCTATGCGATCTAGCGCACAGCGTTGGAGAAGAGCGGTGCCTCCCACTGGACAGGTGAGCTTGCCGAATATCGCAGAGAGCTATGAACAGAAATCCGATTCTTGCCAAAGGAACGAAATTACCACGAGCACCCGGCTGCTACAGTCGCCTAATAGCCCTCCTCGATCCCATTTCGTTCCTATATTCTTACCATGACCTTATGATGGATTAAAGGCACAGCTCACGATAATCATGAGGTTTCCATTTAAAGTTGAAAAGATGAAGTGTTGATGTAGTGTAGTCCATCGAAGGCGAAGAAAGCGAGAAAATCCCTACTTTGAGAAAAATAAGGCTTTCAAGAAGTAGTGGCAACAGAGGCTGTACGAGGTTACCATGACGGGAAGGCAAGAAAGGGGTATTCGGACGAGATATTGGTTGTCGATTGCGCAAACTGGCTGCATCAAGCCAAAATTGAATGAAACTGCCTCCCACTGTCGCTACAGGACTTCAAACATGGGTGTCCTTTGAGGTAGTGCAATCTGCACAACACCGTCGAGACTCGTCCGCTATGGGTGTGGTATTCACACAGTACAATAACTGCCCCCTTATTCTGCTGTTCTTTTTTGCTCTGACACCGGCACATTTGGTATCAGGAGGGGCCTCGAGTTCATCCGATGGGGGATTCTCAGAAACCATTTTTCCGTGAATTTTCGTGAATTTTTTTGTGCCTTTGAAATGTAGAGGTACAGAGCATGAACAACAGATTTTGGTCTACGAAATAACCTCATTGCAGTACACCCATCCTGATACAATCACATGAAACGACACGCTGGAAGAAAGCTTTTTGAGATACTTGCTTGCTACCACCTAGCTGTACCGTGTCGCAACCAGGAGTTCCTGTCGAAACTCAAACTATAGCCGAGCTGGAAGAGCCGACCTTCCGCCTGGATTCTCTTTTTCGTATTAGGCATAATCACAATATTCCTTCCACATTGCATTCCTACTTGTGAAGCGACTACAGCGACAAGTGGGAGAGTGCTTGTATGGAAAAGACACATATTGAAGAGAACGACAGAGGCCCTGTGAGTAAGGGTCCTTCTCTTCCAACTGGTCGCTCCCCCTCCCCCCAGCACATCCACGCTGAATTTCACAGCAACTTTATTTGAACAACACTGCTTCTGGTTGCTAAGAAGATGACTAAAATCTGAAAAATGAAGTTAAATAACAAACCTGGTCGCTGTATACCAGCCAGTGCTGCTGCAGCTGTCTCTCGAGGCATGTCCAGTAACGACTCCACTAAGTCACCGTCGATGAATCCTACGGCCTGAAAGAAATTCAGTCAATCTATGACGGTAAGCATCTGTTGGTAGTCAGTTAAAAAAACAATCAACTAGGAAGTTTAATAAATCATCGAAACACTCTTCGAATCGAGTTCTCGACAGACTCATTTCGAATGCGACCCAACATTTAATGTAAGGTTCGCAAAAGACAAGAGTCTGACTGGTAGAGCCAACATTTTATCAAAAGCAGTTGATTAAGGTAATTAAAAACGAAATTGCACTTGAACCACAATTACCTTATCTACAAGTTTCTCACTAGCGAACTGACGATACACTGCGTGTTCTATTCGCATACAATTGTCGGTCTCCTTAGCCACGCCCTTTTCTACATCAGAGAAGAATCTAAAAGAAATTTACAGTCTGCAGCTGCCTGATTGATGTATCATTGAAAATACTTCTACTACTATAATTAATGACGCATTGAAGAATGCGCCTCTGATACAAAAAGGAAATCTGACTCCACCTGAAATATTTCTCCGGCAATTGTACTATAAGTCCAATTGTGCCATCGACGGTGCCATAAAGAATGGGCTTTTCTATGGGAAGCGGATTGTCCACATGACTTGAAACAAGCGATCCTCGTTGGAAAACATTAACCATCTCTCCCAGATAGAACATACCGGCTTCCTGAAAAGAAAAATATCCGGCTGCGAAGTGCAAGAAATAGCACTCCCGGTCGAGGCTGTGGTGTGGGACGATCAGGGGAAAGCTCTCAGAACCAAGGTTGGGAATGAACAGCACCCCTCCTCGAACTCTCTGGTTCGACTGCGGATGGAGAGTACTGCTAACCCCGTTTTTCAACTTTCGAACGGGTCGCATTTGATAATAGTTCAAAGCTTGGACCATCACTACTGAGAGTGGAATGGCTGAAACCTTCGGCCAGGGCAAGGCTCTGCTATCGCCACTTGATCTCTACTATAACAACAGTAGGTGATTAGCCTCGAAGAAGAATGAATACCTCGAACTCACCGCTAGCCTTCGCTTCTCATCAGCATTATCTGCACCCCTATCTATTTCACACGTGAACAGATTATGGCTTGCTTCAGCACCGAGCGCCGTTTCAGCATCTATGAATTCCACTGCAGTCATCCACATTCCACGATAATCCCTGAAACAATTCAAACGAAATAAAGATAGGGCTTCCCATAAACATGAGAGCATTAAAAACAACGATGAACCTACTTTGCCACTTCTTCAAACGTGCTTTCCACTGCCTTGTAATTCAATATGGTCATAGAACGCATAAGATCTCCCACCAACACTTGGTCACCCTAAAAAACGATTAGGTTCCCTGTTCTAGAAGACAGTAGCATAAGGCCCCACCTTCACTTTGATGAACAGAGCAGTGATATAATTGAAGTGAGAGCACTCCAGTCGCAACTCCTTTTCTGCAGTCCACTCAAACAATCGGACAGAGCTGAAATTCAATTGCTCTCTCGCTCCCAAGTTCAAAAACCCTCCTTGAATCGTTTTTACCCAGTAGGTGAAATTGTTCAAACATAGTATTATACAAAAGGGTATCCAACGACAAACCTGTTAATGGCGACAATAAGCTTGCCATTGAGCACATCCATATCGAATGGCGCACCGCGTATTTCTTTCTCATGCACCAATCGCAAATGTGTCCGCTCTGAACCTTTCCCCGATTCGAAAACTAGAAGACGACCCTGGAATAGATCTCTTCGCCAGGCAGATGTACATAGAAAGTGCTTATAACAAACCAGTCGGGCCGCCCAGCTAACGCCGGGCTTCCCTCCTTCTAATGGGTTCGCCCGGCTACGCCGGGCGCACCTCCTTCCTCTGAGAAATTTGCTATGCGCAAATAACACTTCGGATTCTACTTCTTCTTTGAAAGCTGTACACCCTCAGTACTAGCTTCAAACTGTGCGCGATTTTTTCTGTAAGCCATCTTCGCTGTGTCCGAATAAAACATCGCATTATATCACAAAACTTATTTAGAGAATAAGTATTCAGACTTCATCGCGGCTGAGTCTACTATGTTGGCTACCATCAATGTTCCCAGCCAACTCCTTGTGCCTTCAAGCTTCAACGGTCTGGGTCCGAACCAACAGTATTTATTCACGCCCAGTCCTTTGGGGCGGAGTTTCGTCTTGCAACCTATCATCAGTGTTTCCACCCTGCCGCCTGTATTCCTACCAAATTTGAACGCTCTAGGTCCAAGTTAAACCCCGCCCCTTGTGGGCGGAGTCCGGTCCTGCCACCCACCGATGACGTGTTTCCACCCCAGCCCGCCTGTATTCCTACAAATTGTATAGTCCAAGTAAGTTTTCGCCAAACCCGCCCTTTGGGCGGCCCGTCCCACCCACATAGTGTTCACCCTGACCGGTATTCTCCAATTTGAACGCCTAGGTCCAAGTTAAGTTTTTCACACAAACCCCGCCCCTTGTGGGCGGAGCCCGGTCCTGCCACCCACCATAAATGTTTCCACCCTGCGCCGCTCTACAATTGTGGACCTTCTAACAGTTAATTTAACAACCCGCCCTTGGGGGTCCGTCCTGCCACCCACCATAAATGTTTCCACCCTCCGTCACTACCAAATTCCGCCTAGGTCCAAGTTTAATTTTTACTCCGCCCTATGGCGGAGTCCGGTCCTACCACCCACCATTAGTGTTCCCATCCTGCCCCCCTTACACCTACCAAATTTGAACTCTGTAGGTCGACGGAAACCGGAGTTATGAATTTGCGCTCAAACATTTATTTCGCACAAACCCCGCCCCCTGTGGGCGGAGTCCGGCCCCACCACCCACCATTAGTGTTTCCATCCCGCCCCCCTTACACCTACCAAATTTGAACTCTGTAGGTCGACGGAAACCGGAGTTATGAATTTGCACTCAAACATTTGTTTCGCACAAACCCCGCCCCCTGTGGGCGGAGTCCGGCCCCACCACCCACCATTAGTGTTCCCATCCTGCCCCCCTTACACCTACCAAATTTGAAACTCTGTAGGTCGACGGAAACCGGAGTTATGAATTTGCACTCAAACATTTGTTTCGCACAAACTCCGCCCCCTGTGGGCGGAGTCCGGCCCCACCACCCACCATTAGTGTTCCCATCCTGCCCCCCTTACACCTACCAAATTTGAACTCTCTAGGTCGACGGGAACCGGAGTTATGAATTTCCGGTCAAACACACACACACACACACACACACACACACACACACACACACACACACACACACACACACACACACACACACACACACACACACACACACACACACACACACACACACACACACACACACACACACACACACACACACACACACACACACACACACACACACACACACACACACACACACACACACACACACACACACACACACACACACACACACACACACACACACACACACACACACACACACACACACACACACACACACACACACACACACACACACACACACACACACACACACACACACACACACACACACACACACACACACACACACACACACACACACACACACACACACACACACACACACACACACACACACACACACACACACACACACACACACACACACACACACACACACACACACACACACACACACACACACACACACACACACACACACACACACACACACACACACACACACACACACACACACACCACACACACACACACACACACACACACACACACACCACACACACACACACACACACACACACACACACACACACACACACACACACACACACACACACACACACACACACACACACACACACACACACACACACACACACACACACACACACACACACACACACACACACACACACCACACACACACACACACACACACACACACACACACACACACACACACACACACACACACACACACACACAACACACACACACACACACACACACACACACACACAACACACACACACACACACACACACACACACACACACACACACACACCACACACACACACACACACACACACACACACACACACACACACACACACACACACACACACACACACACACACACACACACCACACACACCACACACACACACACACACACACACACACACACACACACACACACACAACACACACACAACACACCACACACACACACACACACACACAACACAAACACACCACACACACACACACCACACACACCACACCACACACCACACACACACAACACACACCCACCACAACACCACACAACCACCCAACACACACACACACACAACCACACACACCACACACACACACACCACACAACCACACACACCAACACACACACACAAACACACAGACAAGACCAACAAAGGACACACTTTAGCGCGTTATTTATTGTAGTAGGAAAATACACTAACATTTTTCGATTCCGTTTCATCACTGTAAACAAGTGCTGTACCAACAACGTAATATGTCGTCGGATCATCCCCGAGTTTTGTAGAAATAACGCTGAAATCAATCAAATAGCGCACTTTCTGAACTATTCAGAATATAATATAAATCTAGGGAAAAATAGAGCCATATAACAGAAAGAAGAGAGGAGCAGTAATTCTGAGTTCTGACAACAATAGTATTGAAGTCTCGATAGAAAAAAAGAAATCGGAACCGGAACGGAAGTATAAGAAGAGAGAAATTTCTTTGAGTAAAAAAAAAGAGCAAGGTGAGGATTTCTGGTACATCGGTTACCTTAAAGCCTGCTCACAAGTTCCGAGTTCATGACAATGTAAATACTCGAATGTGTTATCATCAAGGGTGACAATGGAGTGCACATCACCATCAGTTGCATCAATAGAAATCGATGGCCGCTGACCTGAAATAGCACATTACAAAGAATAGTAGTTTCGAGAGTAGCAGAAACATTTCCAACAAACCAGATGTCGTTTTACTTGACGACCTTGCCGTTGTCATTTTCGACACGGAATATCGATCAGAATCCTAAGCGTATAAGTTCATTACACACATATTCTTACATCGTGGTGAGTTCAATAAGCAACTCACAAGTGGGCGGTTTACAAGGATAGCCATTGTTGACGTTTCAGGCTGATGGACCACTCGTCGTACAGATTCCCCAAGTGGCACTGTGCGAATATGCAATTTTTGAATTTCGTCCACCGTTCCAATAACAATCGTCTCTCCATCAGACATCACCAAGCTATTTCTAAAAAGCATATAATTATATCTTGCCTCACTAAATATACAATCTCACAAATGTACCTGTACGATGACGAGTTCAGGGCACACACATGGGTAACTATACGAAGATTCACATTCGAAAACACAAGCTTTCCGTTTGAGGAGAAAATCACAGCAGGACGATCGCTGCATACGAATATGTGCATTTGACCACGAGTATAAAAGCGGTTTAAACTTGGCGGCTGAGTTCCAACTGTAGCTTTTTTCATTTCCAGTAATGCACCTACAATCAGTTGCGAATTTCGAGTGCTGTCTTAAATAGGTGGAGAAAAGAGCTTACCGTTATCTCTGTCAACACGATAGTAGTAAAGTGTGCCGTCACCTAAGGCTACCATCAGATAAATCGTATTCTCTAGCTTCGTCATCATTATCGAGCGCGGCAACATATCACCAGGCATGCTTTCACAAGTTACCTTAAAAGAGTTTATATTCAAAAAATAAATGATATGAAAACATAAACAATCCTAAAAGGAGAAGTCAAAGGAAGCATCACGTAAAAATTCTGTGAGGACATTCGATTTATCAAACGGATTTATCCGGCATTAATAACCACAAGTTTTCCGCTACTGAATAAACCTCACGACATTCAGTATTTGCGAGCCCATGCGCTTCAGAGCACTAGGGAACGGAATAAGTGCCCAAATACCAAATAAATGCAAAGCAACTAACCTCGATCAGCTCTGGTAAAGAATACAGTGCTATTCTGTGGTGCTTCCAGAAACCTAATGCGATAATCGTGGAGTCCTTTGATTCCTCTGAAGTAGAATATTCACAAAATAATGTCATTTAGAAGGGATGTTAATCCAGGACATTAGATTGACCATCTTAACTTACCTATTGTGCCAATATCAATGCATGCCACCTCGTCTTGAAGAGTCGCATTCGCCACCTCAGTGATTGTCATATCACCACATTGGAGGTAGTAAATACGAGTGCCACAAGCAACAACTAGCTAAAACATAGGTAACTAAACACGTGTTTCGTATAAAGTCTGAAACGATTCTCCTCAGATACCTGACCACTTCCTTGATTTACAGATACCAAATTGATCAAGTTGCTATGCGACGGCTTCCAAGTGACTTTTTTAGATCCTTCTTTAGCTAGTAATACAGTTGTCGATGTTACCTGAAAACAGAAAGCGTTGGCATCCTGGGATTTGATGCATCTTAGTAATAACAAAAGGAAAGTAGGAGACTCCTGTAAATCAAAAATTAAAAAGACAAATAAGAGAGGGTGAATAAGAGGCAAAGATGGTATAACGGAGACGAATTGCCTCCCTCAACCTTAGAAAATGTACAAATAAATGGAAGTCGTTGAAACTGGCTCATACCTGCAATACAATCTGTGAAGACCCTAGCATTCCAGCCCACAAAGTGTGCTCGTCCGTCTCCAGATCTGTATAAACATACATCAAAGGCTCCGTTAAAAATTTTTAAGCGTTAGGGCAGCATACCAAGAAGCTGAGTATCCTCCAATTCTTCTCCATTCATAGCTAATATGTGAGTTTCTGAGTTTAAAGAAATAATCAGGTAGTTGTCGAGTTTAGAGTCGATCTTCAACGTGAAGATACCCTGAAGAGAACAGTTTACCGATTGGCATTAGAGAAGTGACATAAAGGGACATACCTTTACACCTGGAATATCTACCGATGCGGCCTCATCAATACCGATACCATTCCGTATTATCCGGAGAGAGCCTTCCTTAATCACTAATCACTTATTTATTTGGACTTACAAGAAAAATTCGGACCCGAACCTTAAACGCTCCAGAGCACGTAATTATTTGATTCTGTCCGTCACATTCCATTACTGCAATATCCCTAATGGGGGCGAGGTTTGTGAAGGTCTGCAGAATCTGAAAAAAATCCTTGTCGAATAAAAACTTGCATCCTAGAAATAGTAGAATTCCAAGGGAAGTTCATTATATCCACAATCTCTCGGATTACAGTACTGCATGGGTAAGCCAGAATAATGGGACTGGAATAATGGGACTTCGCAAGGAAAGACGATATCAAAAAGTAGGAAATAAAGTCCTCAACACCCAAAGAAAATTTACTCGATATTGAATAGTTACCTGTACAAAGGAATTGGTCTCCGGATTCGGCTGTGAAGTTAATCGCACTAACTGGGAATCACCGAAACGAGAACCAACGAACAATACACCATTATCCAAGTACACCAAGCACTCCGCAATCGTCGTTTCCCCTAGCGATTCGATCTTAAAACACATAACTGATATTCACACAAATTAAGCTAGCTTGCTCCAACAGCGTCTTCTCAGTGACAAAGTGGCAGACTCAAGGAAACGCACCTTCAAATCTTTAACACCAGGACTGGGACTTTTGGTATCTACGTCCAAAACGAGCATGTACAGTATACCGTGGTCGTCCGCCAAAAGAAATCTGCAATGTAATGCTTTTTTAAAGTTCCAAAAGTGCATTGAGGTATTAGCATGCATCACCTTTGTCCATTCGCATCAACTGGAGCGAAGCTCGTGAAAACCGATCTATTCATTGTGTTCGGTGATATTGTAAGGTAAACATTGTCTTCACTGCAACAAACTGGTTTCACAACGGCTCAAGAAAAGAGAGGAACATGTCACAGCTTGTGGTAACTGCACACTAGTACACTTACCTATTGTACAATATGGTTTCTTGACCAACAACAATTACACCACCACAAGGCAACGGCACGGGTATCACCATCCTAGCTTCCGTCTCGATATTGTCCTGGAACTTCCCGAGTAAAACTCTCACAAATGAACCAGTTGAAGAATGAAATTTTATGAAACATCTCAAATACAACTTCAAATACACTCCACAGAGCTCGCGTAAAGGAAACGACTTAGGGCATAGACCTACTTTGCGATGATAAAATCTTACCAATGCAACTAAAACCTACCTGTTTTGAAATTGTTTTCAG
Source organism: Haemonchus contortus (assembly GCA_000469685.2). Taxonomy (NCBI): domain Eukaryota; kingdom Metazoa; phylum Nematoda; class Chromadorea; order Rhabditida; family Trichostrongylidae; genus Haemonchus; species Haemonchus contortus. The sequence continues at coordinate 8,847,623 of LS997565.1, forward strand.
CTCCTTTTCTACCATTGAAAGCTCGACGGTCTTCAAGTGCCTACCATTAGAGTCTTGAGAAATGTATGCGAGCCTTATCGCGTCGCCTAAATTTTTGTAGCTTGAATAGGACTAAAACATGAAGAACCCCTCAGATCAAAGTAAATGGCAAAAACCGTTACATGGATAGGAAATGTGTGCGGTGAGTGTTGAGGAAAACAATAAAAACAAATAGGTAAGCAAAAGAAGGGCTAACCCGATGTCTCGGTAAAGCTGAGGTCCACAATAGCAAGATCTTCGAATCGAACATTGAATGACTTTAGATCCTTGTTATCTTCCCATTGAATAATTTTTAGTGTTCCGTCATAGATACGCAAGGCAATTAACTGTAAGTAAAAATAGCGATTAGGAATGGAGAAACAACAATCTAGATTTTGCAGACGAACATCTCCACTTATGAACTGTAAATCGAGTCCATAAAGAGTTGAAGGCTTGAAAGAAGGTGATTCATAGCACTGAGCCCACTAAGTCACCGATAAAATAAACTCACTCCAGCTTTATTCACACAAGCGATTGGGCCGTAGTCGCTCGGCCTTCCAACGCGATCGCACACGCTGCCGGAGGCACGAGTTTTCAACTCGTTTCGTTCAATATCCCAAGCCACAACAGCCAGGTGATTCTTCGCCGTAAGAATCAGTAAGCTGTCACGAGTCTGAACACACAGAAAAGTCAGAACGTAACAGAACACTGTCTCTGGAAAGGTTCCTGCATCTGGCCCCGTTTCCACCTTATCACAACTAAGAACGGATCCTTTGTTGAAATCCTACCTAGTTTCGAAGAAGCAGTGGCAGTAAACCTTTTGCCGAAAATGCCTAGTCGTTTCAGGAGAATTAGACTTTTCGACTTATTCTGATGGAGGATAATCAAACGAACCTCGTTCTTCGGCCGGAACAGTCTGATCGTTTCGATTCTGCCGAACACAGGAACTTCTTGAACAACCTTCAACCCATCGGAAGCAACCTTCACAATCTCCAGCCGGTTTACTTTCGCAAGAATTAGATTCATGTCCTCATCGCCTGTTTAAATAAAGGAGCATCGGACAAGAACTAGACGAAAAGGAACTCAGTTGGGCACTCGACTCCTACAATAGCCCTGCCATGGGTCCTGGCTCGAACCGAGTGCTCGTGCCGAACGTCAACCGTCTACGGACTACTTGAACTCGGTTCCTTCAAATTTGCCGGATGCGTCATTTTTCTGCCCTCGTCTGCTTAGGTATCCTACCACTCCTCGCCTCTGTGCGGTGCGGGTGAAATTTGCCTATTCAAACAGGGTTATGCCGTGAAAGGGATTATGTTTGCCCTGGAATTTTACGCCCATGGCATTTTATTTTACCCTAGAACCACTGAAAGAGCCAAGTGCCCATATTGAATTTTCAAACAAGAGTCTTCAGGAAGTTATATACTCTTCTCAAACTTACCTGTGAAGTTGCCCACGACAGCATCCGTGACGACGGACGCCTTTTTAGCAGAAACAATGTAATTCAACGCCATCTAGCAGCGAATCACTTTTGCTGGCTTATAGATACGTGGAGCAACCTAAGCCAAAGTGATTAGAAGAAGCATAGGACTCTCAACAAATTTCAAAACGCGACATAACAATCGTCAATCCTAATAAAACGAAACTACAGAACCATCGGGACCCAGATGAAATTAAAAATGAACCAGATCCGTCCAATAGTCGGCGTTGCTACTGGAAAAGACTCAAAGCAATGATTCATATTCCAAGACCATGACTTTTAACGAATTTATGCTCTTTGTGAATGGATCGGCAATACTGCTCTTAAACTAAGCGAGCGAGTCCAACGAAAAAACAGTTTTGAACAATTTCTTCAATTGAAATCGGGTAACGCTAAGAACACGAGATAACACGCTCCACGAGAAATTGCCCGTCCTATTCAATTTCTGAGAGTACGTTGAACATATTCCTATTCCGACTGCCCTCTTTTGTAGTTCTTGATATATCAGTGCCCTAAGTTATGAATACTTTTTACTATTAGTGTTGCAAATGTAGCAAATGTATGGTAAAGGTAAAAACCGCAAAGTGCCGCGCGATAGTATAACGCGGACGAGTTGTCGTGTTTTTTGAAAACGGAGCAGTTGATGGCGATGTAGCGCGCACAGGCTATTTTTCCTGTGATATTTTGCTGTTCCATAGTTCTCGTATTTAGCTGCGCTTCGTTTTTTCTCTGTGTTCTGTGGGCTAGAGTAACTAACAAGGCTTTTCAGTGATGATAAGACGAGAGAATCGTTTACGAAGAGAATACATCTATCGTAAAAGCCTGGAAGAAAAACAACGTGCCATAGAGGAGAAACGCGAAAAAATTAAGGATGCATTAGAAAATAACAAGTAAGTTCACTTTTGTCGTTGTTTTTATCGAAGTGGAAGCCTGTTACGCATAGTTTAAAGAATTTTAAATACAATGGTGCAATTTAAAATTTAATTGAATTATCCCTGGCCTGGTTCCTGGTTGTGTTTATGTGGCGAAAAATGAACTATCTTCAAATATTCCCTTGAAAATTGTCATATTTTTACTGATATGGTTTCGTTAAGTGCTAGTTAATCGCATAAGCGCATGATGTTTCTATCTGTTCGCAACGTTTTCATGAGTTTCCATACTTTTTTTTAGAAAAATAGACACCGCTCTTCGAAAAGATGCTATTGAACTTGCTAATGGCGCTGAATGGGGAGGGCAGGTATGTGTCTTAATTCTGTTAACGATTTTCGCTACTCTACTGTCTAAATTCCTACTTAGATAATGTCCATTGACGACGAATATCGATGGGCAGGTACGAAGGACCCGAAAATTGTTATTACTACCAGTCGCGAGCCATCAAGCAAGCTGAAAGTATTTGTGAAGGCAGGTCTAATGAGTCATTTTTGTTTCCGTTGGCTTGGTTACTTAAATATTCTGTGTATTGTGTGCTTTCAGGAGATGAAATTAGTTTTTCCCAATGCTCAACGGTTGAATAGAGGTCACTACGATGTTAAACAGCTTGTGCAGGCTTGTCGAGCGAATGACGTAAGCAAGTCATTCCACCTTGTAGTTCTCAGCATAATTGTTGTCGCAAACGAATAGTTCTTAGTTTAGTTTTGAGTTCTGTAAGCAGTGAACATTTTACTGTTTAAGTGGCAGTTCAGGTGACAGACTTTATACTGTTGACTGAGACTCGTGGAAATCCTGATGGCATGGTCGTTTGTCATCTACCATTTGGTCCAACAGCTTATTTCACTCTGTTCAACGTTGTGATGCGTCATGACATCCCTGATAGGGAACCGATGAGCGAACAGTATCCTCATCTTATTTTTCACAATCTTGATAGCAAATTGGGACAAAGGGTACGTTGAAAATTGCGTAGTTTTTCTTCGGCAAGCTTTTGATTGTGTATATAGGCTTGTCTATCAGAACATTTTGTTGTCACAACAATAGGATCTACTTGTTTTAAGTAGTGATTATCAGAGCTTTTTTCAGTTCACTTCTATCCTGAGATACCTATTCCCTGTGCCCAAGGAAAACTCTAAAAGAGTAATCACCTTCGCTAACTTCGATGATTTTATTTCGTTCCGTCATCATACCTATACGGTACGTCGTTCTTTGATATCAGATTCGCCGTACATGTGTAAATCCATTTGCTATAGGTAGTGCAAGGTGGAGAAATTGAACTGAAAGAAGCTGGACCGCGTTTCGAATTACGGCGTAAGCATTTTCGTTTCCAATGCTTTAATTTTGTTGCGTTACCTCCTTAGGTTTTTTCCACGAAAGACCAAGGCTTTCATTTGGACTCACGTTGAATTTCTTCAGCATATGCCATCAAATTGGGAACGTTGGAGAATATAGCAGCAGCGGAAGATGAATGGGTATTGCGATCCTTTATGAACACATCAAGAAAGAGGCAGTTGTTAAGCAATAAAGAGGAGGAAAGCGACGAAGAAGACTAATCGCCATGTGAAAGCTAAGATTCTCCTGGAAGTTTGAAGTGTTGATCAAGCTTATATAAGTGAAACTGCAGACAGAACCATATAAGCTGCTTGGTTGCTTGTTGAATGTTGTTATTTGTTGTTAATGTTGTTTTGTTTTTGTTCCATATTGTATATGAAATATTTCCTTTCTCACGGAGGAAGAGTGAAAATAGAATGGTTACCATCTATCAAGTTCTATCGTTAAGCTGATTGTTACTGTATACTGTGAAGAAATAAAGCAACATAGACTCGAGAAGAATTAGCGTGCACTGTGGTACCATGACCTGCCGATGTCGACCAAATTAGAAAACGGTGTTTTCATTTTTACACACGTACGCGAAATCATATTCCCCTATCTATAACAATCAATTGCTTGGTTGGTCTGAAAGAGGTTCAATATGCATACCATGGTTGTGACGGGCTTTCCATTTATATTCCGTGTTCGTTTGCTCCGAGCTCCAACTCCAACCTATTTAGCGGATGCAAAGGTAATTCTTTTCATTAAAGTTTACTGGAGACACAAAAACATAGTTTGGGTAAACCTTTGCGGGCCAGTTGACCACTATTCCGAAGTGTCAGGTGGTTCCATTGTTGTGTGAGCCCCACACGATTGTTCAGTGTAGCAAACTCTTGACATGAAGGCAACAGTTTTCTATTTTTTTTTACTCTATTATTCACATTAAATACAGCCAGAGCATTCTTCGATTTCATGACATTTGAGAGCAGTTTGGACAGGGTTTCTTGAAGTGTTCTGCTGTTATGTTTTACAACTTTCAATCGTGCCCCACTAGCACCTTCTCTTTGTTATTTCAAGGTAAATCGTCAGGTTGAAGAACCTTTTTTGCTGAAGCGAAGTTCCGTTTCATTCGTTCCACCTCAATTAAAGGCTTCTCATGTATTAAATGAAATGAAAATAGGATAAAACCTCATTACTTCATTGCCCTCACTAACGTAGTCCATCAAATATTGCAAATCAGGATATGCCAGTACTGGTGATGCGGTTTCAGCTCTAACAGGAGTCGTACCGCTTGCTTTTCTGGTCACCGAACTTCAAAATTTGAGCATCTTATCAGTTTTGCTCGTCTGGGGTACAAGCTTTGATTTTGACGAATTCCTGGATTCCTCCCCCAAATCTACATGCTTTGAATGATCAGGTTCTCGAAAAAGAGAATTCACTCTTGGAAGGTGGTACCCCTTCGTCTCCCATTTACAGTCACAGCTGAATGTGGACATGTAATCTATCGTGACTTTTGAGGTCTAGCGAATGTTCTAATTAGTCCTTGTCACACCAGCCCTGCGCCCTGCACTGACTATCGGTAACAGTAGATGGGTAGCGGTACGGGCTAGAATGGAGCCTTACGCTGCGTTCTCATGCTCGTTTCCTCGGCTGTACGGCTCCATTCTCTACACCGGCTGTCCCGGAGTTGCCTCCACTGTTCAGTAAGGCAACTTCGCCCGTACAGAGATCTCACCGCGCTGGACCTACGGCTCCAGTCCCGGCACATTATGGTCCGCTGGTGTCGCCATGCCTCCAAGGAAGAGCCATGACATGACGACACTAGCGGACTAGAATGGGCCAAAACTACGCAGCAGTGAAGACTGACTGTGTTGTCAGAGTCTACGGTGAAAGCCTGCTAGGCGGTACTTCCATCGCTCTCTCTCGAGCTGCCGGCGTACTGTGTCTGTTGACATCACTGCGCGTGGTCCTGTATTAGTACGGAAAACGAGCCAGAATTTGATGATATCGGGCATACGGTTTCTCCAGTATTAGCAGCATAAGTAGAGACTTCTAATAAAATGTTTATTTGGTATAAGTATAGTTAATGACAATGTTTTCGTAGATGTGATTATGTTGACACTTTCTCGTTGTCTTCTTTCACTCCGTTCCTCTCTTCGACTTCCTCTGTAAACAACTACCGTAATCTTTCTCCAGAACGATTATGATTTAGAGTGATGTAAACAGAACTTAGCCAGTTTACCTAGTTTGATAGAGGGATTACTTCGAACAAAACTTGTCTACTCCATAAGCTAGGGGCGAATTAACGAGGGAGATAAAAGCTTGAAAAATGCCCTTTCTGAAGTCCTTCCCCAGCACCTCCTCCGCACCTTTTTCTTTTTCTTTTTCTTATCGAAGTGTTCTAATAATCCTGGCTTTAAGTTACGTCTCTGAGATGCCATCAATCTTCGCACTTTTGCTTCATCTGAACCAGGTTTCACGTCGAATCCCTGAATAGAGGGTCTTCAGAAAAGAATAGACGTAATTGCTCGCTAGGAATTCCTGGTAATACATATTTTCCTAAAAGTTCTGTGACGCAGCCTAAACATTGAGGCCAATTGGCGCAATTCGAGGAAAGTAGACGTGCGGTCGCGAAGCGGCTGTTTCCGCTGCGTGCACCATTTTGGGCCCGTTCAGATGATTGTTGTGTGTCAGCCATTTCCAAAGTCATCGTATTGTTTAGCGACAATTTCGCAATCTTTGTTCTTCACTCATAGCAAAGGTTTCTGCTATCTGAAGGAAAAATCGTCAGAACTGTTCAAGCGTACCGCAGCGCAACAGCACGCTCAGTTCCCACATTTTGCGTCCCTACATGGGCTCAATGTTTGTGTTCAATTCCTCTTGTAATTTTTTCAAGTTTGCGTTATGTTTTTACTGTACCTCAGTCTGAAGAGTAGTTATCCGTTTGGCGAGATCTTTCCACGCGGCCGAATTGGCTGTCAACCTTTTTTTCACACTCCAAACGTACTGAGCGGCTGAAGAGGCAACACCGCTTAGGTGAACGTAAAAATCTTCCTGAAAGAGTATTACTGTAATTACTACTACTGTGGATTACTTTTGGGGTTGTGGGTTGGAGCTTCACTTGAGGATACCTCTCCTCTCCTCCTCTTAGCCTTTGCCGAAACCCGTAGATCTAGCTGATTTTGAGGCAATTCCGAACCAACAAACTGCTGCGATAAACAACGGCAACAGATGTTGTCGTCATGGTTAGATTGGACCCAGCTCAAGCCACTTAGACCTTCCATCCATGCGGAACGGGAAGGTCGGTATGGGATTTACGTCCTCGGGCCTGCTTTCCGCTTGTCCGAAACTAAACTATGGTCAAAAGGATCGGCAGTTTAAGAAGTCTGTCAAGTGACTCACTAAGTGCTATTCGGGCAAGAGAGCCCAGACGACAGCAGAAAGTGCGCGAACTTTGCGGGCAAACACGATAACGGGCCACGTGCTAACTGTGGGTATTAATTTGCGGGAGTCATCTCCATTAAGCTGGCCCTCTCAAATTCGTAAGCACAATATTCCCAGGTGTTCTGGTGAAGGCTCTGGGTTTATCTAGCAGCTGGACGGGATACGATAATTAAAAACGGTCAAAATTAGTAATAGTCATCGCTCACCGATAGTAGTTCCCCTTCATACTGAAGGACGAACTTCAAATCGGGATGATCAGTCGAGAATTCTATGGATTTGCTCGACAACATTGAACCTTCAGCGCTATCACTTCCAGGGCTGCCAAGCGCTGCATCAGGAGACGGTCCTTCCTGAGGAAACCGTAGAACTCGGAACAACTTCAAAGTAAACTCACAGCAATATCCACTCGCGGTTCAGTCACATTTTCTTCCTCCTGAAGAACCGTATGCTAATGATGACAGGGAATACGATAGTAAGAATCCATCTCGTTCGCAAGTTCTACTGGGAGTTGCTTTACTACATATGATCCCCAATTGGGCAACCCTACACTTACCTCTTCAGCATACGAACCGCAAAGGAGTAGCGCAGCCGATGTCGTGCCCAACAGAACCAACGATTGTGTCGCATTCACCAGAGCCATCCACATAACACCGAAAAGACCGGAAATCAGTTCAGTGAGCAACATTGTAAGGGAAATTGGTCGGTTGGTGGGGGATAAGGAGACACCTGCTAGGCTCGCGTGAGCACGAACGGCCCCCGTACATAGGATTCGGCATCAGACGAGATTTGATCACAAAGCTAAGCTTTCCTGACGTGGCGCCTTTATCCGTTACACTACCGAGGATCCGTCAAGAAACCGAATAGAAATATTGGCTCAGTCCCGAGAAGCACATGGTTGGGTTTGACTCCCGTCTGACTCCTAGCATTTACACCGTAACCCAGCCCTCGAGACGATGGTCCGCGAACTGTAGAAAACGCTTTTGTCAATTAGGACGAACATTACTCCACATTGGGTAGGTTGGAAGATGCCGGAATCAACGGCTGAATAAACTTAAGCGGAACATTTGTTGATTGACGGAGAATTTGAGAAGGCCTTTCGAGGAAAACTCACCGGCTCTAGAGCAACGGTAAATCAAATGATCCTATCCTACCTTGCCGATCAGAGATTGGAAAGCAGGTAATCTGAATAACACCTTATCACAGTCAGGGAAGGTGTTCCCTTAGCTCGTCCTCACCTCGGCCGACATTTTCTGAACCTTCTCGTTTTGTGCTGCCGTCCAACCTCCCATTCCTTCTCAAAGTTGATAACGATTTTCCGACCATCAGAAATTCGAAAATTGTCGTAAAATCTTCCCTTTCGAAGTAGAAAGCCAAAACAGGCTGACCTTGTCTTTCTTTGAAATATTTATTATCATTGTTCAAAAGGTAAACATTTATTAAAAGTCAAAGAAATTCAACAATAGGCTGCATGCTCACTAATAATCCACTTCCATCTAAATACACTTACATCTTACATCTCTAACAGCATGGGAGTACGACAGATCAGGAAGCGAGCGGTCGCGGTGCGTGTCTGACTAGAAATCGGCAACTTTTCATTTTTGCTGTAGAGCTTGCTAAGGTGATAGAGTAGACTAAAGAATGTACGTGTAAGGTCAAATTCCTAGACTATTCTATTGACAAATAGCCTGGCCGCGGGGAACCAAGTGAAAGGCACGTGTTTCTGTACAAACTTCAAAAATGCAGTTTGTACAGCTCTTGGGGTGAACCAATGAATGTAGCAGGAAAAGAGAAAGCACTGGCCACAGCGATCGAATCTGAGCTCTTTCAAATAGCCAGCTTTACTATTACTTACCTGGTGGAGCATAGTGTACACCAGCCGCCCATGAATTACTAATTTTAAAGGCACAGTTCACGACAATTTTGAGGTACCAGCTGGAAGTATAAGTTAGGAGTAGTTCATCGGTAATGAAGAAATGAGAGAATTCGACGATTGCAAGAAAAATATGGCTCCTCAACAGTAGGGAAGATAGAGCTTGGACGAGTTTGCCATGACGGAAATAACATGGGAGCGGTATTCGGACGAGATTTCAGTTGTTGCAATTGCATAAAGAGCTGACTACATCAAGCCAGAACTGTACGACCTTTCTTTCACTGTCGCCATGGTTATGATAAGTTGTTTGAACTTCCTACATGGTTCCCTAGTGATCGGTGCAACCTCTATAATGCCGGTGAAACTTGAAACTCGTCCGAGGATACACATGAGCCAATCTTTGACACTTTATAACTCCCTAACTAGGCCGTTTTTCGACCTAATAATGCCAGATACGGAGGCCTCAAATTCATCCTGTGGGGAATCTCAGAAACCACTTTCATCGTGAACTGTGCCTTTAGAGCCGCTACTATTGTGCTCTGTTTGGAACCCGATTGTCCCACCACTGCCTTCAAATGCCTTGTGCTTCCAGGACATCATATAGAGTCCTCTGTAGCCGCATGTAGTTACGACAGAGATCATAGGCGCCTGCTTTCAATCCGTTCGTCACATAAGCAAAGGAGATTTTCTTCCTTGTGTCGAACATCAGCTGCTGACATCCGAGGCTAGGATGACCGATCATGAGATTGTCCTGAAATTCAAAACTATCATAGTTGCTGTTCTTTCAACCTAACCTGAATTCCGTTACCCATAGACTTGTATGTCACGGCGATGTAGCCATGTGGTGTGTGCGTATCGCGCTCGTAAGATATTATATAGCTTTGCTTATGAACTTTGAAGGTGAGAATAGAGACGTTAGATGAGAGTACTCTGAATGTTATGGAAGAAAGTCCACAGAATTTATGTGTTTAGATAATATAGGTCTTAGAAGGTAATCAAGGATACATAAGGGCGACAAGTTGAATTGAGGCAGGATGAGATAGTTTCTATGTACATTAAAAAGGCCGGGCATTGGTTTATAGACGGGCGAATTTCTTCGGGGGTACTTGTCTTTTCATAGAATCAGATCTTGTTTTTTTTTATGGTGGTTGGAAATCAGATGAATTAGAATAAGACCTCTTGACTCACTTTAGATTTCCCTCGTGGCGGATAGTAGTAGAATCCATGCCCTCTGGCAATTATTTCGTTAATGACGTAGTCCGTTTCATTAACCACTGGTTTCTCTATAAGTGCCAAGGTTTTTTCGCTGACGATACGTCCGTCGACAAACTGCAATGCTACCTATCGATTTCCGGTATAGATTCGTTACCAAATTCTGACGGGTAGAAAACAGAACATTTGACATTGAGAGGAGATCTCCTTTTCTGGAAGTGTAACAGGCACTTTTCAGGATTATGCCGATTATTCAAGTGCACGGAGCCGTGACAATCTACTGACTCGTAATATTCAGACCCACCTGGCTTCATTCTGGAAAAGTGAGTCTATTTTGATGACTGGTACCTGACCTTTTATAGAAACAGATCATCCCCATTCCTTGTTATTTTTTTATTCTTTACACACTGATAAAGTTAGAAAACATGACCAGTGAACGTTGTGGTAGTATACGAGTTTAGGTCTACTCATATTTCTCCGACGTCTATTGCAGTATATCATGAATTTCCGATTTGTTCAAAAATGTGCATTTATTAATCCTTTAAAAGCAAAACCTCGACGTTGGTCGGATGACAGGGTTACTAAGGAGACCCAGTCGGTCTTTTTTTTATAAGCGATCAGCCTTTCGAAATTTGCTGCTTTGGTGAACCAATTGTTTGGTCGCTCTTCTTATGACAGTGTCATTTTGGAGTTCCCACTCAGGTGAATGAGTTGGGTACAGTTTCATTGTATAAGAGACATCAACCTTCTACTTTTGCAAGCATTTCGTTGCGCCGGCTTTTTTTTCTGTCAAAAAGATGAGTTCGGTTTTTTGGGCACCCAGAGGAGGAACGCGGGTGATTTGTACTTTTCTACCCTGTACCTTTTCCTCCTGGTCTATGTTTGCCGAGGGACCCAACAAAAACCCAACTCTCTTCTTACCCCTGCGGAGCGGATCTACTCAGAATCGTCAAACTCATACTTGTTTCCATGACCGTGCTCGTTTTTTCTTATACCACACTTAGCAACAACGAACGCCTACTTCTGAACACGCTGCCTCCGGCAGAATACGGTATGGGTTCATTATCAAAAAAAGAGTTCAAGGAAGTAATTATAGTATATACTTACCAGGCTAAATATGGAAGCCATTGAACGAGCGTTTCCAATGCTAATTGCAGTCGCTTGCTCCAATGTCTGCTGTGCAGGACTGTTCAGTGTGTACATATCCATTACGTCCACCCAAGGCAGATTTCCCATCGCCTTGGCTATGATACTGTCCTAAACGAGATTTGTTATAGAACGAATCAATCAATAATCGGTTGAGTATGACTCAGACAGTAGAACTAAATATGGTCCAAGAGTTTTATGTGCATGCCCCGAATCCAACGGAGAAAAAGGAAAGGAGACAAGCTCATGGCACACCGCTGAGAATGGTCTAATCATGAGTACGATGTCTTTCGGCGTTAATCAATCTAGCGTGAGGGATGCGCCTCCGCATACGACTTCTGGAATTCAGAATCGTAGTGGCGTAATGAATGCGTATGTGGCCTTTACAATGACTTGCGGCCAGCCGATGTACAAGTCTCTACAGTTTTATCCTCCCAGACGAGTCTGATACCAATTAACCCACCCTGAAGGAACGGAAGGCTTGGTTGGTTTAGGCAGATATCGATTTAGCGATTCGAACCCGTGACCATGGGTGTGAGATAGCGCGCCACTTGCCACCACACAATCTCCGCTCCTAATCATGAGTAATGTAGACTACCTACCTTGTCAGTGAAGTAGAATTTGCGCACCAGCCCAGCGATTCCTGGATCATACCAGATATCGATAATCGCTTCTAAAATTGTCGATTGAGTAGCTCGAGCCACTCGATGTTTCTCAGAAGCGTCCAGACCGACGTGGAAGTCGATTCCTGGAAGAATAAGGTTGAAGGAAGTTACACCGAACTCAAAGATGCTTTGAAATAGCGCTATAACGTTTTAACGACTTATCGCCCAGATCTATAAAGCTCTTCTATTTAGCTTGGAATTAGCTAGTTCTTACCATTTGGTGCTGTTATCTCTTCCCTCAGAAACTGGCTGATTCCTCGATGCTTTTCATCTGCTTTCCTTATAATTTGATCCACGAGCCATCCGTAGGTGAATGAATGATATCCAGTGCCCCGCCCAGGCGGTACCTTCGGCGTTTCGTTTTCCAACACCCCTTTCATAAGCTTGTGGTCCGTTGCCATCTCTTTAGTGATCGGCGTATCCAGATATGGTAAACCGGCCTGAAGAACAGATACGATTTGAACGAGGAGAAAAAGGCAAAGGCGTTTCAGAAGGGGCGTAGTTCCGGTGTCGAAGTTCAAATTTATGTATTGCAGCACGACTTTAACCGGATAGAGTATTCTTACAAAGGATGAATCGTTTCGCATTATGCAGGGTTTGGAAAGGAGGATGTTTTGTTGTAATGCTAATGCATGGACGATAGATATCGATTGGAAGTGAGGTGGTGTGGGCTACAAATCTGCTGATACTAAACGTAGTTCACGATAAAAGGTGGAAAAAAGGTAACAGGAATCCTGTAACAGGGCCTTATTGCTACAAATAAGCAGTCAGGTAGGAGGTTGTGCCTGAGCACTTCATTACCTTCAAAAGAATTATCGATTATACACCAACCAAAGATCTGTAGGCTATGGGTGGGGCCAAAATTGCAGAGGTAGAATCTTAGCGAATTGTTGTCAAAAACTCACTCACCATATGTGAGAGAACCCAGTCGATGGTAATATTTTCTTTGCCATTCTTCGCAAACTCAGGCCAATGTTTGGAGACGAGATCGTCGTACTTCAAACGCCCTCGGTCGACGAGTAACGCCACACATACGGCTGCGAAGGCCTTGGTTGGCGAAAACGTTATCATAAGCGTGTCCTGAAAATCAGGCTTCATCATTTGTCACCCAGGAGTGATTTGAACGGAGTTCCCTGTACCTCTTTCCATGGTTGAGCCGCTTGCTTATCCGCATAGCCACCCCACAAGTCAACTACCTTGCGGCCTTCCACGAAAACGGCAAATGCTGCTCCTACGGACTCCCAGCCATCGCGGAAGTTCCGCCTAGACGAAAATGGGACTAGCTTTTGCTATTAACTTATGCATAGGTAAATTCAGAAATTGTTTTCACCAAAAGACTTAGGAGAACACTCACTCAAATGCTTTCTGAAGCTTTTCGTACCCTTCATCTACGTATCCGCCAAAGTGTAGCGGTAGCTCAGAATGAAACTTATTAATGATGAAGTGAGCTAAAAGCGCAAGGCAACCCAAAATGATTCCATGCCATAATGGGCCCATCGAATCTGAAATAAAAGTCATGTGTTCTTGTTTGTTCACCATTTACGTTTTGATTTGTCATTTGATGGAACGGGTAGTGGCGTAGTCGTTCTCTGGGGTTTGAAAGTATAACAATGAACGTTTGCCTTAAGATGCTCGGTGCTGTTATGCAGTGTTATGCAGTAACTTTAGTCACGTCTACTTTCACCTTTGCTCAACTACGATTATGTTGCCAAATGACCAACTTTTAAAAAGGTCGAATTTTTGTTTATAGAGGAGAAAGCCTACAGATAGGGAAAATTAGGATGGGTTTTTCTCTCCGCCCCTACGTCAATAGCGGAATGGGTGGGTAATTTGTAAAATAATTAGGTGAAGCACATTTTAGTTACTGTGTAGTAGTGAACATGGAGCGTGGGTAAACAAAGAAAAGAAAGCGGATAGATAAGTTAAAGGGTGGATAGAGAGAGAATGAGTTGATTGAGATGTTCGAATCAATTACCATTGCTTGGAGTACTCTCGCAAGGGCATTACTGATAAAAAATCTCTGTTCGAATTGATTACAACTCTGAGTCGAACTCGATTTGACATCACCTTTCACTTCCATCACATGATGACAACGTTCCCAAAGCGCATCAAATAACTACGTTGACGGAAGGTTTATTTTCTTCCTATTCACTGAAGATCTTATTCACCTTTGCTGCAGATTAATGAGGTTCACCTACTTGCAAATAGTTCTTCATGGAAAGTGCCAGTTGAATAGAATTTTCGAATTCTCGAGAACAGGACGTGTCTGGTGTTTCCATTGAAACCTGTTCGGCATTTTTTATCCCGATAGCTATTGTGAAAATTACTTGTTCCATAGTGTGATTCTACTTGGTAGTTAATAATTTTTCCATTGCAAAAGGCTTCTGTACGGCAGGTGCCAGAGTGCAGTGGGAGAAGGAAAGATTCAAGTGGGTGTGCATCAACCGTGTGTGTGTGGAATTCGGTTCGTTCGTGCATACAGTACATGAGATAGTGTTACTACAGTATATCATATTTTATCACTACATACCCCTCGCTATAAATGCAGGATGTCAAAAATTATACAGTGCCTATGGATTGGAAGGAAATCTTTTACTCAAGTGTCTCGGAAATTTCACGTCTATTCCCTGGTCTTGCTAGCGCTGATTGGGGAGGGTGGTGAGGGGCTGGACGGGATATGATAATTATTAACAGTCAAAATTAGTAATACTCATTGCTCACCGATAGTAGCTCCCCATCATAGTGAAGGACGAACTTCAAATCGGGATGATCAGCCGAGAATTCTATGGATTTGCTCGACAACATTGAACCTTCAGCGCTATCGCTTCCAGGGCTCCCAGGCGCTGCATCAGGAGACGTCCTTCCTGAGCAAATTGTAGATTGGTTGGCGAACACGGAGCAATTTCAAAGCAAACTTACAGCAATATCCACTCGCGGTTCAGTCACGTTTCTTCCTCCTGAAGGACGGTATGCTAATGATGACAGGGAATACGATAGTAAGAATCCATCTCGTTCGCAAGTTCTACTGGGAGTTGTTTTACTATGATCCCCAATTGGGCAACCCTACACTCACCTCTTCAGCATACGACCACAAAGAGTAGATGTCGTGCCCAACAGAACCAACGATTGTGTCGCATTCGCCAGAGCCATCCACATAACACCGAAAAGACTGGAAATCAGTTCAGTGAGCAACATTGTAAGGGAAATTGGCCGGTTAGTGGGGATTAGGAGACACCTGTTAGGCTGAACATATTATTCGGCATTAGACTAGAATCGAACTCAAAGCTAAACTGCGCTGGCGCGGAGCTTTTATCCGTTACACTACAGAGATTACATCAAGAAACCGATTAGAGGATTGACTTCAAGCGTTGACGCTATAGCCCAACCCTCTCCTCGAGCAAAGGAGGTGGTGTCTGGAAAGCTCATCCTCGATATAGTCGGACACTGCGTCACCCTTGGACAGGTGGAAAGATACCGGAATCAACAGCTAATGAACTTCAGCTAAACATTTGTTGATTGTCGGGGAATTCGAGAGGGCCATGAGAAAGACTCACCGGCTCCAGAGCAATCAAATAATTCTACCTTGCTGCTCAGGGTTTCAGACACAGGTAGTATGAATAAGACCTTATCACAGTGAATATACGTGTTCCCTCTTGCTTCTGTCAGTGGTTTTCTGGACCTTCCAGTTTTGTGCTCAAATCTAACCTCCAATACTTCCTTCAAGTTGATATCGCTTATTCGACAATCGAAACTTTTTCTGAAGAACACGCAATGAATGAGTGCTTCTTCAAAGCGACTAAACGAAAATACACCAATTAATTTTTTTGAAACGTTTATCAGCGTTGTTTTGAAAGTAATCATTTATTAAAGTACAACGAAATTGAGCCATTGAATGTAAGCCTAAAGTTGAACTCCTGAGAATTTCTACCGAAAATTAGTGCAGAGTGGAAAAGCGGAAGGATTGTACTTTTGGTAAGCTCCAGGAATTATGTAATTCCTCCAGAGCGGAGGAAATCAGATTCCTGCTCCAGAGGATCACAGTAAATGGGAAGGCCTGAAGGCCTAGAGCTGCTGCTACTGAGCTCGGTTTGGAAGCATAAGCACTTTTCCCCTGTCGGTACTTTTAAATGCCCTGTGCTTCTAAAACATCATATAGAGCCTTCTGTAGCCTCATGTAGTTACGACAGAGATCATAGACGCCCGCTTTTAATCCGTTCGTCACGTAGGCGAATGAAATTTTCTTCCTCATGTCGAACATCAGCTGCTGGCATCCGAGACTAGGATGGCCAATCATGAGGTTGTCCTGAAAAATAAGACTACTATGACTATCCTTTTTTAAAACAGTCTTGTATGTCAGGGCATTGTTGCCACACGGTTGCCTCTGTGCGTATCATACGATATCACGGAGATGGATTTAAACGAGGAGATAAGGCGGATATGAGGGGATTTCTCAGTGTTGTATAGTGAATGTCGCAGAATTTGTGAAATCATTTACTACAGACCTCTGAGAGGGGAACATAAGGACAACAGGTCGAACTGAGGGGCTTGACGAGGCGGGATAGTGTGAAATGAATACTCCGGGCCTTAGTTTGAAAGACACGCATCTTTCCAGACTGGTACGTGGCCTTTTATAGAAGGTTTTCTATTGGCAGGTGAAAGTCAAATGTGTAGGTTATACTGGAATTATATACTGTTCCAATCGGGTGAGAATTTCAGCGTCTGACTCACTTCAGATCTTCCTCGTGGCGGGTAGTAATAGAATCCATGCCCTCTGGCGATTACTTCGTCAACGACGTAGTCCGTTTCGTTGACAACTGGTTTTTCTATAAGGTCCAGTGTTTTTTCGCTTACGATGCGTCCGTTGACAAACTGCAATGCTACAATTAATCTCCGATATAGAATCGTTCCCAAATCCTAATGAGTAGAGGAGAAATTCCGACATTGAGAGAGGACTCGTCCTTTTCTGATGGGTAACAGACATCTTTCCAGAATAACGCCGATCGTTTAACTGTGTGGAGCCATAAAAATCTAGTCGCTCGTAATATTCAGACCTACTCTGCATCATTCTGGGGAAGAGAGTTTTGGGCTTTTCCACAATACTTTGGCTATTTCTCAAATCTTGATACAGTGCAAAGTTAGAATGTAGGACCATTGGGCGTTGCGGTAGGATCAGAGTTTGGGTCTACACACTCCTCGGCCGTGTATTAGGGTATATCATGAATTTTCGATTTTCTCACAAGTTCATTTATTGATCCTTCAAGAACAAAATCTCGACGTTGGTCAGGTGACAGGATTACCGAGAAGACCTTCCCAGTCTTGTTTTGGTAACGAATCAAGAAAGATTGTTCAAAACTTGCTTGGTTATGAACCAATTTCATGGTCGCTCTCTTGTCATTTTGGGGCTGCTTTACAGGTAATTGAATTGGATACAGGCATTACCATCGCCTGAGATCTTCTATATCCTACCTCTGCAAGCGTTTCGTTGTGATTGCTAATTTTTTAACTGAAAAGATGAATTCGGGTTTTGATCGCCCGTAGGAGGAACGCGGGTGATTTGTACTTTTTTACTCTGTACCTTTTCCTCCTAGTTTATGGTCGCCGAGCAAACAAACAAAAACCCAACAATCCGCTAACCCCTACGGAACGAGCCTAGTCAAAATCATCGAACTCATCCTTGTCTTCATGTTGGTGCTCAAGTTTTTCTTACCAGTTGGGTCGCCCGGCTAACGCCGGGCTCCCATTTGATACAATTTCAGAGCAGTTAAATTCGCGCTCCCTTTAGTTGAACAAATGTAGAGAAATGTAGAATAGAGCTAGGTTTTCCATATCACTAACTTTATCGTAATCATAAATTTCTCGGAAGGACAGACACAGAAAGCGACAAACCGACATCCAAGTTTCTGCTTTGTAAATGTGAGAGATACCACAGCCGTTTACATCGGACGCTAACTTTTGAAGATGCTACCGCCGGCAGAATACGATATGGGTACATTATATGAAGTGAGTTCGAAGAAAAGAACTATTTGGCAAACTTACCAGGCTAAATATAGAAGCCATTGAACGAGCATTTCCAATGCTAATTGCGGTCGCTTGTTCTAATGTCTGCTGTGCAGGACTGTTCAATGTGTACATATCCAGTACGTCCACCCAAGGCAGATTTCCCATTGCTTTCGCGATGAAACTGTTCTGAATGAAATTTATTAAAAAGCACGTCAGTAAATAGTCCGCTAAATACTCCTCTCATGAAAGAGCAGTACCAGGAAGCAAGTTTATGGCGTACTCTCGTGAATATTCCCTAGAGTAATTTCTCACAGCAAAGAGTGGTATAAGCATAGTTTTGAGGACTACCTTGTCAGCGAAGTAGAGCTTGCGCACCAGCTCAGCAATTCCTGGATCATACCAGATATCAGTGATCACTTCTAAAATTGTCGATTGGGTAGCTCGAGCCACTCGATGTTTTTCAGCAGCGTCTAGACCTACGTGGAAGTCGATTCCTGGAAGAATAAGGTAGAAAGAACTTACACCGAACTCAAAGATGCTTCGAAATAGCGCTACTGACTGAGGCCTGAAATAGAGAGGCTTGTCAAATAGGTGGGAATGAGTCACAAATTTGGCTGCTTTCGGGAGTGGTGGAGTTGGCCGAAGCGCATCTCGAGTTAAACGGCGTGCTAGCCCATACGACAGGGTATTTGACGACTTATCGCCCAGATCTATAAAGCTCTTCTATTTAGCTCGAAATAAGCTAGTCCTCACCGTTTGGTGCTGTTATCTCTTCCCTCAAAAACTGGCTGATTCCTCGATGCTTTTCATCTGCTTTCCTTATAATTTGATCCACGAGCCATCCGTAGGTGAATGAATGATATCCAGTGCCCCGCCCAGGCGGTACTGTCGGCGTTTCGTTTTCCAACACCTCTTTCATTAGCTTGTGGTCCGTTGCCATCTCTCTCGTAATCGGCGTGTCCAGGTATGGTAAACCGGCCTGAAGAACAGATATGATATGGACGAAGAGAAAAGGGCAAAGGGGCGGAGTTCCTCAGTTGAAGTGGTAGTAAATGTATTGCAACACGACTCCAATCGGCTCGATTACCCCTTCACGAAAGAAATGAGTCGTATCGCACTATGAACGGTTTGGGAGGGATATCGTTGAAGCTCGTGAGAGAGCATTGCCAATGCATGAACTATAGGTATCGATTGGAGGTGAGATGGCGTAGGCGACAAATCTGTTGAAACTAAGCATAGTTCAATGTGGAAGATGAAAGAAGGTAGCAAGAATGCGGTAACGAGGCTTGATTGCTCTAAATAAGCAGTCAAGTGAGGGGTTGCATCTAGGCACTTCGCTACTTTAGTAGACTGAGTAGAATTGCCACTTAAACACGCGAAAAATGGTCAGTAGGCTAGGGGCGGAGCCAAAATTGCAGAGGTAGAGTTTACTATAAGCGTTGTCGAAAAACTCACCCACCATATGTGAGAGAACCCAATCGATGGTAATATTTTCTTTGCCATTCTTCGCAAACTCAGGCCAATGTTTCGAGACGAGATCGTCGTACTTCAGACGCCCTCGGTCGACGAGTAACGCCACACATACGGCTGCGAAGGCCTTGGTTGGCGAGAACGTTATCATGAGCGTGTCCTGAAAATCAAGCTCCATCATTTGTGGCCCAGGAGTGATTTGAATGGAGTTCCCTGTACCTCTTTCCATGGTTGAGCCGCTTGCTTATCCGCATAGCCACCCCACAAGTCAACTACCTTGCGGCCCTTCACGAAAACGGCAAATGCTGCTCCCACGGATTCCCAGCCATCGCGGAAGTTTCGCCTAGACGAAAATGGGACTAGCTGTTGCTATTAACTTATGCATAAGTAAATTAAGAAATTGTTTTTACCAAAAGGCTTGGGAGAACACTCACTCAAAGACTTCCTGGATCCTTTCGTATCCGTCATCCACATATCCGCCGAAATGGAGCGGCAGCTCAGACTGGAACTTGTTAACGATGAAGCGAGCTAGAATTGCAACACAACCCAAAATGATTCCATGCCGTAATAGGCCCATAAAATCTGGAACAAATGCCCGGTATTTTTGTTTGTTTAGCAGTTAAATTCTGATTTCTCATTTCAGGGAAGCGTATAGTGGCGTAGTCATTCCCGTGGAATGAATGCATGACAATGAACATTTGTGTCAAGTTCGGTGCTGTTACGCAGTTACTTTTGTTACGTCCACATTGACTTTCGCTCGACTACGATTATGTTGGCATATGACCACTTTTTGAAAAGGTCGAATTTTTGTTTATAAAGGAGGAGGTGCGTACTAATAGGGAGAACTTGGAGGGGGTATTTTCTCCGCCCGTACATCAATAGCGGATTGGGTGAGGGATTGTGTGAAATAGTTAGGTGAAGCATATTTTGGTTATTATGTAGCAGAGTACAGAGGGCGCGGGTAAAGAAAGAAAAGAAAGCGGACAGACAAGTAAAGAGTGGATAGAAAGGGAATGAGTTGATTGAGATGTTCTAATAATTTACCATTGATTGGAATACTCTCGCAAGGACATTACTGATAAAAAAAACTGTTCGAATCGATTGCAACTCTTTCCAAAACTCGACTTTACATCATCTTTCGCTTTTATCGCATGATCACAACGTTCCCAGAGCGCATCAAACAACTACATTGACGAAGAACTCATTTTCTGGTCTCATCCATTGTAGACCTTTTGACACTTGCTACGAATTGACGTAGTTCAAGTTTTCGAAACCAGCTCTCCATGATAGTCGCCAACTGAAAAGTCGTTTGAAAATTATCTACACAGGGGCCCCTCTGTGTCTTCCGTAGGGACCTGTTTGGCTTATTCTATCCTCCTGTCCACTGTGAAAATTACTTTTTCTATACTGTAATTCATTTCGGTAGTCAAAAGTTTTCGTAACGCTGTGAAGGGATGCTGAACAGTGAGCGCCAGAGTGCAATGGGAGAGTAGAAAGTTCAAGTGGGTATGGTTCAATCGTTTCAAATTGATTTTATTTGAGTATACTGTTCTTATAATAGTGTTAATATAATTTATCATACTTTATCACTCCATACCACTTGGTATAAATACAAAGGACCATAATCTCAGGAACTCCATGTCAATCTAATATTTCATCATAAATAGGGCATATAGAGCAATAGATGTTACACGTACTTTACTTAATCTTTCCTTGATCTACATTCTTTGTACACACCATAATCAATTGGGCAACTAAAAATGATAAGAATATCTACAAGCATGTTCTGTCATGCTCGGATCGGGTTCATGAACAACGCCTTTCCTTGCTTTGCCTCCTGAAGCGTTTATACTTTCAAGGCACTATAGAGGGCATTTTGTAGTCGCATATAGTTCCGACAAAGAACATATTCCCTTGCTTTCATTCCGTTTGCCACATAGGCAAATACGATTTTATTCTTCATGTCGAACATCACCTGCTGGCAACCAAGGCCAGAGTGGCCCATCAATAAGTGTTTCTGAAAATGAACATTATTATGAGTTTACTTTTTTACCCTTATAGTTCGGATATACTGGCAGTGTATGTCACGTCAATGTCGTTACAATGCAAAGGAAGAGAGGTCGTAAAGAAGGAGAGTGCTAGATGGTAAGGAAGTCTCCACCAATCAATAGATATCAATCAATAAGAGGACCAAAAAAATGAGTTGAGAAAGGATGGGCTTGCACAGCCTGTACGATCTCTATTTCGATAGAGTGCAGTAACATCGCCGTGACATACACAATCATGTTCAAATCTGTGCTACGCGATTTACTCTGTATTTAGTAAAAATACATACGGTTAGTCGAAAAAAATGAAAAAAATAATTTTTTGGAGAAGATCTTTACTTTTGACTAACTTCATTATCTCGTATTGGCGGATAGTAGAAGAAGCCATGTCCTTTGACAGTCTGTTCATTCAAGACATAGTCGGTTGTGTTGATTACTGGTTTTTGTAGAAGTGCCATAGTTTTCTCGCTTACGATATGCCCATTAACTAGCTAAAAACATATATTATAGTTTAGAGCGGAATAGCGAGCCACTCTTTGCAGCGAAATGTAGCCCGAAATATCACAAATTTACTAGATCACTTGAAGCCGTTTTGGAATGCGACATGCATTCGACTCCGGTTCAAAGACTCAGTGATATTTATATGGGTATCGCGTCTATTATGGCTGATGGCTGATGAGGGGAGGCGGATAATACATGTCAGTACGTCTTTCCACCCAGATGAGTCTGGTACCAGGTAATTGAACCGTCAGAATGAAAGACTTGTTTGTACCACGCGGGTATCGACTCGGCCTTTAGTACCCGGATCATGCTCATGGTAGTGGTCCCACGAATGACATCATCTTACTCGGTTACCTGGTACCAAACTTATCTGGGTAGGCAGTGAATGATATCATTCTAACATTATCAATGATATAATTTTCCTTTCTTGTCAGTATTCGATGTTTATCGTCTGATCGGGTTTGGATGAATCATTGGGCAGTCTCCATTCGATGAATCGGTGTAAGTACATTTTTCGATCAGCCTGGGCAGATGCAGTCCCTTATCATTGCTGGTCTTGACATTGCATCAATTTTCTTAGCTTCCTCTAGACTCTTGAAAAAAAGTTGCAAACCCACTAGGTTGAATATGGATGCGAGTGAACGAGCGTTTCCGATGCCAATCGCTGCCGCTTGCTCCAACGCATGCTGCTCGGGATCGTTCACCGTGCATTTGTCCAAAACGTCTATCCAAGGTGAATTTCGCAGTGACTTCTTCAACGGGGTCTCCTGAATGAGGCTGTGATTTAGCGCCGTCGGAATCTGAAAACTATCGCCTCCGTAATGATATATAGAGAAAAATAAAATAGATTTTTTTGATTCTGCAAAAGGTATAACAGAAAGTAACTTCTAACTTCTTAAATGCCTATATATGTCATGCTGCCTACTCATCCCAACTCAACACTGACCGATGAGGTTAGCAGGCCTAGCTATTATTGTTTAAATGCACAGCTCACGATAATTTTGTGTAATCCAGATTATGATGAAAAATGAAAGACAAGATCGGCAATAGTGATCGAATGTGAAGAAACTGCATGAATCGGTGTTTAAAAATCCTTAAAAAGGGGGCTGGACGAGAAGAAAACCAGAAAAATGAAGAAGAGTGGGGCGTTCGGACGAGCTATACAACGTGTCTCACTGCGTGCGAGTGGGTCTTAGTGCGAGTAACAGGCTATGGTGAGCAAAAACTCATCCACTTGTAAACATAAGTAGAGAAAAAAATCTAGTAACAGCAAAAATAGCTCACCTTTTTTAGCCTTTAGAAGTAGGAAATTAAATAAGGGATAGCGGCAGCAAAAGAAGGCACATAGGAAAAAAAAGAATGGTAGAAAAACATCGCCTCATCACTCGGCGATCGGCCGATTGTGTGTGGGTCCCAGAACGAACAGTTGCAATCTGTATTGTCTCGACACTCGTCTGACGTGATGACGTGATATCGACAGAGAGGCGGGAAAGCCATTGACGTTCCCGTCCATTGAATTATCGTGAACTGTGCCTTTATTTTTCTGAGAGTCTTTCTCTCACAACATACATATGTCGACTTTTCTGGAGCCGGAGTTCGTTCCCATTACATAGTCCCCATATGGGAAGAATGCCTGGAAGGTAGTGGATATGTCTAGTGTCTAGTAGAGGGTAGGTCTAGTGAGGGGTGGGGCAAGCCAGTGAAGTTCTCTTACCTTGTCAAGGGCGTCAAACAAAGAAGGCCCCATGGTAGGTTAGTGCCATTGTAGAGACATAACAATTTTTACTCCAATCCTTTCCTATACTCATCTATTTCAAGCAAACGTGGGGTATGTCATGGCGATGTAGTTACTGCATACCCAAGATTGGAAGCCCTAAGTGTTCAGATGAGTAAGGTAGATGGGCAAGCGAAAAAAGCAAGGGATAAGCTGCGCTCGACGTCCCCACTGCCTTCGTCCAAACTACTTTAGAGTTCCTTTTAGGTGAATCTGAATCTGGTATGTATACGGGAGGGAAATACTTTAATTTTGGGCTAGGGCTAAACCTGGAGGTTCGAAATGAATCAACTTCGCTGTGAGTGATAACGGGGATATAACTTATGAGTATTAGAATCAACAATAAATATATGTATGTAAGGGGAGGCATTATGAAGAACCTGGGAAGAAAGGAAGAATTTCAGGAGCGCCAGGCCAAGTTTGAAATCATGCAGAACTTCTGCAAATCCTCCTGCCACGGTTTGAAGAACAACACGAGCAACTCGATACTCCTCAGAATGGTCCAGGCCAATGTGAAAGTCGATTCCTGAAGTTGCTGGTGAGCGCTTTAAATTTTAAATTAGTTTATCAAGTAGACTCAAGTTCGGTCCGATTTCTATGAAACCTGGATTCCGGGAGATATTTGTACTTTGTTAGGAGTATAATAACTGACTCACCGTTTGGCTTCGCCACTTCTTCTCTGAAAAACTGTCCGATTCCTCGATGTTCCTCATCTGTGTGTCTTACAATCTGATCCACTAGCCATCCGTAGGTGAACGTATGGTAACCGGTATGGCGCCCAGGTGGGCGTTTTGGAACTTCATTCTCCAATGCCTTTCTCATAAGGTTATGATCTGTTATCATTTCTTTGGTGAGCGTCGTATCCAGGTAAGGCAAACCCGCCTGAAAAAGAAACTGAGCTTCTCATAGAGTAGCGTAAGGAGTAGGATAGGAATAGGATTGCAAAGAATAAAGAATTAAAAAATCATGAAGAAGAGCCCTTGAGCTTGTTTGGAACTTCTGACTCAGCTTGCAGGTGCTCCCTTCGTGGCCTGAAAACCTCAACCTTGATGTCCTCTTCACAGAAGAAGGATTATTGATTGCCCATATCTATGCTGGCATTCCTCGCAACTTACGCCATCATTGGCCATACAACTTTTTCCTGATAGCTTCATTGAGAGACCTCTCTATGATTATTCAGTGCACCCGAACAGATTCAGTCGTGCCCACCAATTCTACCGAATAGCAAACAGGATGGGGTCGTAGGAGTGAAAAATGATCATCAGCTGAATGCGATACTAGTTTCTTGGAGGAGGACCTGTATGAGATTTTCATTGAAGGTAAAGGTCTATAGGGGCGGAGGCGGTGTAGCGGCAAGTGCCGAACCTCACACACGAATAGTCACGAGTTTGAGTCGCGGATCAATATCCGCCCAGACGAACAAGGCCTCCCATCCCTTCGGGGTCGGTTAATTGGTACCAGACTCGTAAGGGAAGGTAAAAGCACTGACTTGTACATCGGCTGGCCACCCCGCAAGTCATTGTATAGGCTACGTTGTACTCATTACGCCACTACGATTCTGAATGGAAGTCGAGTGCGGGACGCATCCCTCAGACGGGATCGATTAACACCAAAAACTTTATCCTTTATTCTTTGTAAGGTCTATAAAGGATAGGTGTTGATCTGAGGTAATGGCATTGCGATGGCCGAAGTTTACTCCATGTTTTAAGCTACTGCAGTGGTTTGGCTCATACTTCATTTATTCTTTGATCGCTCCTTTCTTGAAATTCACACGAAACTGACATACCATATGAGACATAACCCATTCGATAGTGACGTTGGCTTTGCCGTTTTTTGCAAATCCTGGCCAATATTTTGAGACGAGATCGTCATACTTCAAACGTCCTCGATCGGCGAGCATCGCTATACATACAGCTGCAACAGCCTTGGTTGTAGAGAACGTCACGGTCATCGTGTCCTGAAAATCAGGCTTTGTCTATTGTTGGCCATTTGTAGTCTTGGATACAACTCAACGTACTTCTTTCCAAATACGGGCTGCTTGCTTGTCAGCATATCCACCCCATAGATCGACCACTTTACGGCCTTTCACGAATACAGCGAGTGATGCTCCTTCAGGCTCCCAGCCATCGCGGAAATTTTGCCTGAAAGCATGACGCCCTTATTTGTTTGAAAAATTATTTATTACTACTTAACTCAAAGTTTGACTTGTATCGAAAGCTCGACTTCTGAGAAGAACTCACTCAAAAGCTTCGCGAACCCTCTTGTATCCTGCTTCTACGTGTCCACCAAAGTGAAGTGGGAGTTTTGTATGGAGCTTGTCGATTATGAAGTGGGACATAAACGCAATAAAAGCAAGTATGATCGCATATTGCAGTAGACCCATTCAATCTGATACAAAAAGCTAGTATTCTCGATCAACTACTATTTAATGACTTTCATTAATTTTTTATGTTTTTTATTTGTAACACCACTATTGTTTTTACTATTAACTAACCCATTTCATTGCTATCGATTTCTTCACATCCTAAAAAGCAGGAGTGGTTCTTTGTGGATAAAAAATGAGCCTGATTAATGAAGATTATGCAAACCGAAACTACTTACTCGGACTTTCGAAAGACAATGGTTTTTTGGCTTAGTTTCAAGTAGGGCCGAGGTAGTATATTTGCAAGGGGATTCTATCACTGAGATAGCGGAGTCACGCAACGGTTATAACTCGCGACGTACTGCTCGAGTCGAGTTTCAATGTAACCATTTGGAACGGCTGAGCGCTTTCTTGCCTAATGTGATTTATGCAGGTTGACGGTTGTTGGGGAGAGGTTGTTTAGTGGCGAGAGGCGCACTGTTTCAGACCCGTATGATCCGGGCATGAAATCCTGAATCGATACCCACCCACACACACCAAGTCTCACATCTCTCCGGGGTTGGTTAACTGATACCAGACTCGTCTTGGTGGATGAATGTTCTGACTTCTACCTGAGCTGACCATCACAAGTCATTGTATTGGCTACATAGGCATACAAAACGCCACCACAGTTGTGAATGGAAGTCGAGTGCAGGGCGCGTTCCAAAAGGGAATTGGTTATTGCCGAAGGAGTTCATTTTGACGCCTAATTTCAAGTGGTTTCTGAACCAGGGAATTATTTCAAGTGGTTCCCGAACCAGGGACTGAACAAGACAATAATTGCTCACAGCCATTTGCCTACGACCTTTTGGGCCTAAATCCCTTCTTCAAACTGGTTATTAAGCAGAAGCATAGGGCCCAACATTGATCGGACCCCAAAAAATTCGATTCAGAAGGGAGACCATCAGAAAACAGAACGAAATGGAATAGAGACTTTAAAACTGAGATTGTTTTCTCGGCTAGACGGCTACTACGCCTGCGTTCATTTCTTCTCCCATCAAAGGAGACAATGGCATCTGATAAGGAATGTTACGAGCTGAAGCTATAGGCTGTCTTCAAGTCTCAGAGGAAGATTGGAATATGAAAATATAGAGGAAAACTGCGATAGAGATTCTGTATAACAGTCTCCTCTAACAGAAGAAGTAAGAAACCAGATAATTAAGGACAAAACGACCTTGGCAATGCCGACTTTTCAACAACACAGGGAACACAGGATGAAATAAAGGTCGTTTGATGGCTCGACAATCGATTGTCGCTAGTGATTTGATGTCAATATTTGTTTGTTCAAATTCTTCTTAGAAATAACGTCGTCATTACAAAAACTTGCCAAAATCGATAGTATCCAGTGGTCTTGTTCTAATCGCTCAAGTTGTCTTTTGCTACATAATTGTATAAAAATAGAAAAAAAATCAAAAAATCAAGCTGGCAACTCATAGTCGAATTTTCTTATCAGTTGATTTCGGAGGTTATAAACTTCCATGGAATTCATTCCCACAAAACTATTTAGTAGTACTACCAATGTCTCCGAATCAATTCATCATCGTTTTTGGTGTCGCCATCTCGTGACGATTTTTCTGCAAATCTGACTATCTTTGTACCTTGCTCTGTTGTGGCCAACTCTATTCCGCTCAATTTTGGGGAGTCCCGGAGAAAAGGGGAGGGAGGGCTGTGAGAAGAGACGTTTTGGAAACATTTAAGGTCCCTGCACACACCAATTTGACTGCAGAGTTGTTTGGTGTTGATCAGTCCTATTCGAGGATGCGCCCCGCATCCGACTTGCATCCAGGGCAGTAGCGAGTTCGACAATGCGTACCTGTTCGCTCTTCATAATGGCTGGGGAACTAGACGTAGAGATTAGTGCCCCATCCTTTTAATATTAGTGCCCCATCCTCATAGATTCGTAAAATAGTTTTAAAGATTTTTCCGTATAAGACCCTCTTCAGGACATTTTCGCTTTTTTCCAAGATGCTAATGTTTTATCGATTGTTTTCTGATTACTTTATGCTCTTCTTTCCCAAGTTTGTCCCCTTTTTAAAGCAAGAATCCCTTGAAGAGCCAAGGGAACACAACACGATAGACAACTTCAAAAGCTTTATTAACCTTTTTTAATAACAAAAATTAGTTATTTAAAGTATCACATAGCTCAAGTCAAGTTTACATTGCATTTCTGCTGCTGATATACCCATTATGGAAAGTGACAGGTATTAGCTCCTAGGAAGAATATGGTGTGGCTGGGATGCGTGCAGTCGCGACGCGTTTAGAAATACTAACAACTAGCGGGAGATTATAAATGGAAAAAATGAGGTAGGTACAAAAAAAGCTGTTTCTCGTCTGAGAGCGAGTTATCGATTGGTCCAGTGGGTCACAGCGGCCGTGTCGCATGCGCACGCCTAGGCATTATTGGGGCCTGTATGAAACGAAATATGCATTAAGGACAACAATGGAAAATATTAGGGTATTAAGAAAAATTAAGAAGATCCTCAAAAATTCGTTACTCATTTGACTAGGATATGTGAACCCTTATGGGGAAAATCTTAGGCGGTATATAAGGCCAAAGCATCGTATACAGCATTCTGCAGTCTCATATAGTTCCGGCAAAGATCGAATACGCCCGCTTTCAGACCATTTGTCACATAGGCGATGACCACTTTGTTCTTTGTGTCGGCAATTACTTGCTGACATCCATGTCCGGAGTGACCAATCATGAGATCATTCTGAAATTCAAAGTTGTGGCGGATTACTCCTTTCACAAAGGGAGGATCTTTGTCCTAGGAAAAGCCTTATTGGTTGCTGGCAAATGTCGGTATTACATCAAGGTTATGCCGTGTTCAGACTTTCTGATATGGCGCGCCTGTGACCTAGTTTAGAGTCCGCGGTAATGGCATCTCATGACTCCCCTATCCAACTGGCAAAAGGGTGGTTCGAATACTACACTCATGATAGAGAAACTTCTCTTTCATTAGCACTTTTCGAGAAAAAAAAACTTCTGATGGTTGGCGGTGATCGCCTGCATTAATCACCAGGCGGTAAATCTGTTCTGGTGTTCACTGAATTGGATAGCTCGGTAGTTTGAGGAACCAACTATGAACAGGAATCTCGAATTTTAGACCCAAAAATTCTAGTTCGACTTCTAAAATTGATTGAAAACTAAGCGCTATCAACTTACACCAGATTTCTTCGATTGTGCATAAAAGAACCCGTGGCCCTTGACAGTGTTGACGTTTAGAATGTAGTCTGTCTCGTTCAGCACTGGTTTCTCAAGAAGCGCCATAGTTTTTTCACCAACCAGATGTCCATTGACAAACTGAAATATAAGATTACACTAACGAATCACGACCTGGTCTCCGCGTTTGGCAACTATAATTCCGTTTATACTTTCCGATAAATCTGGAAAAATGAGTTTGTGAGTGCCTTGGTCAGATCGTGTCAATATATCCTACTAAGAAATTTCCTAAAAAAAAACTAAAGTGAGCCCCGGATTCAAATGCACGCATAATCGAACATGTGGTTATGGAGGCTCGAAAAAATGAGGATAACTTGTTGTTCTAACCAACCAGGTTGAATATAGCACCTAGCGATCGAGCGTTTCCAATGCCAGTTGCAGCAGCTTGTTCCAATGCATGTTGTTCAGGATTGTTCACGGTGCACTTGTAGGCAACATCAAACCATGACGGATTATCCATTGCCTTCCTCACAGCGCTGTTCTGAAAAGGGATGCTCACTAATCTTTCAAGGATTAGACGAATCTTACATGCTTACGAGGATGCTCACTAATCTTTCAAGGATTAGACGAATCTTACATGCTTACGAAGTCACATCAACACCAATCTCTAGGCTTTCAGTGGTCAGCTCAGGGATCGGCTTCCATTCATGCATTGCTCTTGCACCATCGCCTACGAGGTTCGGTTCCCAGTTTGACCGGAGGAACTTTGTACTATAAGCAGCTCCTGCTTTGGTACTGTCTACAATCTTTTACGCACTATTATGCGCCGATGTGGAGGTGGAATCGCCTTCAGGAGGTACGCCGATACGTTCTTTGGGCCGATCCTACACAATTACTGATGTCTTTAATCCATCGAATTTTCCAGCAGGGCAACCCACCAACTAGGCATCGTATGGTCTCTGCGCCTCCCTCATTACCAATTTTCAGAGACGGTTTCTATTTCAATTTCCAGACATTCGGTTTTCACTCGCACTTCAAAGCCCTGACTCCAATGGTGCGTCCAAATCGATTTCTCGCCCAAGAAAACGAGACTTCATCGATTTCCCAAAGAGGCTTTCTATTCAAAAATTTTCGAACATTGGGTTCCCTGGTGGTTTCGTCCAAATCGATTAGTTAAAGGATAAAGTTAGATAAAGTTCTTGGCGTTAATCAATCCCGTCTGAGGGATGCGCCCCACCACTCAACTTCCATTCAGAATCGTAGTGGCGTAATGAGTGCGTATGTGGCCTATACAGTAACTTGCGGTGGCCAGCCGATGTACAAGTCAGTGCTTTTATCCTTCCAGACGATTCTGGTACCAATTCACCGATCCCGGAGGGATGAAAGGCTTGGTTGGCCTAGGCGGGCATCGATCCAGTGCGTGTGATATAGTGCGCCACTTGCCACTACACCATCTCCGCCCGAATCGATTAGTTAGAGCCAAAAAATTTTTGAATTGTAAGAACAAAATCTTGTCTCGAAGCCCGATTGATACAGGTCCGAATTAAGAACATTGGGGTCCAAAAATATTCATTGGGAAGGGTGCAAACAAAATTTATCGTGGAACAAGCCATACCTTATCCGCCATGTAGAAGTTGAAGATCTGATGAGCCACTCTTTTTTCGTACCAGACTTGATCGATCAATTCTACGACAGTCGGTAGAGTAGAACGAGCCACTCGATACTCTTCGGATGAAGGCAAACCGAGGTGGAAATCGATTCCTAAAAAAGGACTAGGATGAGAACAACGACAGTGCGGAAACACCGTGATTCCCTAGGCTCTAGCATAAAGCTGGGGCTGTTTTTTACTGGTTCCTTGAATCAGTAATAGGCTCTACTAGGAAAACGAGAATGCTGGATCATGGGAACATGGGTCATGAGAAATAAGTTACACACAAACTACCCTGTGATTAGCTTGGCTTTCATGAAAATCCAGGTGATGAAGGGGTTGCTCACCCCATGCATTTCGAGAATTTCGGCCCAAATGAAGTCGACATTTTATGAGCAGAAACTAGGAAAGAATTATTCTGACCCATGGACTTACCATTTGGTTTGGTGATTTCTTCCCTGAGAAATTGTCCGATTCCACGATGCTTCTCATCTGCATGCCTCACGATTTGATCCACCAGCCATCCGTAGGTAAGCAGATGATAGCCGCTACTTTTCCCAGCCGGTCGTTTGGGTGTTTCGTTTTCCACCACCTTTCTCATAAGGTTATGGTCCCTTGCCATCTCTTCAGTGATTTGTGTATCGAAGTACGGTAGTCCAGCCTGAAGGAGTAAGATTATTGATCAGCCGGAAGAGGAAACATGGCGAAGGAAGCTCGAATAAAGTTTTCCCGAGAAAATGAAAGATATGATCTTGAGCTCCGAATAAATTGAGGGAACTGCGCCTTTCGTTCGGTTCCTATTTGGGAGTTCGAGTGAAAATTAGTTCGACAGTGTTGGCTGCAGGGAAGATTCAAGCCTACTGAACAGATGTCAGAATCTAAGAAGTGATTCTCTTGAAAGCGCAGTTCACGAAAGAAGGGTTTCCGAGATATTCCCCCCCATCCCCCCCCCTCCTTCCCAGAATAAACTCATCCAATTATGCCATAGCTGGTGCTGTTAGATCGAAAAACCACCTAGATACGGAATGAAAAGAGTTCAAATACTGTATCCACAGTATGCCACAGCCCGAGGCGGACGAGTTTCTGCGGCGTTGTAGAGGCTGCTTCGTTCACGAGGGGCACACATGTTGGAACTTCGAACAACTAATTGTGACCCATGGCGACAGTGGAAGGTTATATCGCACTTTTTGGCTCAAAGTAGCCGGTCTTTACGCCTGATGATGCGTACGATCCCTGCTTCCATTACAGAGCTCGCATTTCACGAATTCCGCCAAGTTTTTCGCTTTTTTGGACGGCGATGCACTATTCTTCACCGAGTTTTCCGTTTTTCAACTTGAAAAGGTCTCCTCAAGATTACATACTGTGATTTGTGCCTTTAATTTTACTGACATCTATGTCTTGAGATTTTATGAGCCATCAGCGCTAGGATTATGTCTGTCTAGATTGTTCATTGGAAGCAAGCCGACATAAAAGCGGACTTAACGACAGTAAAAGCTTGCCGATATCGACTGGCCGATTCATACTTGTGGGTACTGATAAATCATGGCTGAAATACCATTGAAAAGATGAGGAGAAGCCCCGTCTAAGGCTAGAGGTTTTGCCCATAACTCAGAATATTTACACGATCGGCATCAGATTTGCGAGAGAAGCATTTCAGAACAGCGCATTTCCGAGTTGAAAAGAAAAGTTTTCCATGAAAAAGAGCCAAATCTTGGCGGACATGGTGTGGGTAGTTATTGACTAGCTGGTATGAATGCTTTCACAGGCTATGAATGGAGCTTCGAACACAGAAAATATTTATACGTCGAGGTAAAACTCACCATATGTGACATAACCCATTCGATGGTGATATTCTCTTTGCCGTTCTTGGCAAATCCAGGCCAGTGTTTCGAGACGAGATCGTCGTACTTCAGACGTCCTCGATCAGCAAGCATCGCTATACATACAGCTGCTACGGCTTTTGTCGTAGAAAACGCCACCGAGATGGTATCCTGAAAATCAGGCTTTCATTCGGATATACTGTCCAACTGGGTAATTATCGTACCTCTTTCCATAGGCGAGCCGCTTGCTTGTCGGCGTAGCCACCCCACAGGTCCACTACTTTCTGACCTTTCACATACACTGCAAACGATGCTCCTTCGGATTCCCAGCCATCGATGAAATTCTGCCTGGAAGTATTCTTTTTGGTGGATACCTGAAGTTTTACTTATTGAAGTTGTACTTTAAGAACGTACTCAAATGCCTTCTGCACGGTCTCGTATCCTTTCGACACATGTCCATCGAAATGTAGGGGAAGTTTTGAATGAAGTCGATCGGCAATGAAATGAGCTAGAAGTGCAAGACCACCCAGAATGAGTCCATATCGCAGCAGACCCATCAGGTCTGATATGAAATGTACGTTTTTGATCTATTTAAAAGTATCTTTGAAGCAGTTGTGTGCGAAAAAATTTGTGCAACTAACAAGGGAAGGATCCCAAGTCGAAGTGGCCATTTGAAATGGGACCTATAGCACTAGACGTATTTTTTGATGCTGATTTCAAATCTGCATTCAAAATCTGCCAAACGATTCTCTGAACGAAGTTATGGAGGTGGCCTCCAGGGAACGCTCCACAGGGGGAAAGCACAAAAGCCGTGGTCGCCGGCACTCCAGCAGTGGCAGCTTGGAGTGGAGGTAAGCGTGACGCTTCATAGGCACGGGACCAAGGATCGGGTTTGGTGGGCGACGGCGTTTTTGCATCTTGCAGGACTTTTTTCTCCAAGTTGGAGAAATCTTCTTATGTTAGTTTTACCGTCTTCAGCAACTTTCTAAGTGCTGGAGACGAGCCAGTTCCCACTTAAACCGTCCGACATCTACTCCAACCACCAACGTTACAAAAATTCTGATCTTATCATTATACATTTCAAATTCACTGTAAGATAACTTTTCCTATTATAAGCGGATACGATAGCACGCAGTGTTCAAAACAAAAAAGTCTTCCACAATGAGCGTCAACCGACAGCGACCAAACATCAACGACCCTCTAGATGTGCTTGCTGTTTCCTCTTCAGCATCCGGTTCCCACAGTGGATCGGCCCCCTCGTCCTCAATCACGCAGTCTCAATATCGAGGTCTTCGTAAAATGATTCCGCAAGGTAGAGGAGAAACTATCTATTAACTTGTGCTCTTTTCTTGTAAGAGCGCGTTCAAAATCACAGGATCCAAAATACTTCTTGTTCTTTAGTGTTACATCCATCCATTATACCATACTTTGTCGCGTTTGCCACATGGCAACCCTTACCTTTTTTTGAAAACTAATCGATAGCAGTGGAGGACGGTTTAAGTGGGAACTGGCTCGCCTCCAGCATTTAGTAAGTTGCTGAAGGCGGTAAAACTAACATAAGAAGATTTTTCCAACTTGGAGAAAAAAGTCCTGCAAGATGCAAAAACGCCGTCGCCCACCAAACCCGATCCTTGGTCTCGTGCCTATGAAGCGTCACGCTTACCTCCACTCCAAGCTGCCACCGCTGGGCTGCCGGCGACCACGGCTTTTGTGCTTTCCCCCTGTGGAGCGTTCCCTGGAGGCCACCTCCATAACTTCGTTCAGAGAATCGTTTGGCAGATTTTGAATGCAGATTTGAAATCAGCGTCAAAAAATACGTCTAGTGGTACAGGTCCCATTTCAAATGGCCACTTCGACTTGGGATCCTTCCCTTGTAAGTTTCCTATGAAACGACAGGACGACCTTTGTACTTCATGATAACGAGAAAACGGCCAGAATCCGCTGCCCATCCTGAAGTAGAGTCGAAAAGGGAGGGAGAAACTTGTGGCACCCTACCTCCGTTCAAATTCCCACCAGTTATTTCAAAAACAGCTAACGTGGAACAATCAGAATGCACAATTTTAAAGAGAACTACGTGGAAAACGGAATATTTCCGGTTATCACCATGACACCACCAGCTTTTACGCGTTCTTCCACTTTGTGGTACTTCCAGGAATCGACGACCTGACTTGAAAAATGATTTTCTTCGTTTTTTTCTCTTTGAAGAGTTTCATTTTCCTCAAGGGACACTGGCTTCAAAACTGACCGTAGCGACCATGGAAAACCCCAGGGGAAAAGAGATTAATGTTGCTGTGGAGGATTCCAATCGGAATCATGGCATTCACAGAAAATGCCTCGTTTAAGAATGAAAGGGGTTATCTGGAGAGAACAGGGAACCATGCTACGGCACATTATTTATGCTGTCGAAAGAAAAATGTTAGTTGTTGAGATCATTCCTCATAAATTAGTATCGAGATTTATTGAAAACTGAATGATACAACGAGTAGAGGAAAATCAAAGTGCGTACAATCCCCTCTCCCACTCCGTTTTTACCTCTTTTCAAAAACTCTCCTTTTTTTTGGAAATTCACATCGCTTTTTATGAAGCGATGTCTATTAAACAACTTTATTGGTTCGTTTCATTAGCATTAAAAGCACAGTTCACGATGAAAATAGTCTCTGAGGTTCCTCGCTAGAACGAGTATGTGACCCCCAAGAATAGGGTCGTTGTCGAGCCGAAAAGCGGGCTATACAGGGCGTAGTAAGGGCTCCAAAACAGACTTAGCCAACACAGACATTACTGCACTATTCACAGGATGAGAGGAATAGTGCGCTAAAATGGAAATGAGGGACACTCAGACAGACATCTCGTACAGCCCCTTCCTTGCTACTTTTTTGAAGTCTTATATTTTTTGGGACATTCTGAGATCTCCCTTTAACGGTAAATTAAGACAGACAATCTCTTCCACTCCTCCTACTTCCACAGAATAGTTATCGAAGCTACTCTGCAGTTGTAGGGCTTTCAAAAAAAAGGACAAAAAACTCTGCAGACAGCATAATTGGAGGACAAAAGTTTCACTCATTGTGGCTACCTACGTATTCATACGAAATGGCAAAACACTGTGATGGAAGGGGGTTCGTAATCCAAATGAAGGCTAAAGTGTCTAGTAATACATGGTAATCAGGCGTGGCCATATCTTATCAGTGTTTAAGCTGAACGGGCAGAAATGTGCAACAAAAAACAAGCAAGTAGTTGACTTTGAGAATAGAAATGCGGAATGGAGTATACATAAAATGACTTTTCTCTAGACGCTTATCATGTTTATAATATTTGTTTACTACTTATTTTTGTTTTTATCGTACATCCGTTAGTCATTGGTGTATATTATCTCCAGTGTGGATTGATATTTTGTGGTCGTATGAAACAATTGTGGTTACTTAAAAAGGCTAATAAATAAATGAGAACCCAATAAAATGGAAATAAGGAATAACTTTTTCTTTCTTATCCTGTAATTATAGTACCCACTTTATTATTTACTGCTTATACTACCTTATTTTACTCCGACTATTTACACATTCACTTTTTGATGTAGAGGTATATATCAAGCTATGCATCACTTGGGTGTACATGGTGAAGCGGTTAGTGGCGCATAACCACATACGAATGGCCCAGGGATCGAATCTCATCAATACCCTCCCAGGCCAACCAAACATTCCATCTCTTACACCAGTTCTGGGTCGATTATTTGGTACTGGACTCGTTTGCAAGAATAAAAGCAGTGACTTGTGCATCAAGTAACCATAAGCAAGTCATTGTAGTCACATGAGCTTTTAAAACACCCCTACGATTGTGAATGGAAGTCGAGTGCGGGGCGCAGAAACAGTATTAATTAACGTCAAGAGACTTGGTCGTTTCTATGCAGGAAACTATTTGGGACAACTGAAACATCTTCTTTCCTCGCATAGAGATCGTAGAAGAACTCCGACAGGACAGGAAAAGAAGATAGACTAACTGAAAGATGGACAGAAAGGAACTGATGAAGATTTGATTAAAACGCTCATGGAGTTCACCCTTTTATCCCTATTTATTAAGTTTCATTTACTTATCGAAGCCTGAATTATTGGCACTTTGTAATTATTTTCAGAGATTATGTAAACATCAGTTGAAAAAGGCATGTAAAACTGAATTTCTGTTCAATAACTAGCTCTGTTTTCAACCAAAATAAGGATGATATACGCATATAATTAGGGAAGTGCATGAAAAGCTCAAAAAAGGAGGCAACGTAGCCTTTCTAAGTACAATCCCACTATAGCACGATAAATATGTGCAAAGATCCAAGGAAAGACGAACTTTGAAAACCCCGACCTCCTCAAATAGGCAGTTTATTAACCATTAGAATGTTTACATTCCAGTTTCAAATCTTGAATCATGGCAATGTTGCCATAGTTCCATGTCTCTGGAGGACAAAAGAATCAATGTCGATGAGAAAAAACAAAATAATTATACGGGAAGAAGGGAAGGATGACGCAATGGTGTTCGAAGCTGCAGTCATTCAAACAGGCAGTATTGGTTATGAGTTGGAGGTGTTCACTAGCCAAATGGCAGCATGCTGCGGACTTCGATCGAGATGTTCTCGCTCTCTCACTGCCACCATTGAGGGGACTTGCTGAAATCGATTTAACCGAACGAGGCTGGATTGTCTTCCTGTGAAACGACTTTTTCTGCGACAATGGGTCCCATAAAGATTCTGGAGACCACTCACGAACTATTATACTTCAACAGTATTGCATTAACTGCAACTAGATGAATTCCCATTCCTAGGTATTATCCGCCCAGGTTCTAAAATCAAGGTGGGTGCTGATCGATCAATGCTATGAAAAAGCCAAAATCCAGAGTTTTCATTTCTACATTTGGGCAAGTTCCTTAATGACAGTAGGGACGGTATCACAATGCCCACATGGCCCACCCTGTACCACCGCCCCTATAGGCTGTTTGACTCGCCCATCGTGGGCGGCGTTTAAGACAGGTTTTGAGCCCTTATTACACCCTGTACAAGTCGTTTTTTTGACGAGACAAGCCAGATGTCGTCTTTTTCATGGCCCTATACCCAGAAAGTTTCTCGATTGTTTGATGTTCCGGTATAAAAACCAATGCTATTGGGCTGCAGGCTGTGTCCAAAGGTGTTTATGGGAGTTGGGAACAACATAGTGGGAAATGTAAAAGTGTACTTATCTCTATTGTTGAGTGATAGTGCCCTTTGTGCCCTTCATCACATTCCTTCCCGGAAAAAAGGAAAAACGAACTGCCTGAGAGTGGTTCTGGCGGAAGAGATAATACATTCAAGAGCAGTGAATCAGGAGGCTATGAATAAGGGAGGAATAAAAGTGACAAAAGGGAATCGCTCGACGAAACATATTGTGGACATGTGGCGAGCGATAAAGAAGACTGCTATCGCTGAGATGGGCACATTTTTGTTTACACACACAAGCGCACAGCAAACAGCAAACACACATACATACTGCAGAGAATGCAGGTTGCTGGAGTCCTGGGGTCAGTTCAGAGGCACCAGATTTTCGGGAAGAATCTTTGAAAGACAGCCTTTTGACCAGTGGGGACTGGAGGCAAATAAAAAAAACCTAGTAAAATGATTCGGAATTCTTTTAGTGAAGCAATCATAATTGAACTAGGTAAACAAATAAACAAGCATGTGAATAAGTCTCTGCTTTCACCTGCTCAGGCCATATACTTCCAAAAACCTTTTATTTTTCAACTGATGTCGAAATTTGGTTCATAAAAAAACACTATTTTTCTTCTAACCGATTGTAAATCTATAAATAAACAAACAAACCATTAAATACATAAATGAATAACCAGTACTAACGAATGAATAAAAGTGCAAATGCTTCTCCTTTCTGCAACAAATGAGCATTAAAATTTCCTTGTAGTTTCGATTGAAAGATCTATGCGGGGCTTGGGAAAGACTTTGGTCAACAGTGAACGAGCAAATAAACGAATAAATAAATAAATAAGAGAACATAAAAGTAAACAAGCCATTTTCTACATTGTTCATGTTGTTATGTGTTGTTTAGTAATCTGATTTCAAGAATTTGTCCAAGCTAGTTCTCAATAAAAGTTGGAAGAGCAGTAAAATGGTAGTAATAGGTGGACGACGCGTAACGTGGCGTAGATGACGCTCTCGTAATGATTATCTAGTGGCATACAGTGACCTTGCTCGTTCGCTCACTAACTATGCCTAGTAATATGTGGAAGCAGACTCGGTGACTACTTCGACAGAAGAGTAAAGTTAGTGGGAACGGGTCGAGTTGACAGCAATTGAGATTCTGGTAATATAACCCCTAAACGGGGATGGTTATCCCTATAGACTTCGCTGAACTCTGAAGCGATATGAATTCATCATCCTCATTGTTGCAAAGTTTCTGAATCAGCGTTCTTCAAATGGAACTCAGTTATACATAGAACTCGAGGATGGTAAAGTAGTTTAGAAATAAACTGATTAGTAAAATAAAACAAAAGGGTTTTCAAGTCAATATGCGTTCTGTTATCTAGGAAGATGGCCTACAAAGATATCCTGGGCACAGTATTTTTCATTATGTTTGGAAATACAAATATATATATATATACTTGAAAATGGAATTCACATGAAACAGAACAAAGCACTTCCTGTGCACCTCATTTCTGAGCGAGGTTGATGCGTATATTTCTTGCGCCAAAGATAACACCGCATCGCGAGCGCATTGCAACGAACGGAAAACATTGCCGCTGGTAGTTCAGCTTTTGTGAGAACGCTTCCTATCGGACTCCTTCACGTCCTTTTTAAGCTAAAATAACATTTGTACAAAAAAATTCTAGGTGCTAAGTGGGTTGGGGGGGACCACGCGGCGCGGCTGCGGCGCGGCACCCTGCGCTCTCCAGCAATGTGGTAGTGGGCCTGAGTCTGGGAAGGAATGGTAAGGTTGTACTGATGTGTTTCGTGATTCAGAACAAACAATATGCTTGCATATAATCGATACACTTCTTCTGAGCCGATAAAACCTATTTTTTAATAAGGGGAGGGGCTCCGGGGGTGGGTGAGATGGTTGTCTCGTGTAAAAAGCTGAGATGAGATAAAAGTTGGACGTCCAATTGGCTCACCCACCCCGGAGCCCCCTCCCCCTTCCTAAAATTAGGTGAAAAATACACAGTTACAACATAAAAAACGATGAAACGTCCCTATACACCGTTTCGGCAGGGTGCCGCGCCGCCTGCCGCGACGCGTGGTCCCCCCCAACCCACTTAGCACCAAATTCTACAATTTATCGTGCAAGATAGGTAGAAAGTTAAGGTGGGGATAGCCATACAGCTGTAAAAGTCAGATTTTAAGGTCCCGTGAGAGTGTGATACAATAAACCATTGTGCCCATGACCACCCCACAAGGTCGCCACAAGGTACCATTTGTTGCGTTGTATATGTGAAAATTTGGAGGCGCTTGAATGTATCCTCGAGTTACTGTATAACACATTGACGGAACTGTAAAAGTCGGCCTTGTATCTACTGTGCTAAGGGCCGGAACGCAGGGTAGGAAGCACCTGCTCTGTCGACCTGTATTTGGGCAAATGAACAGGACGCACCATTTGAAATCGAGCACGTTTAAAGTAGGTGCGATTCTTAGTATAATTTCACACGTTCCCCTGGAACCTCGTTCAAATACCCCTTTCTTCATGAAAATCTCGT
Source organism: Haemonchus contortus (assembly GCA_000469685.2). NCBI lineage: Eukaryota > Metazoa > Nematoda > Chromadorea > Rhabditida > Trichostrongylidae > Haemonchus > Haemonchus contortus. Next base: position 8,888,225 of record LS997565.1, read on the forward strand.
CCAACTGAACTTTTCATACGGTCTAGTTTAAACAAAGCGTTAAATTACGGGATTTCGCAGATTTGTCGTTCCTACAGATACCGAGGTACCCGAATCTACGAACTCCAAATTCTGCATCAATATTTTCGTATAATGAATAACAATAGAAACTTAGTGAAATTGGCAAAGAGTCCGTTGAAGTATTTTAGGTTGAGTTGAAGCCGTCAAATAGGAACAAAACCAACAAAACTCACCGAAAAATCACTAAACATCTAAGATGGTTAGTATTCAAGCCCGTGTCAAGAGCTGATGAGCTAATGGTCATTGAAAACAAGGTTTGTTCAGGTCTTACAATTAGTAACGTGGTATTGACAGGCTCTATCAAAGTGGACCTCAGGATAGGTCCTTGTAAAGACAGTTCACCGAGACGGATCGAATGTACCACTGGAAGATCATCGAGAAAAGGTTGTAAGTGAATTGCTTCCTTTTTTTCTCTAGAGACTAATGTCTGCAACCTTTGAAGTTTTTACTTTTAGATCACGTTCGATATATCATTTTTACTCACTGGTGGCTACCGTGTTCCTCGAATTCCTAAACGATGACAGAATTTAATGAAAGAAATCATCCCCGGGAGAAAAAAAAGCTGAGATTGAAGAGGCTGGCCAAGGATTCCACACGGAATGCACCTGAGGAGAAACTATCCTAGACGACACATATACAGAGAAATCACCGTATGGTTCTGCAGAGAATCTAGGATGCTGAATGTGCTTCAGAATATGCTCGTGAACTGTATTCAGCTAACACCAAGGCTTAACGGCTCAGGCATTCGATTTCTTCCTTTTGTCTGAAGGTATCACCATGATTGTAGGGTTTTGTTTTTGCCACTGGAGCGTATTGTCACAAATGTTTATTCTCTGTTGTGTAGGTTATATGTATATGTATGTTGAGTTGACAATAGTCGCAAGGTGGCTTACAACCTGAATATGGGATCGATAAAAAATGCTTTTGCGAAAGTTTTTTTTCACTGTTGTTTTTTGGGGGGCCACCCATCCGAAGGTCAGTATTTCAAGAAATGATTCAATGAAACGTGTTATGCTATCACGGACATGCCAGTTTTCAATGAGGGCTTTCGTAGAGAAGGCGCACCGCAGTGGGCAAGTTTTCTTTCTTTTTTTTGCAGGAGGTAAACATCCCAGTCACCCAGGTGCTCTTACTACCTAGGCTTATGTGGGAAACTGAATTTTCTTAGCTAAAACTGCATTAAAGAGCTAAGGGGGTTGGTCGGTTCCCATCATCCTCTACACATTCGATACTGCCCCTCCCAACTATATTTGCACCCAAAAATTTTATTCTATGGAGGTAGATGAACTAAGAAGGTTAATTGTGAGATTTAGGAAGTAAAGATGGTCAGTAAGGCGAGTTCAAACCAGCCCGTGTTCTCTGCTCTTACCAAAGATTAATGAAAACTCGGTAAATTTGCTCCTACTTACTGTTTGAGGTATGGGACATTTGGTTAGTCAGAAAAACACTTCCTCTGTATTCACTCGAGCTTTCAAAGAAACTTTTGAGCTATTTTAACCCATATGTTGGCCCCTTTCGAATGAGGTTGTTGCGGAATGACTAGTCTCTAATGAATCCGGAAAATCAGCAATGTTCGCTTATGTAAGTCACGTACATGTCACACTCTGGCTTTCCTTCTCCACCCGTGATGCATTTCTTTCAATGCTCCCTCTCATGCAGAGATTGCCTTTACATGACCAGTGCGTAATACGGCGGAACAGGCCGAGTTAGGGGAGAGGCCTCACAGGAAATGATGATGTCGGGTTAAGGACTAGAATAGTTCCTACAGGAGGTGCGTAGACCTTTGGGACAACACGTGGGGAGTCTTGTTCTGGGCTTGGTGCATTACATCTTTCCTGGTGCAGACAGAAGAACTAGGGAGAGTTCGACCGATCGGCATGTGCTTGTCAGCAGGGTGGTAGGAATGCGATAAGATCCGCCCAGCAAAGCGTGGAAGAAGCTGAACCGGTGAAGCTCTGAAGCTCGGAGAGGCAAGCCTAATGGCAGGTGGGACTCTGCCACTCGAAAGCGGCTCTTCCTTGGAAATTCCAAAGTCGCCATAACTAAAAAATGGTTTGAAAAAAAGTACGCTAAATCCTAACGTGGATTGAAATGGAATTCCCAGACTCAACAAATGTTTAGGCTTTCAATTTCGATGCCTACGAATATACACACTCCGCATACAGATTACTGAGTTTGTACGTCCATATATGCATGTTTACAGTAATGAACTGTTCTGGGACTCACTGATCAGTGTGACTTGACATCGAATGCCTCCTACACACTTATACCTCCATCACCCTCGGATTACTGAGCACCACAACTTTTCCTCATCGTTGAGAACCCTTCTTCACCGTGAAGAACCGCTTCCGAATTTATAGATTAATGGAGTCCGACATTAGATGCCTTCAACCCATTTTGACCTACTCCGCTCTCCAGCAGTTTACCATTTTCTGTTCTCTCTCACTCACTGATTCCTCCGATATTGAGCAGCAAAAGGTACGGTACTCCGGCGGTACGATGGCCGGCGTCCACTTCGGTTCAGTGGGACTGAACCCATAACCCTCTAACACCAGCCATGCAGGTAGCATGGTGGAGCAGCGGTTACGTGCTTTGCCTGCAGTCTACGGGGTCGTAGTTTCGGTTCCCTGGATTGATCCCAAACCTCTGCTGGCCGCGGTTCTGCGTTATTCAGGAACGGCTAACTTGATAGTCTTTTTCGAATCTGCCTGTCTAGCCGGAAGAATTCCGAAAAGTTAATGGATATCAGTGCTTCTGGATAAATCACATTCGATCTCCTAGGGTTCTGATAAGAATAAAACTTAAGTGAACGCCCAGTCCCTCATCTACCTCCCCTCTTTCGCCGTCTTACTGACGTAGTAATCCCAAAGAGATTGCTAGGAGAAGAAGCTGAATGTTCTAAGTTACTCGTTTTCTCTAACAGTAAACAACGGTTACCGGTAAACAACGTTCCTTGAGAATGCAATTCTTCTTCTGTCACTGAATCTTCCTGAAGCCAGTCCGAAAACCTACCTGTTCGGGTCCCAGCATCCGCGCTGCATAAGTAATCCGTGTCGCAATTATATAGATGGCATTCACATAAACTTTATTCCAAATGGGTTATGTTCCTTGACTTTTTGGGTTATATTGACCCAAATACCGAACTTCCATGTGGCACATTTAGGGGCCCGAAAGAGCTGAGACTAGGTCAAAGGTAAGCCGCACTTAGGTGGTCGATGTCGGAGATCAGGATGTTTCTTTGTTGTTCCCAAATGTTGTTTAAGCAGATCATCTAAACACTTTTTTTTGTAAATACATGAGCAAAACAGAAGTTAGAACGCCCAGGCACAACAGGAAGAGAAGAGAAGTGGATCAGAAATTGAAACTATTATGGGCCCAAGATTCCTCTGATGTATTCGGTTCATTATGGAAGCTAACAGAATGAACCGAAAAAATCGACTTTCTCTCCCTTTCGTACTTGAATAAAACTGCAGTGCAGCATCAGGGGTCAACTGATTTTTCAAACAGTCAACGCCTTGGCCACGAAGCGAGTTACCGCCGGTGGATTTCCGAAACACTGCCTAATAGGGTATCCTACCAGAGCTATGCCAGCATCGAAGAGCCTCCGACAAAAGGATGAATAGTATTGTTCTTCAAGAGGGCGATAAGTGGTGGAAATGGGATGCGAAAGAAGGGTCTCAAATTCGAGGGCATAGTACTTCAGTGTTGAATCAACAGCATCTTCATTAGTGGGGGAGGGAGAAGGAGGAAGTGGTGGGTGGGGAAAAACAATGCCTTCCCATGCCATTTATGTGAGCATGTTGATAGGAAGGGCATTCTTCTGAATTCCTTCATAACAACGTATTCGGGAACGACATGGAGGGAGGGAGGGAAGCCCTTGTGCCTTGTGCTCCAGTGGGGAGTTGTAAAGGCACCCCTCACTCTGCATGGGAAGTTTAAGCCGAAAAGGGCCCTAATTTTTGATAAGGTAGCTCCATGTTGCAGGAAGGATGTACGAAAGGTACCAATAAATGGGGCGACGTTCCAATCAGGAGCTACAACATTATGAATGAACCTCTCTGGGAGGGTGTGTTGAGCGAATTTTTGCGCATTTATCAATCGGATGCATCCCGCAAAAGATGAGAGGCATCTTTTTTGAGGCAAAGTCAGGCCTTGAAAATTTGCATTCCTCGAAAAGTAAGCCTTCATGCCAAAAAATGGTATAGCAGGCTCCCCAGGGAACCGAAACTACGGTCCCGTGGACTGCAGGCGAAATGCCTAGCCGCTGCACCACCCCACCAGCTGCTTGGATTGTGCTGCAGTGTCTCGCAAAGCGCTTGCAAGGGTCGTTACCAACTCGAGCGCGATGTCGATACTGAAGAGCCCATGAGGACCATCGAATTCGATATTTATTCTCACAACATGGATTCATAAAAACATGGATAAGGAGTTTCAATATAGATTCAGAGCGTTTTCAAATTTCCTCGTCGATACTTCCAAAATCAGAAGGGGAACCTGCCCTTCGATGACTTCCAGCCACCACTAAACTCGCAGCTTCAATGTCTGCTATACAGCTTAGCCGTTCCATCCTTTGCAAGCCTGGCTGGTTATCTATTACCGTCTCCTGACGAAACGACGCATGTACCCCTGAAACTCGGACCATTCCCTATCTACTCCAGCTGCACCGTACCTGATGTTGTTTCGATGAAGGTGCGAACTTCAAAAGAGAGAGGGAGGACAGAGAAATGTACGGCGATGGTGTTGACGGACAAGGAATGCAGATAGAAACAATTGAAAACCAAAAACCAGATGGAAATGGAAGGGTCGGATCTGCGAACGCCCTAGACCAGCTCCCACATGCAGGAAGCAGTTCTCACCTCCAAAAAACCAAAGGCCGGACCTTCCAAGGAATACTAGTCCAGTCGGCGTCGAATTTTGAGCGGTTCATCAGGTTGTAATAAGTCTCCTACAAAGGGAGCAGAAACGGGTGCTACGGAGTGGGAGGCAACGCTCATAACACGTGGCAGGTAAACCGTTCGTTTCGGTATGGTCACTTTGCACGAGATGCAGTGGAATCGAGTTTCACTGATTTTGTTGAGATTCGATCCCTTCTACTCTGAATGATTTGGGTTTCCAGTCTGAAGTAGCCTTGGCTACAACAGAACTCTGAATTGCTCTGGTTCAGGTTACTCCGCAAGGCCTTCAACTGGTTTGAACAACTACGATGAACTCGTTAAGGCTATTCACCATTCGAGCCCCATCAGTAGAAGGAGGAGTCTAATAAGGACGTGTTTCTTAACTAATCTAGATTGGGCTGCCAAGACTTAAGAATGAGCACCGTAGGCCATATAAAAAGGGGTAGTGCTGGTAAGGCAGTTTAGGTGCGGTTCAGAAAACAGAGGGTATAGTTCAAGACGACCATCCATGACAAGAATTCAGCAAAAATCCTTTAGTAACCTAGTTGATCGCATAACTACCCAGATGTAATGGGTTCGAACATGAACATAAGATTGGGCGAGGACATATTATGAGTTATTATGCATTTCGTGAAGAGAAATTTCTTGAGAAGAGACTAGGTATAAGAGGAATTCACAAGTGGCGTTACCGAGTGCTTGGAGTTCGAAGGCCCCTTCATATGTATACCCAAACATCCCTAGTCCCGCCATTGCCTAAAGGCACCCTAAACGGCAGATTCGAAGTACACTCTAAGTTGAAAAGCGGTAGTGTGGAACAGCGTGTCGGCGGCGAAGAAATCGGGAAAATCGGGCGAATTCGTGGTAAAGCTAGCTTCTCAAAAGTAGTGAAAGTAGGCGTTGGACGAGTTACCATAATGGGAATGCTATGGCAGGGGTATTTGAACGAGATTACAGTTGTCGCACTTGCATGGAAAGCTCGCTACATAGAGCCAAGAATTTATGAAACTACAGTCACCATAGATCACGATTAGTTGCTCAAAATTTCAACATGGATGTCTCTTGTGGAAACTCGTACATTTCTGGGTGGCATCCAGTGAACGTGATCTTTGAGCCCTTTATGCGCCTTATCCAGACCCTTTTTTGATCGAACAAAACCACATATGGCATGCTCATATGCGGCAGATTCATTCTAGGGAGACATATCGAAATCAATTTTCTGTTAACTGTACCTTTGGGTTTCTCTAATGCAATTCATTCTCAATTTGGAACTCTTCAAATACATTAAGAATATTCATTCTCAGAAAGCTACTATTTAAACAACATCAATAAAAAATCGAAAAAAGTGCAAAATACATGTATCACAGCTTATCGCCACACTGCGAATGGCAGCCGAACATGTGAATAACGTAAGAGATCGGACGAATACCAGAGGTCACCACAGAAAAATCAAGGAAATGACGTCATTTTACGAATAAATTTAGAAATTCAGTGTCAAATTTACATGAAATATGCGTTTACGGATGGCATGTAGACCGAACAACGTCATTCTCCCATGATGTACAAGATGAGACGTTTGGATGTGAAGTATCACCTTTGCCATTCTCATACCGATAAACTATTGCGAAACGTTTGAGTAGATCGTTCTATATGCTCCAACATAAGTAGTAGGCGGAGCTTCCTCCAGTTGCATGGTGGGCGGGGCGTCCCACCGCGTCCATTGGAAATCGCCCAGCCCAAATCTGCAGCTTGGTTCATACTATATCAACGTGGATTTCTTCAAATCCTGCTATGGTTCCTAACAAGAAATGAAGGAAACGGTAACGGTGACCCTTCGAGGACGTCTTACATATGTATATGCATAATTATTTGCGATAATTACGAATAACTTTCGGAATCAGTAGATTATACCGGTGAATATTGTTCGGTAGATCATCAACATTAAAAATAAATGAGCAGAATGATGTGAAATCGCAATCGAAATACTTACAAAATAGAAAATCGATATTAAATAGTATTGATTTCGATCTACAGGGAACATGCGGGGAGAACCTCTAAGTTACAGAGTTCCCTACGAACTGCCCCATCATTATCGGGGGATAAAACGGTTCTACACATGTTATACGTATGCTACACCTTGCACTGACGGCAAGTGATCGGACATCATCTCCTATCGATCGATAAATCGATAGTACCAATCACAACATCAGGAACAGATGATGATCGTTACGATTTATGCTGATACGGTGTTTGGCAGTAAGTTTAGCGTATTCATGTCCATCAAGCAACTTGCGACCGAGGTATCTGAAAAAGGGATCGATACGGGTTATAAAGGTAGGCGGAGCTAAAAGACTGCGGTCAGACCGCGTGTTTGCGAAATTGCATGGATTTTTTATTAAAGTAAAAAAGAAATTAGAGGCGATTTTTACCTCATCATTTCAATCCAGGCTTCGACAATTTTCGGATGAGCATCGTCACCGAGCAGGTCACAAACCGTGCACACAACTTGGGCACAAACCATCCGCACGTTTTCTTCGGTCATGCGATCACTCTAAATCAATCAATATCGTACAACATGCTCATGGAATTGAACGTTTTTACTTGGCTTCGCCTTACACCCATGGTTCAACTTCTGGACAAATCGTAGGCCATTTTTTAGGCCATCTGAGGGACAAGGAGGGCGTAATGGGTGAGACAATAAGAATTTGCAGGGAATTTTGGTAATAAGCTACTTTCTCCCTTTACCCAAGGCTTTGCCGCCTTATTGGCGCTCCAATTGGGCGTAGAATCTTCATGACTGCGTACTGGCGGCATTACAGCTAGGAGGCAGTGCCGCTGCACCAAGAGCTGAACGCATCGCAAACGTGCGCCTGATTGTTGCGTTTCCCGTCTCTTACCTTTGGACCCTTCCTTTCCTATTTCGTAGGAATATTTCTGTACGTCGGGAAAACTCACTGCTTTTGTATTGTAATGACGTTCGCCATATTTGAATATCGCAGGTGCCACTTGTGGTTCAAGTTCATCGACATTTTTTGCTGCTAAGTGAATGATATTCGTGAAGATTTTCGAATGTCGAATACATTCGTGATCGTCAGGAATCTCGGCAATATCATCGTCCTGAAAACATCATTTTATAAGTAATGGCCCTAAATAGTATCTGAATTAGACCTCATTTCATGGCTAATGCTTGTCAGAAAGATTCATTCATTCCGGTTTATTTCGCAGATGTTGGTGGGGCTAGGGAAAGCTCAGAACCCTATTGGACACTCAAAGCAATCAAAGGACTTTGTGCTACTGCTCATTCTCTCCCACTTTACAATCCCCTCTCCCAACCTGGCACGGACTCCTCGCCCGCACCGGAACAGATTCCTCTTCCGCCTGGGCACTAAAAGGGGGTATTCCAGCTCACGTGTTTCTTGAGCTCTGCCTACTGGGAACTCAACGTTCAAACACTTCAATTTTTTATTCATGCGCACATGTGCAATTCCACGAATGCACTCATTAAATACTATGGGCATGCATAACTGCCAAGAGTACTTCGAAAGTACAGGTAACCAATACTGGCCTAATTAGGCTGTTGATGCTACATATACGTGAGACGTCATGGGCTGTATGCTGTACAAACACAAGAGAGAAAAGAATTATCAGTTGAAGTCTGCCTGCCAGGGTGTAAGGTTGGCCAGTTCCAGATGTTGCTGCTGCTCAAAGATCGAACGGATGCGCCATACGTAAGAGAAGGATGACAAATATCAGCAATGATTCATTCCCGAGAGAATTTGCCGCTTACCCCACTTAGCCCAATCATCAGCAGCCCCTCAGAGACTTTTAGAAGTAACCTCCCATTCGCTAACGTTGGTTAGAAAGAACCTAATGACACATGTTCGCCTTCAATCATGGGAAGCACTCCAGACGGAAGAAAATGCTTGAACTTTCGAAAAATTACTTACTATTTTCAGGCCAAACGTCACTTTCAACGTTGGATCCTTCTGGAAGATACGTTGAAAGACGAAATAGCCAAAATGACGTCCAGTGGTGCTGGCGTTCTTAGTGGCTTCGTGCCAGGAATTCTTGATGAGTTCACAGGCCTAAAACATAGTTCAGTTGAGTAGTATACCACAGAGAACTTGCCAATTCAGAAACTCGATCTTATAGAACGCGCTGTTGCCGGGCGGCGCCCCTATACCTTCCACTAGTCCACCACTACAATCCTACTACGGAATGAAGTGAGACAGTCTGACACGATGTCGGACCCAATGTTGTTTATTTATTTATTAGCTGATTATGAACACAAGATGCATCATCGATGAAGAACAAAACAAAATGTCATCAAAGCTGACAACTGATTTACTCATTAGAAACGATAGCTTCAAAAAACTCCTTCATTTACTTTTTTCAGTCCCCTTTTCGAAAAAGCTACTATGAGTACGCATGTACCAAGGGCTTTTATGTGACGCTGAATGGCCATTTCCCTTTCAATAGGTTTCTTAATGTGCCATTTCCAGGCAAATAAATTGCACAATCCTCTGATTGACAATAAAAACTCTCACAGGGTTCCTTGCCCTTTAGAGTCCTTAAAGGAATGAAAGGGAAAGCCCCTATTCATTTCCGACCCTAATTTTCGAAAGTTCAAACAAAATGTGGTGAACTGATACAATGAAGTATGAGCTTGAAATTTTTCTCAAAATTCAACCCCACCGGTGGTCATGAAGGAATTTTACGTTTAATAATTCTATTTATAAATTAGTTTATTTATTTAAAAGTTAGTTTAATCTTTTTAGCTAAGTATTATCACATTTCTTAGGGGATCATGAACCTAGGAAGCTCATGTTCGGTTAGGGGCAAAAGCCTCCCCCCAACCTCCATCGGAGGACGGATAAAAACAAGTAAAAAGTATTGAAACAATCTAACTCATCAATTCGCATCTCTCGGGAATTGTTAAATGCTTCTACTCGGGATCTAATTCTCTACGGTTCTCCCCCAAACGAGGTGGGACAGGATAGCAGCTGGGTCAAAAAGCAGAGCCGCAGAGCATTCATCAAATGTTTACTATAAATGAAGTTTCGCTATTATGTTTGTTAATATTGAAATTCTATAAATTATTGGCTGGGTTCCAAGGACGAGCATTCCAACAGTAGGGCTAGAGGCGGAGAGATTTTAGGCTATACTATGCGCGAACTCATGCAAGAATGTACTTACCGTTTTGTCCAAAGCATTTTCCTCGCTACTCAACGACCGGTACGAGTAGGTTCGCATTTGTTTCAATGGTGAATGACTTTTTGCTCTTGACAACGGCTTAAGCTGCAGATCAGCAATACTGCGGGCATCGTCGAAGCTTCTAGAAATCGGATGTTTACGATTTAAAAGAAATCGAAAAAAATTGATCTGTATCTGTTCCAGCTCTCTCGAAAACCCCAATTCCAGGATAATTTTCTGTGGGAACTTCGAACTACTCTCAAATTAATTTTTTCTTCGAACTTATCAAAGGTAAGGGGCGACTCTTCTGAAAAAGTACCTGGCCGCTATGACGGTAGTGGTACTCGAGCTCAAAAACTGCATTCTTCGTAAAGACGCCGAGTGGTTATTCTTGGTAGTGGACGGGAGTTCCTGAAACGAAAAATACAATATTTGTACAAAGGGGGTTTAGCGGTAATTCGAATGTATTATTAAAAAAGTCGGCAGGAAGTCTAGTTCAAGAAAGTTGGTCACACGGACTGATAATAGCACAGAAACGGAGGCGGGGAGAGGGGGATAGAGGAGGAGAAAGGAACGAGGCATTCTCAATTCGAAAGATAATTTTCATTTTTTCGGACCCCATATTCCGTTGTCACGCGAGGACAGCCAATTCTGTGAATCTGGTCGTAAAAATGAACGAATAAATGAAGTTCGAGAGACAAATTTGGGTGTAAGTGAGTGGTGTGATCGCCTTGGCATGTCGCCAAAATAGCTGCGGGACCGCTTAATGACCAAATCTATAGCTTTCAGTTTTAAAAACTCAGAAGAAGTGAGTTTGAGGAAAATGCAAACATTTGTATCTCATTATTGGCCACGCCCACTGAACGGACCCTCCCTCAGACTTTTTCTGCCATCAATGTGATTGAGTTAATTAATCACCCTCTTTACTGACCATAAATCAGGTCGTGGTCAAGAGGGGGTAAGTAATCGACTGAAGATTGGCCTAATGTTTGGAAGCATCAATAATCTCTTACTGAGATTGAAGATTAATCCGGTTATTGAAGTTACAGGATTTAGAGGCGTAGCATAGTGGTGATAGGTAAGGTTGAAGCTACAGTGTTGCAAGTTTGATTACATTTGAAGTGAGTTGAGGCAACTAAGGGTTCCCAAGCTGGATGAGTTCAGAAAAGAGTTCGATTGAGCCTCTCAGAAAGCAAGATTTCCAGAAAATTCCGATAAACCAGTATGTGACTTGGAGCGGTCCATCAGATTGGTGCGACCTGGGAGCTCATGTTGAAATACAAGGGAGTAGTGTAGTGGTGAAAGACAGAGTCATGTCTTCCTGTGGCTGCAGGTTCGCTCTCACAAGTGGTAGGGTGGCCAACAAGGAATCTCAAACCGGACGGGCTGGGAAGGTGGATAAGTTTGGTTACAAAGATGACAAGATTCTTAAAAATTCTTATGGGTTTCGCTGCGGTGTCGAGCATTTGGCCGAGTCAGCACAATCTGCAACTTCGATTTTTGCCAGGAATAAACAGATGGTAAACAAAAGTCGACAAATAAGTGACGGGGAAGTTTGAGTGAAAAGGCTGAACGCAGGGCTACCCCCGCAAACAGTTGCACTAGCGGACATGCACAGCACAAAGTCAATTGCGAGGCAGATGCAGTCCGTCCCAAGTGGACTGGTCGACGGTGAGCACTTTATCCACTTTGCCTTCATTTCTTCTGGTATAGCCCAATCGCTGGGCTGTCTCCCTTAATTTCACAGAAGTGTGCTTGCACTAAAAGCTGGTAGCCCTAGGTACGTGATTTCTACATAATACCCGCATCCTGTCAAATCCATTATACTTCTCCAGCGTTTGGCAATTTCCGATGGAAAATGTGCGGTAGCGGTCGCTAGGAAACGGCTACCAACAGTCATTAAGTTGTTGTTACTCATAGCATCTCATCTATTCAGTCAGGATTTTTTTTCCTGGCCTTATTGGCTTCACGAGACTGTCCTTTTCAAACAGATGGGCTCAAAAAAAGGAAGTGCTGGTATGAGATCAGGGCACATCCAGTACATTGGCTTAGCCATAGCTGGGAGTGAAAAAAGGAAGGCAGGGATCCATTTCGTGATAGGATACAATATTGCTTGAAAGATAGGAGAACACAGGAACGTCCTACTTGAGAATGCCCGCCCCGAATCCACCTGGGGGACAGAAACGACAAGGATCTTGAGTCAACGGAGCTCTTTGTGCCCTCAGGCAGACTCTTCGGGGAAGAGATTAGACTCCCATTCAAGGATTAAATGAGCTGCAGTAAGAGTTGCAGTAAGTGAATGGACGTGACAATAGTCCTTATCGACGTGACGGACCTAACCGACCAGGAGGCATCGCTCCTAGGGACCAAAATATTTCTCAGGCTCAGAGATTCTTGAAGGTGCAAATAGGTAGGAGACTGAATTTAGATTTCTTGACGCTGTTAAAGCAGTTAAAGCCAGGTAAATCAGGTAAGCAGGAGGGCTGATGCGATAACGGGGAAAAAGTTCTCATTCATATGATGCAGGGCAAACGGGAAAGATGAGTGGGTGAATCTGATTGCGTCCATGAATGACATACATCGTAAACATGAGAGCAGCTGAAATTCAATTTGCGCCCACGACTTTGACGTGTGTTTTTGGGTGGTCCAGACAAACGAACTACAGAACAAAAATGTCGTGAAACTCTGAACTCCCTAGTATGTGGGTACTTATGAGAAGTTTGCCTGGGGACCAAGATTTCATTCAAACAAGTAGATTTCGCAGCTAGCGGCAGGTTCCCCGTAAGATATCGTATACCAAAAAAGGGAAAAAACTTCAAATCTATCTTTGATTCTGGTATTTCATTCCGCTTTATGAATTATCCATTACACCCACTTCAAGCACTACGCTGTAAAGACCTATACGGACCAAAAATTCAACGATATGGTCTGAGCCGCAACGACGTGGGCCCAAAGACGGAGGTGTACCTTATTGCAGGATGTTCCTTAACTACTTTTCTTGTGGGGGCGGAGCAAGACCATGGGGCTTTATGGGCGGAGAGAAGATGTGCGTTGAAGAATTATGAAGGAGTTTGGACGTTGCCAGTGTGTCAGAGGAAGCTGTAGAAAACAAGGAGGCGATTTGTAAAAGATAGTCAAAGAAACTCTTGGGATACCCCAAAATGAAAAAAGTATTGTCTATACCAAGTCATTACCAATGTCGTTTCCACGAGCTATAATCCACACAAGGAGGAAGACCATACTCAGTCAATAAGCCATCTTTGAGAGGAGATCTAACCCGAAAAGGGGCGAAAAATAAATGCAGAACTTTAGGAATCCTGCAAGAAAGCCATTAACTGGGAGACTGATAGTGGTGGAATTCAACTGCCCAATCTGGGGGTAATGAAATTAGGAGGGGGAGTGGAGGAGGGGAGGAGAGGGGGGGGGGAGGGTGCAGAATACTTTGATTAGCAAAGCAGTTTCCAATAGCTCATGCTCCTTATGATTTTGACGCACGGTCCACCACTGACAACAATACTACAATTGTGTTGGATTATTCACTAAAGGCGATTTTTTTCTCCCCAAATAAGGCGTTTCAGCTCCAGCCACCTGGGAAAAATCCCGTGTCTTTCAATTTGGCAATATATTTTTTTACGACATTAAAAAATAAATAAATTGGTCAGGTAGCTGACTGATGGCGGTCGACTCGTCGGCCTATGCATTTATTATTACAACTTTGATGAATTTCAAACGTGCATTAGAGTAATGTAAATGAGGGTGGTGTACTAATAAATTAGACATATATCAGCATTACTGCTGGAAGTAAGTAATTAGGGTTGGGGTACGGTAATTGTAGCAATTAAACTGAATTCTATGGGAAAATGTCGAATTATTTATTTGAGTTATTCATATATTAGTACAAACACATGTTTCTCATTCTTAGGAAAGTTTTACTTATCGCTATGAATTTTTCTTGGAAGGATAGAATACTATCAAGTAATGCCGTTACCACCTGCACGGTAGGATCAAGTGTTGAACTGATATCGTTCCAGGACAATAAAGTCTACCCCACCGCTCTATAGGTGACTAACTGGTATACTAGGAAGCTCCTTAGAGGTCATTTCGAATGGCGAATCGAACACGCATTCAACTTCTTTGATTTCAAATGAGGACTGAATGCATGGGCCTATCCTACAACGGAAATGATCACTTTGAAAGTTTAGGTACACTAAAAGAACCATGCTCAGGATGAGCCATGTCCTCAAATTCTCTTCTGTATCGCTGGATCGCTGGAAACCATAGAGAGCCTACTCAGTGAACTCCGTGTTTTACTGACGTTACTATAACCTGATCAGAATGCTTAAGTGCCCTTAGCATTCTTACTGGGATGCCTCACGCAATTTACTACTTATCCTATACTTTTATTTCTTATTACTACTCCTGACAACAAAGGTTGTTAAGTGCATGGCGATGGCTTGAAAGGTCGTTCCCTACTGAAGGGTGATTTTCACTCTTGAATAATAGTGTAATCCTTTCTACAACACCTACGCTCTGCGCTTTGAAAAAAAAAATTGGGCAAAAGGACAGAATAAATGAATTGGAAATTTCATGGATGACTAAGTGAAGGAGTGAATGAGTCCATTATTTATGAAATCAAAAGCAAATGATATGTTAGCCAGGTGAAAATATCGTGTCCTTCGAATTCCTAGAGCTTCGCACAGATGTTGTGCGAAGGCGAAGGTGGTCACGAAACAGATGTTCAGACTTTGGCACATGTTTTACTGCTTTGACCGAACTGCAGTAATTCTGAGAAAACATTTCCTTTCTTCAGAGCCCTAGTCCCTATGAAATGCAGGTCACAACACAATTTTCTGAAGGGCGAGCCAAGAATCAAAAATTTTCCGCCAAAAAAGAGGAACTTGCTTACACATCTAAGGGAGTCTTGCCTTTGCCCCCGAAAACGAATTCATTTTCGTTCCCTAAGACTCAGAAATGTAGAAGAGTGGTTCAGATTTGAAGGTTTTGGTGTAGGCACGAGCTCAACCGCTTCGGACGGTCTCGGCGAAGGAACGACCACCAGTCAACCCTTGGAAAACATCGAGTGTTAGCAATTCACTTTGATAAAGCTCTTTCCACACCGAATCAGAGTGTAGCCCATAGGCAAGGAGAGCTAGAGGTACTGTTTGCTGAAAAGTGTAATAAAGCTACAGATGCAATCCGACCGGATCGCACTACACCAGCATCCCCACAGGCCCATTGCCTAGTAACCCCTCACGATGTTGAGCTTGGAAGTCCCAATTGTTAGCCCAGGCATTGTACATACTAAATAGTGAACTTGCAACGGGAAAACTTCTGCTATGTGCAGTAGGCCATAGTTTTGATAGTTGGCTCTAGCCACAGGTAGTGTAGCCATAGCCGTGATCTGTGGATCTGGTCCAAATCTGACCCCCCAGCCAAGAGGGGTCGACAGTTCCATACTTCCTGGTAAAGTTATTCCCGGTGAGATTCGTCCCAGAGGAGGAAAAACTTACTGGCTCGAGGCTAGGAACAATGTATGTCTCATAAACCATTCAAAGGCCACTATCCATGGCAATGAATGTCGAATTCATGGCGCTTTCTTCAAAGTTTCTATGAGCCAAGGAGGCAGAGTCTCCTCATTTCTTCGAAACCGTTGGTGTAGAATGATTGAAAGCGTCATTTGGGCCTTTCAGTTCTTTTTCACGACTCATTCCTGGAATCTCGGAGTAATGTTATGGGAGGTGATCCAGATATACTGAGCAGCTTCAACTACCTAATCCCTATCACCATAGCGATAATCCTCAGGACATGAACGATGCTATCAGTCGGTCTACTACATTCCTAGAAAGTTTTTCTTCCTGGAAATGAGAAGTACTAGAATCAAATTACGGTAGACATCCTTGGAAGCACCGTAAGAAGCCAAAAGCTTGTTTGCTAGGGACGAAGGAGAGGGTGTAAAGGTGGAAGCCCCAGTAACCAGAATTAATCCGTTTGGATTAACATTTTCCACGCAAATGATCATTGAATGGCTTCAATAAATATATGGTTTCCATGGAGTGTTTCAAAGGGCAAAAAAGCAACGAAGCCCTTGGAAAGCTTGAGCTGAAGCAAAGCTGGTTTTTTAGGGGGAGCAAGAATGAACCAGGCATCTAAAAGTGATCCCATGTGTGCTGGACCATGGGAGAGCTTCCAGCTTCGGATACAAATGAAACCCACGACCTGGAACCCTCTTATGCTTGGACTTGCATCGGAAGCATGGTTCAGCTTCGGCTCCACCCAGAGCCTAACGTTCTCCCTGCGCACTTACCTTAACTATCCTACTTACCGAGAATTTTCTTTACGAAGACTACAGGATATGGCTGACTGTCCCGCAATTGTAAGAAGCCTGAATAACTGGAGCTCAGAGGGCGAATGATAGTAAGAACAAGGGGGGCAGTGGTCCAAGGCGCATTTGAACGTCGTATTGCTACTAATCTGGCTTCCACTTAAAGATGGAACAGTACCGTTCCCACTGAATCCTATCATGAGCCCAACATAACCCTATGGTTATCCTGATATGCGGCAGGAGCCAAGGTCATGGCGCGTTCCCAAGAGTGAACAGGCTACTTTTACCATCGCCAAATATTGACTTCGCTGCTACTGAAAGTCTACAGGGCTTAAGTCACTTTTCACAACCCAAATTCCTCAACGGAGTCTCACAAACTTCCCAGACAACTTCGACATTAGTGAGTCTTCAGCTCATTTTTCAGGGCGAGTCATGAATCCATTAGGAGAGCTGAAAACTCCGGCGACTTAGTGGAGTGATAAGCTGGTAGACGATCGACTTAAAGATCGTCTAAGAGTTCGTACACCATAATCGGCTTCGAATAACGTAAACTTCGCTTTAGTCAGATGTTTTTAAGGGATGAAGGATTGCACGGAGGCATAGATCACTCTGGTTGACGCAACTCGAGGATTACAGGTGTCGGAGGATTCCGCTGACATTTCCCTCCGATCAAGACATTTTCACAACCTCAAATATTTTATATAGCAAGGGTTGCTAGGACATCTTCAGACTGGAAACAGTAATATGAATATAAAGTGGCCCAATAAGTTTCTTAAAACCAATCCAGGAACGTGGTTGTGGTCATGTGCATGACTTTACCCATAAGTAGGTGTTCACTACCATGTAGATGATCTCGGAAGAACATCAGTATAGGTATATTGGAACAGGTCGAATACGAAGTATCGTCCCGAATTATCCAGATATCGTAGTTCTCTCACCATAAAAAAGGCAGAGAAGCACTATTATGTCACAGAACGAACGAAGATGCATGGCGCATCCGAAGGCAACGCTGCAAGCAACACTTTTTTGTTATTATACAGGCAGCCATGCTTAGCTAGCAAAGCACTTAATATCTGGGTAACTGGCGAACCGTGGGAAGATAAAGGTTCTGGGAAAGGAGGCGACAAGAGATCTGGATTGAAACTCGAAGGCATGACTCATCCTGATGCTTTAATGCGCCTCATCACATGACTTGAATCAGCCAGAGCACCCTATTCGACCCGATGCCGTGTAAACATAGATCACTCCAGTTGACGCAACCCGAGGACTACAGGTGTTGGGGGAATCACTTGACATTCTCTTCTGATCAAAACATTCGCATCAGATCGGATATTCCATGAAGAAGGATAGTTGGGACATCACTGAGATTAAAAATGTCTGAGGCAGTAATATGAAATTAGAGTACCCAAAAGATTCTGAGCATTCGCGTCGTCGAAGATAAAACACATCCAGGATTGTGGTTGTGGTCATGTACATGGCTTAACCCATAAGACGACTGTTCACTACAAAGTAGTTGATCTCAGAAGAGCAACGACATAGGTATACAGTTTTATCACTGGTTGGAACAGCTCCAATACGAAGTACCCTGCCGAATTCTTCGGAATTCGAGTTCTTCCCTTACCTGCTGTTCCCGATTTCATGTAAACATAGATCACTCCGGTTGATGCAACCCAATGATTATTGAGGTAGGGGGATTCGGCTGACATTTTCCTTTGATCAAGACATTCTCACAACCTCAAATATTTCATATGGGAGGGGTTGCTAGGGCATCTCTAAAACAGTAATATGAAGAGTGAACAACGTTTTAAATGATGCGTCATCAAAGATATCGAGGTAGGTGGTCAACCGTTGTAAGATATAGGTCCTGGGGGAGGAAAACACCGTACCAACAGACTCCTGTATGCCATTTAAGGGATGCAAATATATACAGAAGATTTCGAATGTAGCCCAAAAGCATGGCGTATCCTTCTGTTCCATTCTGCCCCACCACTTGGCCTGAAAGCTTCAGAGCGCCCTATTTGGCTAACTCTTTTTTTCCAGTTTTCTGTAATCAAAAGATGAGTTTGGTCAAATGTCGTTTTCAACCGACAATTCATTAGGCTAAATGGAGATCTAGCGGCGTAAGCAATAGTCATAAGGTGATTGCCAATCTGCTAAAGAGGCTGAACAAGAGATTTGGGATTCTCCTGAGGATATCCGCTCAAGAAAATGTCTATATCTATAAAGATTCCAGACATGACTCATTCTCTGAGAGCTTTTCCTGGATGTAAACAGTCGCCAGGAAATGAGTCAGTTGGACATATCCTGGATCAAACACCTAGGTTCCATGGAACTGCGAACTGATAGAAGGTACTATCCGCGATGTAGGAGCAGCACTCCAAGCACTTTTCACAGAACGCTGGTTATTTATTCAGGACATTCCGGATGATCCGGAAATGTTGAAGCTGAACTTCGGGATCAGGTAATATTCAATATGTTAGGAAATTTGGCCAATTTGGCCCGTTTGGCCAATTTGGCCGATGATCAGTGAGCAACCCACCCGGGTGAAAGGGAATCGGCTAATCGCTAGAGGTCCCTTCGGCTAACGAGCTCAGTTGTGCCGTCGTACGAGCACAAAGGGTTCAAAGTGAGACTTTCTGAGATGAGCCATGAATAAGCACTCCTTTCAGAATCGAAAAATTAGTGGGCTGTATGTAGGGCTTTAACAATGCCACCCGTCAGTACCTTATGAATCAGTGGAAAATCAGATTTTACTGATTTCACTGCCAACAGAAAGGTCATTAGATGTTCAGCATAGCCTACTAATCAAGTCATAATGAATATACAACTTTTGTGAAAAATAAGCAAGTAAACATATAAGCCAACAATTATGACTCGCTAAAGCTATCACCTGAAAGCTCTCGGTGATCGAGGGTTATTTGAGACGGACCATCTGAGAGCTATTCATAAACCTATTGCGTACTATGAAAGTACCTTTATACAGGTTTCGACCATACAATTACTTTAACGATGTCATTACTGAGTTATGGGCAATTTGTGCGTTACCGTTGCGATTCCAAGCCCAGCGGATATCCAAAAAAAGACCGCATTCTCCTACCGTAGCCCTTTCTTACGATGACGCAAGGGTACTCAGTTCAAGTTCGTCATAGGAGAGCGATCGTTGGTTGTGTTTTTGTCGGATAAAACTAAGAGATGATTGAATATGCATAGCATTCCGAACAAACATCTACAAATCTCGGAGGTCGAACAGCATTTGCTCTCTTCGAGAAGCCTGACAAAGCCGAGACTTCTTTCAGAGATCGGAAAAGCAAGATTTTTGGTTTCTCCAATCCTTCAGCAGAAATATTCAGATTCCGATTAAACGCAGACAAAACTACGTCTCGACGACCGAAACCATGTACACGGTAGCTTTAGAAGGAATGACGCAGTGAACAGAGGCATCTTCCATGGTTCCATTCCTTGTTTAGGAGCTACCACAGCGCAGAATCCCGCGTCGATACCTCTCTAGAATTACGCCTTACCAAAGCCAGTTGTTTGGTAACGACCCTACTGGGAAGGACAATGGCAGAGACTCAAATCTGGACACCGGCAAGTATTGTGAAGGACAGCTGTTACAGCTATCCAAAGATCACTACGCTCTTCCAAAGAGACGGATTCATGGCGCATTCCGAAGTCACTTTCAGAAGGGCGAGATGGTGTCCTATCAGAAATTTGATCCATCCATCAGGACTGAATGCTCTTGAAAAACCTGTATAATTTGAAGAGACAAAGTAATCCGTGGAGTTACTGACCCTTTCTTGCCAATGGGTTGATCTCCGACAGGGCAATCCAAAGCCATTTCTTCTTCAAGAGGGGAGATAAAATGGACGGTCTCCTCTATATTTGTAGGGATAAAGACACGAAAGTGAACATCACCTGGCCCTAGTTGATCGGGATAGGGGTATCACATCGGGCGGTCACGCGAAAAGTTATGTTTTTGAACATTTTTTGCTGGTAGAGCTGGAATTAACTATGAAATAATTGAACCCACAAAATGTGGTTTCTGCTCACATGTTCTTTTTCAGATGCGCAACTAGTGTGACTGACAAGTATCATATAATGGGAAGTAAGTGAAGCGTCATATCATGTGGGAGCTGAATAGCTGGCATGAAAGAAACCGAGAATAGCAATGTGGGAGAATGACGCAGTTGATCAGCTGTTCTCAATTAAACCTTCAGCCGAAGAGTTTCTACGAAAGTAAGTTGGGCGTTTTCACCTCGAAGCTGAGGAGAGTCAATCCAAAGAGCTGACCAAACATAAATATATCGCGACATCCCATTAGTTTTTGAGGGTGAGCAGAGGGTCAGCTGTAAATTTTTCAAAAGAGAAGACAATTCTCAAAGCAGACCTAATGACCACCCGTGATGGCATGGAAGTGCCAACACGTCGAAAAGGCAATCCTTAACCACACCTAATGACCACCTATGATGGCATCAAAATGCCAACACGTCGAAAAGGCAATTCTAGAAGCAGACCTAATGACCACCTGGGATGGCATCAAAATGCCGACACGTCGAAAAACCATTTCTCCGTAGAATCATAACAAGGGGGTCGTAGAATAGAATCGTGAATTATGTATCACATCCCTAGAGACTCATGTATTAGATATGCTTATTTTTCTCAACGAAAACTATGAACAAAGGATAAATTCTGAATGAAAAACACCCCCTCGAAGAAAAACAATAGATGCTGCAAATGTGTGGAGATATTACGCACCAACGAATCTATCCAACAACTTTCCCTGAATGAGGAAGGAATTCTCCACGACGTGAAAAATCGCCGATTTTTTGCCGGAAGTCTCTTATATTTTTAGAAAACATGGACAAACTGCTATGCATCCCAGCCACCCAGACAAACCACCCACATCCATTCGAGATTGTATAGCACCCTGCGGATACTTTTTGGAAGCCTTAATAGGGCCAAAATTCCAATTTAGACGAACTCTACAGAGATTTGCTCTCGCCGTAGCCATGTTAATAGCTACAGCAAACCAGAATGGAATCCATAAATATGGCACATTCGGCGCTTCACTCATATGCATCAATGGAAATTTGCTAGTAATGAATGAAACGGACGGATAAACAAGTAAACAAACTCTTCATGGTGATCAAGGTTGATAGGTGGTCTATTCCACATGCTACGCTGTCGATAACCTGGCTCAATGAAAAAGAAATTTTGAAAAGGCGCCTATGATCACTTCCTCCCTTCTTCCGTTCCTTCCTCTTTTTTGGATATAGGACCCCCTCATCTCATATTATTGGAAAATGCTGACTCTGAACCCAATGGGCGTACAATTTCGACTGGTCGTGTCAAAATTCCTCGAGAGCGGAAGCGTGGCGCAATCACAAGTATGCTAGCCTGTCGGCGTGACTTACTAAGCCTAATTAGACAGATTTGATTCGGAAATGCTTCAGACAGATAGTAAGTCGAACTAAGCGAGCTACTCAGGAAGCTGCTAAAGAGGAGCATCAGGCTGGCGGCCTAGGCAATGAGAGCTGTAGTGAGACTGAAGCGTGAAAACTCCCTAGAAATACGATGGGAGCAATTTCTAGAAGGGGAAAAGTAGTACGGAGGTCTGAAGTGGTACTCATCGCAGATTAGACGGCATCGTACTCATCATCCCTAGGTCTATTTTAGGACCTTCATAGTCACCCAGTTAGCCCTTGCTGACATCTCAAGAGATGTCAGCAGTGAATACCGACATGTGACTGGCTGAACGAGGAATGCCCTGAAAATGGGTGTTTGAGATAAGGAGGCACACTTGATCGAAGAGCAAGCGGAAAAGCCAAGAAGAGCCGGGATGCAGTTGCAGTTTCAGTGTTGGATCACATTACAACAGGGCTAACTGGTTTTTGGAACCGTCTGGTCCTAAGCTAAACATTCCCTTGAAGGCTAGGGGTGACGTACGTGGGCACGTTAGCCCAACTCCCTCCCTAAGCGCCCAATATAAGGGCCCCTAGAAGCGCGTAGGTCCTGTATAAGAAGTCGAAAAAAAGGATATATGCGGACAGGAAGTCAAGCCGGATATACGGCCTACAAGTCTCGCTTGAAGCGATCTGGCGACTCGGTTTTAAAGTATTTTTGATTTATGGCGGGGGGGGGGGGAATGACATTCACAATTTCATACTTTACTGTGATAAACATACGCCCAACCTTTTCCAGGACATCCTAACGAAAATACAAATGATACGGAGGTGCGAGTTCATGGCGCAACTAAACCAGCCTGTCTATATCTGCTAGGTCTGAAAATGGTACTATCATCCCAGGATTTTCCAAGGTTGACGGGATAATCCTGATGGAGCGTGGAGGTGACTCGGACATTAAAATGATGGGAGTGATGGGCAACTTTATTTGTGGTAGAACCTCGTACCCGGTCAGTTTGATTTAGACCCATTACAGATCAGGAGCCCAAGGCTCAACGAGTTTACAAACAGCCGATGTAAAAGCCAGAGCTGGGAGTCGAACCCGTAACGATGCGTTTTTGATAATGCGCCGCTTGCCAAGACACCATCTTCGTCCCTTGCCAAATTGATAAGCAACAATTCAGCTTGAAAAATGAATCGTATACAGTATTGCTCATATAAATATGGGATAGAAATTATGGGCATACGTATTGTACCTATTATTAGGGTTGAAATAAACGATAATGGAATTATTTATTCCTATGTGGGTCTTCATCGAATGAACGCTTTAATTATTTGGGAAAGTTCACCCAGAAACAGTTTAAATCACTGATCAAATAATCATTCTGTTTTGTATTATTCAATTACTCTATAATGCTCGATTACTTACACAAAGAAAATCTTCAGAACACTCACCTCTTCAATGGTATTCAAAAAATGTACAGATTTTTGCATTGCGTTCTAATGATGGATGAACAAAGAAAGAAGGCACACTGAAACACGATATCGATTGATATCGATCGGTAGACAACTTCGAAGACATCGCGAAGTGGGAAAGCGAAATGAGAGCAAACAGGTTCATTTGAGAAAGCTAATTCAAAAATCAGTGGACAAGAAGACGTTGAACCGATCTCTAGAAAATTGGAGCAATGGCACGGAAATTAGGCACAGCTTGGGAACTGAATCACAAAACCTACTGGTATAATGTGAATACACGATTATGAGGAAATACGACTTGCAAGTAAGAAAATATAGTCTGGTCCAAAATCCTACCGTAATCCTGACCGTTAGTGAATTACCCAAAAAGTCATTATGTCATATAAATGAGGTGTGGTGCGAGTGCAATACGACTAATACAGCTAATTTTACGACGCATATTCATATAAGCGTTTATTAGAATTTGATCATTCATGGGATTTCCGTGATTTTCTCGAGTTTCTAAGAAATGCCCTTGGAAGGTAGTCAACATTTGCTAGGAAGGACCTTCCAGAACCAGCGAATAACTATCCCAAGGCCATGTGATCAGGGTTTACTTCCCCTTACTCCCGTTCGGAAGACAGTTGACCAGAGATCCTAGGCTAATATTTGTCCTCAACATGGCCAGCTACTCCCAAGGACCGGTATCGATCCATAGACCAAAAATGAGAAAACATGACAGAAGGAATAGTGCTGATAGGGAAATGTGTCCACAAAATAAACTGCCATAGAGAACGCTTTACTAGCGAAATGTATTTGGGGTCTTCATAAAAACTGATCCTCCTATATCTCCGTCTAGACAATGGGAAGGACATAAGAGCTTTGAAATTTGACCGGGTGGGACGTTCAAATAAAGGATGGATGACAAAGCTTAGACGTGAATGAATCTCTTCTCAAAACCCCCTAAGACCTTTTGCACATTGCAAAATCAGGGAAAAACCTACACCCCCACATAGGCAGAGCTATTTCCAATGAAAGCATAAAGTGTTAGGTGTAAATCGAGTCTGCTAAAAATCAGCTATGCACTCGGGTTCCAGTCAGGAATTGATTGTAAATTCGCCCCATAATTGCCCGTCATCCCGAACCATCCAGGACATACCAAAACCACCCTACGGATCCACCCAAGACATATTACAAACGGCGTCGAAAGGGAAATATTCGTAGTTCGAGGACTCAAGGCACGGGGAATTGGAGCAGAGCGCGTGCGAGCTCCTCTACCACCCTCACGCGATATCTCGAGTAATCACCCACGTACTCTGGGCTTATTGTAAGTTGTGGGAGATCAATACATAAAAATAGAGCTTGGGGTGTAGGCGATGAAGGCTGGGAACAAATATGAAGTGCAAAACGGAATTTCTATAACTGGGTATTCAAATGTCCGGATAGTAAATTGAGTTACTCTGAATAAACCTAATGGGAGGACCTTCGGAGGCTGAGCTAAATTTGAGCAAGAAAGTCCACATAGATCACATTTGTACAAGGCTGTCCACAGAGACCATGAAATTCCGTGCTTGAAGGCACTACTCAAATCAAGAAGGGTTTGGAAGTGTGGGCTGGTTTAATTCGAAGGGGTTGCTGGACACCTGCCAACCAAAAGTGCTTTCATGCATGTTTACAAGAGTGTAAACAGGGTGGCAGACTTTGTAACCGAATTCCCACGGTCACAAGTGCGCAGGTGACAGTGGTTTTGAGGCAATTCCCGTGATCATCCAAGGGCTATTACTATCATACCTTAATACTGTGTGTTCCAGTACATAGCAGGTGCGGTAAGCAGGAACACCGTTCCCGCGTATGGAACGGAGCGGGCGATCTGCTTACTACATCTGCATGTCCGGGCAGAGTATAAAGTGGTGCTGAATCACCATTTACGTGAATCTTCCAGGAAAGAAAAGAAAACGGGGAGAGAGGGATATGGGTGCTGGAGAGTGCAGGCGACACTACGAAATAGCGATCCATTAGGCCCTCCTACTGACAGCCTTCCTGAGACGGATTACTAAGCCATGGGAAATGGATTATCCGTAGAGCAAGCATCTCTTTGAGGTGAAGCTAAGCTTACAGTGTCTGTTGTCATCAGAGAAATGAAAGTAGCCTGTCACCGATGTAAATAAGTGATTACGTAAATAACCACCATTGGGACGGTAGACAAACTCTTGAGGTGTGAAGAATGAGTATGGATGGTACTCATGACTAACATCGTCGAATAACATGGAGCCCAGGGAGTCAACTCCAGCCACTCAATACTTGCCTAGGGGATTGAGACTCAACAAGAAAAGCAAATTTCCGTTCTTCCAGCATTCTTGTTAAAAGACCGTTTGGAGCAAAGTTTTTCAAAAGTCGAAGGGATCGTTGATCACATCACATCATGCTAGATAGGGTGAAATTCGAGAATGTGAGAAGTATTTTCTAAGAAGATTTGATTTTGACCAAAATTCTCAACTGTAAAAGGAGATTTCGCCCAGTTTGGAAAGATAGGGCGAAAGAAAATTTCAAACAGTGCGAATGACAAGGAAAGCATCATCCCACATGTGGTCCCAAATCGAAACTGCACAGGTAAACCAAGTCCCCTATTCCAAATAGGGTCGGTCAACTGGTACCAGACTCGTCTGGAAGGCACAAATTCAGTAACTTGCACATCGGCCGAACCCCGATGCTTGCAAGTCAGTGTCTAAGCCACATACCCATTTCAAGCGTCTCTACGATTCTGAATCGAAGTCGAAAGCGGGCGCAACACAAAACGAGATTGATCAAGGCTAGAGGAATTGATTTATCTTGACTCATCGAATTCTCTTTGGAGTTATTCTGGGGAGCTTAATGAGCTGAGTTCAGTGGTACATCCGAGACTGTTCCTTTACCGGGTACTGTAACCTTCAAGTTGAATTCGCGCTGATCCTCCGCTCTCATTTGGCATCATCCATGGCTATGATGTTTGTTCACTTCGAAAAGTTCCTTTACTGAAGTGCTTCCAACCTCGCCTCACCTAGAACATACCAAGCTCTATGACATAATGAAAGTAAGTGTCGAACACCACTGCACTAGCTTTCGAGCATCTTATCAAATGCTCCCCTTATCCCCCTCCCCCTCCCTCCAAAACCCAAATAAATGGAGATTGAGGCGTTGTAGTACCAACACAAAGAGCAGCTGTTCTAAAGAATTCTCCAGAGTTTGGGTGATTCATCAAAATGAAGGATGGTCAGTGTTATCAATAAGTATGACAGAGGGCTCTTCTCGAAAATGGAATACTTGTTGAAACCACCGAACATATTCAATAAACAGTGAAACGAGTGGCCATTACATTTGATTTTCGTCATCGCAACAGGTGTCCCAAAGGCAACATACAAATGAATGGGTAAAAAGAATGATTCGTGAAGATGAAGTTTGAAACCAACGGAACCAAGTGTCGACGTCATTTTATGCACTAGCGATTAATATTAATGAGATTGTCTACGTCGCTAGAAAGAAAAAGGAACGAAAGGAATACTCTCTTGGGTTTTGCTCACCAAATATCAACATGTGATAGACAGACAGAGAGACACACAGACAGACAGACAGACAGACAGACAGACAGACAGACAGACAGACAGACAGACAGACAGACAGACAGACAGACAGACAGACAGACAGACAGACAGACAGACAGACAGACAGACAGACAGACAGAAAGACAGATAGACAGACAGACAAACAGACAGACAGACACAACAAAACAGAAAGATTGCTTGTGAACAGGCAAGGTAACGAACTTTTCCGCTATCCTTAGTGTCGGAGTTGAGGGCCTTATCCAGACGAATGCTACTATGTAAGAAAAATGAGGGTAAATTCTTTGGAAATTGACCAATCTCGTCCGAGGGATGCGCCCCGCACTCGACCTCCATTCAGAATCGTAGTAGCGTATTGAATGGTATGTGGCTTATACTATGGTCTTGCGGTGATCAGCCGGTGAACAGGTCAGTGCTTTTATCTTCCCAGACTAGTCTCGGGCCAATCAGCCAACCTCGGAGGGTTTGAAGGATATCACGGCTATACACTGTTGAAACAACAGCATTCTTTACCTCTCTTTACCTCAACATGGATCTTTTGCTTTTCATAAAGCAACTGCCTACTTCGCGATACCGAAAACTTGAGCAAAAGTTGGCGACGATCGCCATAACAGTGGGAGATTCCAATAGAATTTTCGGGAAGGCACAAAAGTCCAGATTCTAACAGAAGAGAGACATCTGTGCTCCATGATGCTTCTCCATGATATTCAGGCATTAAAGCGAAGATGAACATTCGAGTTAGAGGTCTGGAGTATCGCAGAATTGGACCATCCAAGACGAGAGGAATCCCACCTACTGGCACTAGCTCTACTGTTGGCTCGTAATCAATCATAGGGATACTGACGCAATAACTTTGACGCACTTGAGTCGTTTCGAAGAGGGTGTTCTCCTTTTTTTGGGCAATTCTGAGAGTCGAAAGAAGCGATTGTCTGAAGCGACTAGGATTTGGATCACGAGGGACGTCAGAAAACCTAAAAACCTCTACTGCTGATCCGTAATCCATCATCGAAATACTGGGTTAAAAAAAGTATGATGCATTTGAGCCACTCCGAAGCTGTTGTTCTCGAACTTCTTTTCACCACTGTGAGCGGTACTTGAACCAACATCTCCCTATGAGAAATTAATAATGCTGAACAGCGGTTTTCAAAATGAAAAAGAGGGTTCACCCACAACAATCAAAATTGGCGGTGGGCGAATAGGGCGGTGCCTTAATCTGAAACTCGTCATCCAAGTACGAGTCGTCTTGTTCCAAACATCAGTTTCAAAGTTTCAGTTTGTGAACTGTGAGCAATGACCTTTGGTGAGCACCGTTTTAGGAATAGCATCGGACGACAAAATAGACCCTAACAGCGATCTCTGGCTGTTGTTCTAAGCTTTCCTTGGCAGAACTGGATTATAACGGAAGAATAATCCAATTTGTTTCGGCGGCTATAGCCTCTACCTCGCCTACACACTTTTTAGTAAGTTAGGAAGGAAAGACTCGAACAATCGGCAATCAGCAGCATAACCAAATGAGGACATGCGTTGTCTGCCAGCCTGGTAGATCCTTATGAAAGCAGTATGAACAAAGAGGAACAAGGAGGAAAGGGATAAAAGAGTATTGAATAACTTAGAGGATAGAGTTGTGTAGACTTTTTGCGAATGCAGATGTTTTCACTGACTTCAGACAGATGTAGGCAAAAATGGTGGCAAAAAGCTCAGCTTGAATGATCAGTTCCGGGAATCGTACTATGACAACTGCCATTCTCACCACGCTCATCCCAAAGGGCCTAACCCGGAGGAATTCCGCCTTAACAAAAAAGTCTTTCCCCACAAATATGTCCGGGCAAATCTCACACTTGACTGGTTCTCTGATACGATGTATAGACCAGGTCTGATGATTCGATTACTATTACGATACTGAACAAAATTCAGGGCAGCGGCACCTCCCAGGAGAGCGGACCCTCTGAAAATTTGTCAAAACTGAGCGACTCTGTTGACCTTCAATCGTTCGTTTTGGCCTATTATTTCACGTTCTGTAGCACGACTTGGAGCAATAGAATAATCGTACACATCTGTTGTGTGCACGATTGTTTGATTGGTGTATGTGCACGGCTGTGTACGATTCAGTCAGGCTTTGTCTTCAACACTCTCAGAAGCTGAGAAACCTGATTGATTTTAAAAACGACGATCCGACAGGACTTTACCGGCACTCGGGTGTATCTAGGAGCGTTATTTCTAGCCGAAGCTTCACCTCTTCCATTTAATCAAATACCTCGGTGGAAGACTTAAAATCAGTAGAATAGGGAGGAAAAAGCCGAAAATCTGAAGGTCGACATCAGTGGAGCTCGAAGAAACGCTGGAGAGGGTTATTTCAAAGTCGCAAAACTAGCCGAGTGAAAAATCTAAGAAGGGCTACGGTAGTTTTTCCACGTGACAGGTGATTCACTAGCGCTTAAAATCTGCCCCGGAACTAATTCGAATTTTTATGAAAAGTTTCCATGGAGACCTGGAAACCATGTAATTGCTATGTACTTCGAATAATTCTAGTACGAAATGGGATATGAAAAACTTCCAGAGGTGCTCATACAACTAGAAAAAAATCAACTATTTTTCCAAATGGTTGGGCCATTTTAATGAGCACATCGAGTCTTGAGCAATTCTGGGAAACAAGCTAACGAAGACGCCCATCTACCTTGCCTCCTACGAACGAAGGACTAAATACTGGGACAAATCTGATGCCAAAGCTCGTCTAGTCACCGGTTAGCAGGTGTATGGGGCGAATCTGCTACAAGAACGAAACATGAGAATCCGAATGCGCAGCTTTTCGCATATTTTGCTTAAGCCTTGGTCTAACCAGCTGACATGTCGTGAGGATGTCCTTGAGAGGTACGATGATCATAATATTAAAATAATCCCCAGATCCGGAGCTATCCAGTAAACAGTCAAGCACGAGAATGCCCCAAAAAGGTTCTATAATCCCGATACCGAAATTCTGAAGATGGAGCCGTCCGGTAAATAATCATGTACGTCCACAATTATGGCTTGAAAACATCTGAAGATTGGGTGGGAAGAACGTTGGCCCCACAAGAATGAAGGCGACCTTTAAACAGCCAGCTGGGATATGAGCTACACTTTTTTGATATTGTCAGGCTACATAGCAGAAGAAAGTCGAGAAAGTTCCAAGCGTTGGATGAGGGTTGGGTAAACTCCTAGGCGTGGGAAGGGCGCATTAGAAACTGAAGTCACCACTTTTTATGCGTCTAGAGGATGGTGCGGGTTGATTAAGGGTGTACAAAAAAGTATGCCTAAGGTGTTTGGAACTAAATAGAGTGAAATCTCGCGTGGGGTTTTTATACATCATATTTCTATGGCTGTCCCGGAATACCTAATCGCGCAGTATAGCACTGGTATGGAGCAAAATAGAAGTCAAAACGACTTCACGACTGAAGGATTCGTCTAGGGACATTTTTTCGTGAAAAGACTTTCACAGCCTCTTCCGGTGAGGCTAAGCCATTTGCACTACCCTAGCGGCAGATATACATAAAAAATACTGAGGATTGCCTCGAAACTAGATGTGGGCAGAAAATGTGTTGGAAGGAAATTCCAGTGACTCAATGGATTTCTTGCTCTATAAAGCGTCAGTACACAGCCTATGATAGATGGCGAAACCACACATTTGTCATATTTTTCTACAGATCTACAGATGTGGCGGAGCGTCAAGAGTAGTGCAAAGGGCGCTGCTGCAACATCTATGCTTAGCTTAGGAGGAATATCACAAGATCTGGACGTTCAATGATTAGATTCTGACTAGTTGATACAATTCGGTGCTCTTAGAAAAAAATACTACTTTATATATGTACAAAAGATACTATTTTATGACCTGGAATGTCGGTGGATATAAGGAAGCACCGAGGATTCCCTAGAATTCTGATTGGAAGACGTCTACGGAGGATTAACCAACGACGACGTGTGTTCGTCCCTAATTCATTCCAAGAAAAGTGACAAACGCCCATCGAAAAATGTCAGGAGTCGAAATGGGTGATTGACAATGGATCCCGAGGATACGAGCGTAGTGAGAAAAAGGGGGTAACGGCTCCCAACCCGATCTCCCAGGCGAACGGCCCACCAGCTTTCTATAGAACGAATAGGCAGGACATTGACAAATTCTGATAAAACCTCACTCATAGTCGATTTTTAGTCACTGCCTTGAAAATGCAGGAGGAAAGCTAGAATCAGGGAAGATTTCTCGGTTTACTCGGGGAAGGTACGACGGAGCAACTGAACTTCAGGCAACGATTCGATCCTTTGATCAGTGGGTGCCTTACGGCGCCTCTAGCTACTGAACTTTCTGTAACAACATTTTACAAAAGGTCTGGAGATACAACCAGTCGTTGCTGTAGAGAGCAAAATGGAACATGTGCTCAGATCTGAGACACCATCATAAAGTACACGAGTATGCTCCGCCTTCAACGAAACCAAACGAAGGCCGTGTGAGGTTTTCCATGGAAAAACTGCATTGCAATTTCGTAGGGTTCCGAGCTTTCTAAGAAATTAATTGCTCTGAAGACCTATATTACCTATAAGGTTTCTGGCGATTAGTACTACTTCTCAGAAGGCCTGCCATACTATGAGCTTAATGGAGTTTTAGCACGCGATGTAATATCAAGATGGTTACGAAGGAGTCGTAGCAGTCACCTAAAGTTTCACCCCTTGGAATTGACTGAATGAATTTCAAGGTATGTAGGGAACATCCAAAGTTACCAACGACCCCATGTTCTGAAAATTGGAAGAAAAATGGGTGCTGGTGGGAGATGCTTGTGGGGATAGGTTGCACTGAAGCACAATTTTTCCCGTTGTTCCCTTCTTGCTGAACAACTCTACCAAGTACTACCTCCCAGACAACATAGAAGTGTCCCCGGGAATCTATGGCGTCAATCAATGACGTTTTGGGACGCGTCCCCAAATTCGACTTTCATTCGGAATCGTACTGGCATGATGAATGCGCGTACAGTAGAGGAGGGGTGGGAGGAAGGGGCTAAACAGTGACTTGCGGTGCCCACCCGATGTACAAGTCAGTGCTTTTATCTTTCCAGACGAGTCTGGTGGCAATGAACCGATCCTAGAGGGATGGAAGTCTTAATCGGTTGGGCGGGTACCTATCCACCTCTGCCCTACTCAGCCAGGGCACATTGCTCCAGAAAGAGGATGCATCCGTTCTTGGCATGCTTCTCATCAATGCTCTATTGCCACTACATACGTAATGTAATAATTCAGGTACGGTAAGTCTACTGGTTAGAAGCGCCACTTGCACCTGGATGTTGAGAGGGATCAAGTTGCTGAGTGAAAATGAACTGGTCCTATCTCCTGAGTTGCATTTTGAGCTATGAAGTGAGCTTGCCCTCAAACCCTTGCCGAATTCCGGAAGTTCTGAAATGCATATGGATCTCAGAAAAAACCATCGACGGCGGTCACTTGTCATGTTATGATGGGCATCGTTGTGTGGTCATTTCTAAGGCTGTACTCCCTCCTACTCATACGAGAAGGTAATTAACGATTCGTACTGGTTCTGTGAATGCCCGGATTTCTCGGATTACATGGTTGTTCCATTTCGCATATGCCGTTTAACACCCGTTTCACATGGGAACCGTTTTTCTTCCCGCTCTAAGTCTACCCGGGAATAGCTAATCAACTCAGCCCCAGCAACAGACAAGCTCAATCACGCATGCGATCCATGATTCTATTTTCTTTGCCATATCTCCCATTAGGGTCTAACCTTCCCAAATCGGGTCCAAGCATTAGCACATGTTCGAACAAAAGACATCCTTACTTCCTATTGTAGGAATATGCTTAATTTCTGAATTTAGTTGAATTCGAACATAGGAAATACGGTATAAGGTGAAGTATAGTATGAAATACGTGAAGAGACGGAGTGTATTAATTGGGATCAGTAAGGAGAGGCTTTCATTGAAAAAGGTCGCTCATTAATCCAGTGGACAACGAAGGGTTAGCCATCCAGAAAGGTCGTTAGATGTGTGAATGAGTTGTGCAATCAATCAGGTCGAATTAGAAAGGAGCATGAGACATCATGGCGTATTTTGTTTCAGTTGATTAATTCTCACAGCCAACGACACCTCTGACCTTTTACGACTACGCTTTGAGTAGAAAACTCGAAATTCAGGCGGACCCTTCGAGGCTCCAGGTATGGCACTGCAAGATTTTCCCGGTCACGCCTTTCGTCGTCTGGGTGGGTTCATAGTACTAGAAAGTTTACCCGATGAGTTGCGGTAAGCTCTACTGTTGGGGAAATAGTGCAGAAGATCCTAGACCAGTGAATCCTAAAACACCTCGACTGGGAATCAAAATCATGGCACAACCCTGACATATTCGTCGTCCTGCTTTCATCGCTGTCAATTGTAAGCTAGTCACGATCTGAAGATCGACATCATCTCCAAATCCCGACACTTCAAAGCTGGTTTTCGAAGGATCCCTTGAACTGGCTAAGCTTGTAGTAAGGAATAGGGTAGAGCATCTCTTGAGAGAATGGATTCCTGGGTCACGAAATTCTCTCCGTAACAGAATTTCCCCACTCTATGCAGTCTAGAAAAACGGGTATATATAACGCATAGGCTCCCTAATCGCTATCCAATATAGACCCACCACACTTTCCTCAAAACAACCAAGCCCTCTTCCTCAAATAAACAAATAAAACTGCTTTGCCATTGATTCAATAAGGCAAGCTTGACCCTTCTGAAGAAACCCCACCAGAGGGTGATTTTGGCAAGTTTCAAGGGGATAGAGATGAGGGGGTATTTATTGAGCGAGATCCTTGGCAGATATCACGGTTTTTGTAAGTCTTAATTCTGCTCTGTATAAGTTCTCCCCTGGGACGTCTGAAAATGCACCAATGCCTTCATGAGCATCACCCTAGCTTCGCTGAACAAACAGGACGGATTCCCTGAATGCTCTCATTAGCACCTTATCTTGGCGCAAATGCAGAGATCGTGGTGACACCCAGGGTATATTTAGAAAACAACGGAGATTGCTAGATACCAACGTCATCAGCAATTGGAATTGGCTAGGCGAAACTCGTCCAATACGGCTCGGGAAAAGCAATTACTATGAGCTTGTTGAGTGGAGAGAAAATTTTTCGTGCAGCAAGAAACATAGTCGTGCGAACAGTAAAATATGCACATAGGTGGGCGTGGCTGTGAGATTTTCACCTACCCACATGCTTTTTACACTATTTCTCTACTTTTTTTCACCATCATTATCCCACGACCGGAATTGAACCGCGCCCAGAGCCTTACGCTCCTGCAATTTGACCGGCCGCAAGACGTCCCATATGTCGTAAAATCAAAGCACATACATATATGTAGGTTAACAGTACTCGACCTCCCAATCATAGCACTCGAACATTGCGAACATGCCAAAGTAGTGGCGAGAGCCCATGTGAGCACTCGGGAAGGGCTTTCTACCGGTGAACTCTTCCTTTTTGGCTGGAAAAAGTCAAAACTCCAACTGATAGCTGAAAAAAAGTTGAGCAGTTAACTAAAACCCAGACAACCCCTTCGTAGAGACAGATAAATCATCGAAAAATGAACTAGCTCTCCCGAAAAATTTCATTTTTTGGTGACACTTAGGCCGACCTCTGTTACTGAACCGGAAAACATCATTGGTGCAAATTCAATGCTTGCTGACTCTTGCTTTTTCATATATCACGGTTCAAAACCTGGTTCGATTAGGACGGTAGAGGATCTCCTTGATCATGAAAGTAGACTGGGAAATTGTCTAGCTCTCGCTAAACACTCTTGCTAAGGTTTTTTCCAAATTCCAATAATGGCGGTGAAAAAACAGCTATCATAGCATTGCCTAAGTTTCGATTGAACGAAACCCTTCTAAGATCACAAAATGGAGCAAGAAATGAAGCATATCTCAGAGGATTTTCAGAGGACCATCCCACTATCCCCTATAGGTCAAGTAAGAAGATCTTTTCTGTAATCGCAAAGTAGAGAAGGAAATAAGGCGGATTTCAGAGGTGGAACGAAAGCACATTAATTTGTATTTCGGTGTGACTCAACAGGTACGATGAATAAGCGATCTCAGAGAGCTATAAGTGCATTATCGGGGGAGAAAAACTTCTGAAGGGATTTGAAGGAAAAAAGCTATTGAATATGGTGAACAAGAGCCAGCTTTTGAAAAAAAAGTTCACTAAAAGTCGTGTTCACAGGCAAACATTTCGAATTGACGTCATGGTGTGAAGGGCAACAGGATTCCTCGATGCAACTAAGGCTGGGACGGAGCGCAATGGTTTTGTTGTGGTACTGGGGCATGGCGTAATAATTGCTTTACATGCACCATGCATCACAAGTAACCGATCCCACCCGCCTACGTTGTTTTTTGGTTCAATCCAGTAGAAATCCGAGAATTGCCGGATTAATGAAGCACATATTGCAGAAATTGAGACACGAAATATTGCTCTGCTATTCGATAGAACTCTTTGGCATATATTGGAACGCGGGAAGGCTTGGCGTTTCGTGTCTGGGTCGACCCAAGGGGCTCGAATACTGTCTCGGGTACGGGCAGCTCCAAGGTCAGGGTTTCCACCCTTTCAGGGTCGTCCAATGGGGACCTAAATCTGAGTATGCTGGGAATAAAAAAATAAGAAGTAAATTATGTTCTCTAGAAGTTTTTGAATGGTAAGAAATTGAATCAAATACGGCTTACTGGGGACAGGGGCTGCTTTAGCCTACATGGTCAAACATCGAACCCCTTAGGCTCCATCCCACCGAAGTTCTCCTCCAGGTCATAGACATTGAAGTTATTACATGGGGTAATTTGGGAAAAGTTAAGCAGTAGCAAACTTCTTTAGTTGGCAAGTCCAAACGATCATTCACATTGGTCCACAATTTTCAAGGAAAGTAAACGAGCTCATAATGAAGTGGGCCTATCCTATGCCTAACTGAAGGGGAAAGCGTGCCAATGAAGAACAAAGTTCACGAAGACGACTATAAGGGCCGAGTGACAGCTTTATGGGACGAGAACGCCCACAACCACACTCTCAATTGCATTGCTAGACGACTTCCGTTCATAAACAGCCATAGAGTACTTCCGCCTCTGAAGCCACTGAAGAAATGAGCTACACAGGACTACGACTATAGCGAGCTCCAGTGTCAGTTACTTTACTCACACTGCCTTATCACACTTACTCTAGAAAACCCTATAGAGACCCACTCTATACCCCTCCCCCCATCCGGGCAGGATACTAAATTTGGTCAGAGCCTACCCAATTCTTCTTAGAGTTTTCGAAGCTGTCTAGGTTCCGCTGACTCAATATAAAAAAAGGAGGCAATTGAAAGGATCGCAAACGTAGGCCTAAAAACCCATAAGCTTGTTAAAAGGAAAATGAAGGAAAAACTGATTCTGAATGTCTTGGAATGCTTCTATGCCTTCAAGAAGGATTCCGATTTATTGGAGAAAAAGGAATTTTAGTCAGATCCTCGGAATGAAAGTATAGGTGGGACCCTTTTCTGCAGTGAAGTGTCCACAAACTAGTTCCAGGAACAATTTTCCAAGGACGATACTCAAGAGCAGTTAATACGACTCCATCGCTGCAGCTCATTAGTCTGAGGTTCGAATTTCCACTAATGAAGGCAAATGATGAAAATTTAATTGGGAATCTGTTTCTTTTTGTAACAATTAGCCATACTGCTGGTAATGTCACTGCCGAAGGCTACATGTTCTGGTAGATATCGATGTTTAAAACTTTTTATAACAGGGTATAAAAGCAAGTATAAGATATAGCCATACACAAGATTTTAGCGCTGTATATACATAGTGTGATGTGATGCATTAGATAAACGAGATATGACTACATTATAAATAAATAAATGAACTAATGAATTAATAAATATGTAAACTGCAACACATAATATCTGAGATACCTGAGTAAATATCCTAGTGAATATGAGATATCGGAACGTACCAGTAGAAATTCAAATTGAGCTACGTGATATAGTGTAGAATAACATAATATTATTCAGTAATGGTAATAATAAATAGTAAAATAAAATAAAGAGTATTACATAAAAAAAGTTATAATAATAAATAATAATAATAATTATAATAACAATAATAATAATAATAGAAACAATTCTCTGATTCAATCAGATGGACAAACAAGAATTATCAAAATAATGCATATGATGTAAATGAATGAAATATTTTAATAAAGGAATAAATATAATAAATGAATATCAAGATCAGTGTTGAATAGGAAGCACAAATTCTTCTCCGTAACACCTTGAACTACAATGACGAGTGAGCTGAAGTTCTCGCATAAACTAGTTACCACTTTCCTGTGGGTGGGAAAGATGCTGGAACCAAACACTCTAGCAGGCTCAATCATTCCCAATAAGGCCGCCTACTTATTAAAGTAATGGCCTTATTGACATCGTTTTGTTCACTGAATGCAGTATTGACTCTTTCATTTGCTCAGGTGGAAGTTCGATTTGAAGGTGCGGAAAAGCCCTCGACTACATTCACGACCCGGAGAACAATATCTCGCACGAACCTTCCAACCTCCTGCGGTTCTGAGTGGGTCTCATGGGTGCCAAATTCGTGTGGGAGGAGTTGTAAATCAATTGCGCTTTCAAATCCACGTATATGCCATAAGCGCAATAAAGTAAAATTATGATGTGAACGAAAATCGAGCGCATGGGTGCATCCCAAAGTGAGACTGACTAATGGAAGCAGACTTTATTCTTATATACTGGTAAACTAGGACATCGAACACCCACCCATTAAAACCCATAAACACAGAGTACCTTTGTGATGGTGTCATTATTTTCTCAGGTTTCACATAAATACATAAATAATTAATGTGTAGAGACATAATTAGACGATGCCTATGTCCAAGAAGATATAGAACAATATATTAGACACCAAACAACGGCACTCTCTGACACAACATCGTCTTCAGTGAGTAACAACAATGGAGGGTTTCTGTGGTCACAATTATGTATTATAATGTATACAAAGGATATTGACGACAACAGTATCCAATGCCACACTAACATTACTTTTTCAGAGGATCCGTTGAATTTAAGAGCCAAGAATCACGGCTTCGTTCTGCCTCCTCAAATATTCCCTCTATCGCCGCATTACACTATCGCACTATGAGTATAAACCCGCCTACTGACGCTATTTGGTATGCATATGTAATCGCCAACCCCTGATGTCGCGTCGCGAGGTACCTGATCCTGTCCAACTTTAACTTGACTTAGAGCTTTCTCATTTGGCTGGCTTTCTAGACTGCTGCCCACAGCTGTCTTGGTCGCTCACTGTGTCGTAAAACCGCCTTTATCACCAAGTATCGCATTTTATTACGAATACTGCTTGCTGCTCCAACTGCACTTCAACTATAGTTTCTGGTTATCCCCTTCAAAACAAACAATTTCAAGCAGCAGGAAAGGCTCTAGTAGGCTTAAGTTGCGCTTACATAGTGGCTATGTCCATGAGTTTGAGGAGAGACAGAGTTTCTCACCCTGCGGCGTATACTACTATTTGATAACACAAAATACCATTGAATAAGAACGAAATCGTAAGCTTAGCAAGTTCACAATTATGGAAAAGTAAAACCTTGAAAACTTTATAATATTGACATAGAGTAAGCCTAGAGGTGATGTAGTGCAAGGTCATGCATGCACTGTCACATGCACACTCCTGAGACCGAATCTTGGATTGATACCAGATAAGGTGAACTAAGCCTTTCGATCCTCCAAGGTCGGTGAATTTGTTCCACACTTCTCCGGAATAATAAAAGCAATGAACTATACATCGACTGAACACTGCACGCCATTGTACATAGATCCCACATACTCCTTCACAACCCTAGCTCGTACACTGACTCGGCTCATACAATACAATAACTCGTCTTGTACAGTACCGTGGCTCTTACACGAGCTAGGCTCATACAGTAGGCACATACAGTATTTCGGCTCGTACAGTATCCCTGCTCATACAGTAACCTGGCTCGTACAGTAATCCGGCTCATAACCGTGCTCGTACAGTGGCTGGCTCATACAGTGTGGGTTTCATACAGTATCCCGGCTCATACAGTAAATCTCTTGTACAGTAGCTCGGCTCATACAGAATCCCGGCTTTTACAGTAGCCTAGCTTCTCCGTGACCAGGCTCCTACACTAGCTCGGCTCTTACAGTAACCCGGCTCCTACAGTATCCCGGCTCATACAGTAAATCTCTTGTACAGTAGCTCGGCTCATACAGAAGCCCGGCTTTTACAGTAGCCTAGCTTCTCCGTGACCAGGCTCCTCCACTAGCCCGACTCATACAGTAACCCGGCTCATACAGTAGACCGGCTCTCAAAGTACCCCTGCTCACACAGTAGCCCTGCTCATACAGTAACCCGGCTCCTGCACTAGACCGGCTCTCACAGTATCCTTGCTCACACAGTAACCTGGCTCGTACAGTAATCCGGCTCATAACCGTGTTCGTACAGTGGCTGGCTCATACAGTAGGGGGTTCTTACAGTATCCCAGCTCATACAGTAAATCTCTTGTACAGTAGCTCGGCTCATACAGAAGCCCGGCTTTTACAGTAGCCTAGCTTCTCCGTGACCAGGCTCCTACACTAGCCCGGCTCATACAGTAACCCGGCTCATACAGTAGACCGGCTCTCAAAGTACCCCTGCTCACACAGTAGCCCTGCTCATACAGTAACCCGGCTCCTGCACTAGACCGGCTCTCACAGTATCCTTGCTCACACAGTAACCTGGCTCGTACAGTAATCCGGCTCATAACCGTGCTCGTACAGTGGCTGGCTCATACAGTAGGGGTTTCATACAGTGTCCCGGCTCATACAGTAAATCTCTTGTACAGTAGCTCGGCTCATACAGAAGCCCGGCTCTTACAGTAGTCTAGCTCTTCCGTGACCAGGCTCTTACACTAGCCAGGCTCATACAGTAGCCCGGCTCATACAGTAACCCGGCTCCTACAGTGGACCGGCTCTCACAGTATCCATGCTCATACAGTAATTTGGTTTGCACAGTATCCAGGTTCGTACTGCAAGCTGGCTCGTACAGTAACCGGCTCACACAGTAACCTGCCACAAATCGTAAGCCGGCTCATACAGTAGCTCGGCTAATACAGTAATCCGGCCAATACCGTAACCTGGTACACACACTGACCAGGCCGAACAGTAACCTGGCTCACACAGTCACTCGACTGATCCAGTGACCCAATCGTGGGGTTGAATTGAAGCCTCGTTTTGACACAACCGGGCAGGTTGCCACTTCGAGGGATGCTGCAACTTCGAAGCTTTTTGACAATTTCTTCAGCTCCAAAATTTACCTGACCATTAGTTCACACTCAGAAGGTGCGAAAAAGACTACCAAGCCATACCCAAGCTCCCTATTTGTGCAAAAAGGGGAATGTTAACATTCTCTCGTCTAAAGAGTACAGGTAGTTGCTAATTCGCAGTCCACCCTACGGCGAATAAACATATACTTTGATCTCTCCAAACACAGCATACTGCAAAAAAAGGAAGAGCATCTAACGGCGCTCCGCTACCGCAATCGTAGCTAGGTGTCAAAAACTGGATCCAGGCAACGGAAAGCAAAACCACTTGATGAACAACGTTATGCCCTTCTTCACGCCAGAGCTGTGGTTTATTGCCCAATCAAATGACGTCCCAACGAAATTGCTTAAAGAGGAACTCAATAGTTCAAAGAAGGCGGGCGTTGGCAGCGAATCTCATAAAGTCGTTATCCGCCCAGAAGCTGATTTGCAGTTCTGGATTTTCCGATTTAAACTACTTGGAGACTATCAGCAGCTCTTCTTGCGTCATCGAACCCATTCTGGGACGACAGAACGCCTGTTTGCTCTCAACAAAGTTGCAGAAGTTGATCTGTGAACCATATTTACGCTAGGGTGTCACCACTGATCTCTGCTTGCGCTCTGTAGTGAAATGAATTAATCAGTGGAATATGCCAGCTGCCGAATCCTCAAGAATCTTTCACTGAGAGAGCTGATCAACTAGGTCCAAAAAAGTACTTGTACGCAAAGCGTACCGCTTCTCCATACAAATTAGTAGAGGCTAATTCATTTGGAAGCTGGGCGGGCTTAGTTAATGTCTTCAAACCTGAGAATATTACGTAACTCGAGATTAATATTTCTGTTGGTACATGGTCCCCACCTATTGCCATAAAACAGTCCGAAAGCCGTTAATGGAGGACGCTTGGAAATTAAACTGACGGTAATGAGAGACTGGATTAATCGAGTTAGGATTCATTCCGAGGCGATGCCACTAGCTGTGAGCATTACGTCACGGGAACATGCTTGGTCAGTCTGATTAATTGAAATTTTTCAACGACAGGAAGTTCGAAAGGATAAGGCTGACGTTGCTATCGTACCGATGAAATACAACCTTCCCCCAAACCTCTCCGACGTATTGGTAGCCGTTTTCGGGAGGAGGGTTTGAACGATAGGAAGCGACAACGGGCGCCAATAACGCTTCCAGTGGAAAAAGATAAATTTCGTGATCATCTAATGAAAACAAACGACGGCACGATTGATCTGTTGAGAATCTGACCACAAAAGCGGTGTGAGTAGTTGGAGGTTATACCAATCAGGAAGGATAGCCAAGATCAAGTAAAGGAAACGAGTAGCCTAGCTTTTCAGTCACTGCTCACCAGAATGACTACATAAATCTATCAAGAGGCCGGCAGCGCTCATAAACTCCTCTTGTCATATAGCCAGAAATCATTGGTGACATCTAAATATTCGTCGTCGACGAGCCTTTGACGAGCAAATGAGAAGAAAATTGAAGGAAAATAGAAAAGCCTAATGCGAAGGGAAATATGCAGAACACCAAAATCGCTACTGGAGTACG
Organism: Haemonchus contortus; assembly: GCA_000469685.2. Taxonomy (NCBI): domain Eukaryota; kingdom Metazoa; phylum Nematoda; class Chromadorea; order Rhabditida; family Trichostrongylidae; genus Haemonchus; species Haemonchus contortus. The sequence continues at coordinate 8,930,033 of LS997565.1, forward strand.
GTAATGAGAAAACCGGTTGTCATTATGCCTGCTACCTGCTTAATTTCTGCATATAGAGGCTCAGTGGGCAGAGTTGGTCTAGTGGCAATTGACAAATTATCACACATGCGTGCCGGTTCGAATTCCTGATCGACACTCGCCCAGGCCATCCCAACCGCCATTAACATTTCGAATGAAAGTCGAGTGCGGGGCGCATTATCGGACGGGATTTGTTGATGCAAAGTTTATCTTGATTCTTCAACGCCTAGAAGTATGGTGCTTATGGTGGTCATGAGTGATGAGTGGTACGAGGCTGTTCAAATCACTGAAAATCCCATCTGAAACTTTGCAAAACACAGGAATATCACCATCAGACCAACTTAATTTTTCGAGGGGAGGGTAGGGGGGGGGCTATATGTAGGTACGAGTTGGCTTGCTCAAAATATACACTGCTTTTGATGAACGCAGCTCAGATTTTCTGAATTAGAGAGATTAACAACAATATCAGTCCTATTTGTGATAACAATAATCTGTATCTGTAATTATAATGGCAAATTGATAATAGTGAAAAATTGATTGCCATGTAGGGCTAGTGATAATAGTAATTATTTATAACAAACAGTAATAGTGACCTAGCGAATATCTCGAACTCATTATCTAATTATTTTCCAGTATAGCCTGCCAGATGGAGAAGGAGAAGCTGTGAAAAGGAGTAGGAGAAGCTTGTTAGCCGTAGAGAGGGGAATATGCTCGCTGTGATGAGCACGTTGACATTATGAGCTCATTAAATAAGAAATATGAAGCAAGGAAAAAAGTTGTACTTCATAGTTTGTCTAGTAGTCAAATAAAGAATGAAGGATGAAGCTTTGGGGCGTTGATCCATCCCGTCCGAGGGATAAGCCCACGCATTTAATTTCCAGACAGAATCGTAGAAGCGTTCGAATGCGTATGTGACCTATACAATGATTTGCTGTGGCCAGCTGATGTACAAGTCAGGGCTTTTATCCTCCCAGACGAGTCTGCTACCAACTAACGGACCCCTAAGGGATGGAAGGCTTGGTTGGCCTAGCCGGATATCGATCTGGGATTCGAACCCGCGACCATGCGTGTGTGAAGTGTGCCACTTGCAACACGCATGGTTGTCCACCTCTGCCCTATACTATACTTCTTAGTTAGTCGAGTAAATATATACTATCGCAGCATGCTGGACTGGTAAGCTCGTACGAAAAGTGAAACACAGTAGACCAAGTCCCATCACAATACAAAATATTGTAATAACTTTACCGTAAGTAATATATAATTATAAAATTATAGTTAGAACCATATTTCACCGAGGTATGTTTCTTAACAGAACCATAACTAAAAAAGTTACTTTTCCTTACAAGTTTTGCTTTCTAATGCAGTAACGACTAAATGTTAAGCGTTCCGAAAGAATTAATTGCCAGCCATATGTAACATTGAGAGGTAAGTAAATGCCTAGGGCCTATGGATAAATACATGAATGTAATAAGTAATCAATAGAAACTCAAATGAGAAATTCTTGCACTACTTTTTAATCAGTTTACATGTCCTTACCGCTTAAACTGCTCCATTTTTTCTAGAATAAATATTTGTGGTGCTGAGAAATATTGCCCCGAGCCTCTCTTTTTAAGCTAATTCCGAGTAATTCGTAGCAGAAGTTGAACCCGGACCTATCATGCCTGAAGCCACCTCTAGACTACTCTGCTATATATAAGGATTTCATCTTCTGATATGAATGGTATGACAGTCCTGAAATTCAGATTCCTTGACGAAACCCAGAGAAGACCCTACTTCCTACCCGTATAGAGGTCTCAGGAAACAATGGGCGTAAGATTACATCTCGTCGTGAATCTCTGACGATTGAACAAATTTAGGAAAAAGACCGCTCAAATTGGGTTACACAGAAAATCAATAATCGTGCACAGAATTTCCACTCCAGGCACGGTTATTGACTGGTTGTTGGTAGGAGGGACCTGAGTCCTCACAAAAAGTTCGAAGTGGAGCTGACCAATACTAATTTCTTCCGAGACACCTACCTGGATAGTGCGCGTGTATATGCTCAAAAAAAGTAAAAAAAGTATCCGTGGCAGTAAAACAACTTCATCGGTTTTATTGGTTACATCTTAAGGAAAAGGCTGGAGCTGATATGCTCCTATAAAAGTTCTATTCGTGGTCTAACATCCTACATTAAAGCAGTTTGCTCGAACTTTGAAAACCCTCTGATAACCTCTACATCCTTCCTTCGCTCCTGCCGCCGTTGAAGCGTTTCCAGCCGATGTATAAATTCAGTTTAATGCGAAACGATCCAGTTAACTGGTTACAACTACCGCGTGCACCAAGGAAAGGAACGCACCATGCTACAACTTTTTTTCATATGTGTCTGTTCGACTTCCTCCAGTTCTTCAGTACTTTCCATTCCATTGATCTGGATACGCGGTGGTGTTGACGAGTTCGACATCGACGATTCCACTTGATTCGGTCGTAACTGAAATAGAAAGGACGCATATCAAATCGACACTTCGCCTTCTACGGATGGCTGTTGAATCGTCAATCTACGAAATGAGAATTAGATTGGCCAATAAAGCTTGTAGTACAACCTTTGAAATTTTGGGCCGAAAACGACAAAATACAAACATAATGAAAAGAAGGGTTAAAGCGCTCGATTAGGCTCGATGAGAGCCGATCCGGTGGTCGATCCCGGACCATTCCTATGTGATAATGCGCCACTTACCACCTTCGCTCAAAATCTAAATTATAATAATTAGGCACGCATAGAGATTTCCACGATTGACTAACTATTGCTATGAGTTACCTACATGTGATGCCTACGTTCTCCCGATAAATCAAGAAGCTGGTTTTTCGGCCCCGTGCCTGCTCTTTCTGATTTCCTGTCTTCAGCACAATGAACAGTAGGCGAAAAGCCAGCTTGAATAACTTGGAAGGATCTGCTGCTCCAAAAAGGTTATTTTCTAGATCCAATACAGATTTAATAGGAAGAAAGGAGGATTACTGTAGGGTATTTCTTCCACAACTATAAGCCCAAACCGACCTTAGCTATGCAGCTGTCCAAAAATCATTTAATTTCTGGTTCAAAGGAGTCACAGAACGAGGAAAGGGTCTTTACTGAGCTATCAAAAGAAAACTGGTCAATGATGCTCTCAGAATAATTACTTATAATAGCAGACTAATTGGGAGACATCAATGAGCAACAAATATGTGAGCATGATCACTTAATTGTTTACTGTAAACAACCAGTTGTTATTGCTGGTAGTCATAACTTGCAATGAAGCGTTCCAACCGAGAGAATTTTGCAAAAAGTCCTATTTTGGTATAAAAGGGGCAGAAGGGAGCGTCACAAAGAGACGGGTCCCAACGATGAACTTCGCTCGGCTACGAGACAAGGCTTCTGCAGCTCAATCGGGACCTTCCGACAAGTTAGCTAGATTTTCTTCCTGAATGCTAGAAGCTCAGGACTGTTTGCCCAAGGCAATGTCAACAACAAAGTAATTTTGTTGAATGAAACTGCGGCTTAACGAAGAAATTGAGCACTTATTGGAATCTATTTTGATTGTGGCATTGACGTCATCCTTCAGTCATGTTTGTGCGTGGGCTCAGGGATAGTTGTCAAACAGAAAACTAATTTGGACATGAGGTCTGAAGGAGGTGGTGATGGGGAGGAGAGGACTCATTTGACAGACAATTTTTAGAATAACAATGTTACTCAGTAGAGTAAGTAAGCAGACGAGTACTCTGCAGGAAAAAAAAGTAGAGAAAAAATCTCTTCCGGAAAAAAAACTTCCAAAATTTTCTTCTTCAGAACTTCAATTTACCACTGGATGCTCTCTGGGGAGATCAGAGAAACGAGACGTGCTTAGAGGCTTATTCTACAAGACAGGAAGAGGGCGAGGAAAAGGGGGGGGGGGAGGGGGGTAAGTAGGGGGATGAAGGGGGATGTAGTTCATAGGTTAGTGGAGAAAAATCTCCCATGTAAAGTTTGACACTGTCCGGACTGGAAGCGAAGACCGTCTTTCTATTCCTGATCATTACGGTGAAGTCTGGCCTCCGCCTTAGGTACCTACCTACACCTATACATACCTACATATCCTGGATGTCTCACGTTCATCCTAGAAAATGGGCTCACAGTCGCGGTCATCGATCTCGAAGTTAACCATACGAGTCTATCATGTCAGAATCCTTTATCTTCCTCACGAAGAGGTGAAGAGTCCCCCAAACGAGGATCCACAGATACCCAATTTTGTCCTCGTGAAAGGACTATGTATCTACATGGACATTTGCGCATGTTGCCAATTTTCCCTGTCATCCATGACCCTAGCTTTTCGTATATGGAAAATGAACATTTCAAAGTGATTGGCCCTCGTTCAGGGAGAAGGTACCTTTTAAAAGAAAACTCTCCTTTGCGCTTCAATAGGCAGGTCCAATATAGAGAGATCGGGGAAAAGACGTCTCCAGAGGGCCCTGTTATTGGGATTAGACCTTAGACCTGCCTCAAGGATAGGGAAAGATTATAGCTGATGGCAGCTGCAATTGACTGGAAGCTCCTTTACTCCACAGCGATTTCAAAGAAAAGTTAAATACACGGCGCACTCTGAGGTGGATTTAGTCAATCGAAGAGTTGGCCTATACCGTGAGCGCATTCTGATTCTTTCATAGATCAATATTTCGGACTGAAACTCAGTCAAATTCGGGAAGAAAACCTAAAAAGTAATTTAATTAGGTGGGAAATTGCTGAGACTATTGGACATCCGTCGGAGCAATTTGCTTTAATTGATGGTCTTCAATTGCTGCGCTTAGCCATTCCTTTCATGATCACTGATGGGGAGGCCATTTAATTTCCAATGAATAAAGGAGGATCATTTGAAGTTAATCCTTCGGAACTTCATGGAGAGAAGTCATCCGACAGCGACGAAAAAGGTCCCTACATAAGTCCTTTGAAAAAAAGGCAAGAGTGAGTAACTTGAGTTAACTCCTGCTTTACCCAAAGAAATGCGCTACGTGTAAGGTTTCCACTCAAAACAATGAAAGGGATCCAGGGTCTGGGTATATCTCCCAATATGTCAGTCTCTAGACAAAGAAAAAACGGATGTAGTCAAACATCAGCCAAGTTGATAAGACTCAGTTGCCAGGTGAAGCACTGCTATGGAGTCTTTGAGTCTTGAGGCGTTTTTCAATCCCATCTGAGGGATGCGCCCATGCATTCGACTAACATTTGGAATCGTAGCGGCGCATTGAGTGCGTATGCAGCCTATACAATGACTTACGGTGGCCAGCCGATTCACAAGTCAGGCTTTTGCCCTAATAGATGAGCGGAGGGATAGAAGGCGATAACACGAAGGGATAGGTCAGCACACGTATGACCGAAGGATTGAAACCCTGACTATTACCTGGATGGATGTTCGAGCTATGTACGGCATCTCCAGATACAAATCCACGAGAACAAGTTGCTTCCGACAGATAACCCGCTGAAAGCTGGCATTTTAAACGCTTATAAGCACCCCCTTACGGTCACTCTAAAAGGTGGTGAGCGCATCAGCGCATCCATTTTCCCCAAAATAGCTATTGAAATTGGAGCGCTGTTCCATAGCTTTGTCTGAAAGCTCCCGATCAGTTCGATGTCATCCGGACTAGATCAGACCTGATAGCTTGAACCCACGAAATAAGGATAACCGAATAGTCTGATTCAGCTTGAAACTGTAGAGAACATAGCCGCAACGTAGATCCTTTACCAACTACAGCACTGGTTGGATCCACTCCAGTCCATTAGAAGGTGTTTATGAATTTCGCCCAAAAAGTATCATTATCGGGTTTCACCAAAACACTTTTTCATGATGTTCCACAGCTACGATTTGTTCGATGGTCTCTATGCATTTCCGAGAGGTAATCCAACATCGGAAATCAACGTCAACAGCATGGCGCAGTCTGAATTTTTCACGACAAAGTCCTCACACCGACGTTCGCAGCGATCTCCTCGTTCAGAGAATTCCTTATAGAAGAAACATCTTTTGTACCTTTGGGACATGGATTTGGTAATCCTATCTCTGAAGTAGTAGAATACTGATAAGACTATTGTTGGTGATGCCACTGAATACCGTATTCGACTAGTTGTTACTGTAGCTATAACGGAACGGGGGCTGAATAGGCAAAGGTTTATGATGAAGTGGCCATGGTGAATTGGTATCGGGCGTCAGCTGGACGAACACCCATTTGCATGTGTTGGATGAATGCCGCAAAAAGCTAATTGAAAATGAAAGACTCAAAAGGAAATTGGATTGACGGCCGACGTTCACAAAAAGTACATAGGCCATCATGTGATGCCGAAATAGACAGTCCAGTCCATGCTAATGAATTTACCTAAAAATGGCCAGTATGTGTGACGTCACAACCCTTACTAGATATTGATTAATACTAATAATTAAAGTCACAGCCCACTATAATCTTTGGATACATAATTTTTGTGTCATTATAGAAGTTAGGGTCCTGATTAGTACCAAAGAGGCGAAAAAAGCGAGAGAATCGGAAGATTTTTGGGGAAAGGACTTCGGAAAAGTAATAGAATGAAGGCTGTACGAGATAATGACGACGGAGGCGGCATGGTGAGGTACTTACACAAGCTATCAGTTAGGGGCTGATGTCAGAAGCTTCTCCCACTGCAGTCATGCCACATAACTGCGCTGAATTTTCAACATGGGTGCTCCATTCCAGGTGATGCAGCCTCTTGAACGGCCTCGGAAACACGGCCATTTCTGGGTGTGGCATACGGTAGATACAATATTGGAGCACCTATTACGATCTTTTTGAAGAGACAGTTCACGATAATTGAGGTACCTTTTAAGGTTGGAAAGCGGATGTATTGATGTAGGGAGCACATCGGTGGCGAGGAAAGCAAGCAGATCCGCCTACTCCAAGCTTTTTGAAAGTCGTGAAAGTGGAGGTTGTACGAGATCACTGTAACGGTAATCGCATGTAAAGGGTGTTTGGGCGAGATTTAACTTGCTCCCATTGCTCAAAGCAATGACTACATCAAGCCAAGGCAGTCCGAAACTGCTGCCCTTCATTGTCGCCATAAGTAATTGAGAAGCTGTTTGAAATTACTACACGGGATCCTCTGAAGCGAGATAGTGCAGCCTCTACAAGGTCGTTGAAACTCGTCCAGGATGGGTGTGGTATTCAGAGTATACAACCTCTGGCCCCTTATTGTGTCCTATCCATGATGTTTTTCGACCATATGACGGAGGGTATGGTATAAAGGAGAGCCTCGAATTTATACTACAGGGGAATCTCAGGAACCATTTTTATCGTGAAGTGTGCCTTTAAGCTATTTTTCGATCTGACAGCGTCACATATGACATTCTTAGAAGCAATGGATTCATCCTAAGAATATCTCAGGGACCATTCTCATCGTAAACTGTACCTATAATGACGTAACTGTGTTTGACATCGAACAGGTGCTGTTACGGAAAGCTAGGACGAAGAATCGAATGCCATCCTGTCTTTGAAGCGATACAGCCAAACGGGACACAGTTCGGAGGGAGTGAAGGGTTGAAAATTGCTCAGAATGGCAGAAAAACTGAGTGGCACATCAACTGAACGCATTAAGAAGTCATTTCTGGCCGGTTTCAGATGAAATCAGAATTTCAGTGGAACTTGATAGCGTGGTGCACTCCAAATAGAGGTTGATCGACTTCATACGAACATTAAACTAACGAGCAGCTTTATAGATGGCGACGCACCCACTCCGGAGATTCCCGAGGAAAAAAATCGGTCGCCCTTATTACGCCGGAGTAGAAATGAAATGCTTCACCTCGCTTTTTGCATCAGACAAAAACTGCCTTTAATAATCATAATTTCATAGCAAAAAAAGCTAAAAACCTATTTTTTTCAAAGAAGAAGGTCTTATCAGATGAATATATAAGATATTATCAAGTACTACTATCAGTTATCATCTTCGTGGTGCGTATACACGAAGCACTCAGGCTTGTCTATCTGCCTGATATGAGATTCGGTATTACCTGAAGAAGCATCTGGAGTGGTCGCGTCAAGTTCGGCATGGGTGGTGCATAGGGCACGACAAAAAGAGCATATGTCAACTCAGCAGAGCTCCACACACACACACGGGGGCGGAAAATGTACTGCCACAGATGGTGCAAAGGGCAAAACTCCCTAATTTGTTTTCAGAACAGCCCAGACATCGGGAAAATGAGCAGGGTGATGAATGAGTTAGCAAGTGTATCAAATTAGAGACACTCGAGGGCGGGGCGGAGCGTCCTCACAGTGTTCCTTACTTCCCACATAAACTTCCCAACTTCCATTTTGACTTCACCGCAACTCCTAGCCATATTCGCGGCGGCCACAGGCTGTGGTAGAGCCGAATAATGAGTTTGGAGCTCAGAACTGGAAGTTCCTAATTCTGTTCCAATGTTCGTTGCTGTGCTACACACTTTTCCCGAAGTGGCACCAACACAAACTCATTTGGGATTTGATTTTTGAATGGGCAGCCACAAATTGTTTGCGACCTGTTGGCCCGTGCAAGAAATTTTTTTTCGATTACAAGACGTGAGGAGTTTTCGGTCAATGATTGTGACAGCTCAAAATTGCAGGCAACTGCCGACATCACACATCATGGCTCAAAGGGTAGACGTGGAACAGTGGTAAATAGAGCTGTTACCGTAGAAAACTGGTTTTGGGAAGAGAAAACACTGATTTCTCCATTGGCTGGGCCTAATTAGCCATTAAATGGGTCACATTCGCTTTCAAGTGCCACCATATTGCCTTCTGAAAGCCAGGCGAGTGATGCCTTCCAAGAAGGGGCTGGCTATCAACAACCGCTTTATTTCCTTCCTACGCCTTATAGAATCCTTGTCATTACGAACAGAAACGCAGGGAGGTTTCTCTCAAAGCAAGGGCCCGGTAGCGAAAACCTAGAAGACAAGTTAGCATTAGAGAGAGGCTTAAAAAGGGTCCATCACATGACATCATGGGGTCGAAAGGCAAGGGAACGGGAAGAGAAGGGGATCCATTACAATGCGCAGGAAACTGATAAATCTTCCCAATTTCAAGTAGAACTCAAATGATTGGTTTTTCGTACCCCCGAAAATTCAAGCGGTTGCTGTTGAGATTTGATGAAAACATCCAAAACGAAAGAAGAAAATAAGGGTAAATAACAGCAAGGCTTTTGCTAACGACGGATCAAAATGTCGTCAGCATAAGCCATTTTTGGGCTGGTTTTCGAGACTTCAACGAACACTTAATCCTAGGTAGCAGCACCCGGAATTCGTTATGGGAGGGCTCCGATGGTTGTTTCCTGTTTCGGGAAAAAACTCATGAGATTTATGTTGGAGAGGGGACATTTGTCACAGCCCTTGAATCTGGCTTGAAGTTTTTTCTGGAGAAAATATTAAGGCAAAGGTTTTTGAGTCTCCGAGAAGCCAAAGAGAACAGCTTGGGTAATTGGTGGTAGGGTTGGAAAGAAATGAAACGAGTAGGAAGTGGAGAAGAGGAATGACAAATGGTGTCGCTGTAATAAGGGCGTTTCGCGAGCCCAATATAACCCAGTCGAATTCATCCTGAGCCACAGAGCTTTTCATTTCTTTGCGTCAGCTTCCCATGGGACTATAAAAACACTAACTAATACAGATTTCAATAGAATTCAGCCAACAGCCAAGATTAATGACAAAGATTTATTTGGGTGACCTTTCAGCGTTACCGCCCTTGTTGGCGAAGCCTTTGAGATTGACCTCCCGGGGGATAAGCTAGATTGCTACTGAAATTCATAACGAAAGGAATATACCGTTGTCCAAAGTGAGTAGAAAGTGAACGTCACTAGCTTTACATTTTATGGCCCCTGAAGCCCGTATATCGGCTGTGCACTTGCCCAAACACCACTGCGACTCTAAAAAGAAGTCAGCTGCATGGGCTCATTCCCGAATAATACCGACTCAAAGAGCGCTACCGTCTGCTCCATGGGAGGGGTTGGAGTGAATTTTGCTCACCAGGTGGTACATTTAACGCTGGAATAATGACGTTAGGCTGAAAATTTCAGCAAGTAAAGTGAATGACAGAGGTAACAATGGCCGTTGAAGAAAAACCAAAAGAGGATAAACTCAACAATTCAACCATTCACTGAGTTTCGTACCAGTCCGTGTCAAGGCATTTCATGAAGAGTACGTCGCCTGTACGTTGCTTCTACCACGAACCTACTTACTAAATAGGGGTTTGAAGTGAGTTAAGAGGTAACATGTCTCTTGAGAACATGGGACAGAACCTCTATGTCGACCCGTGATTCCCAGTTTAACCACGAGGTTTTGACTTAGGCTATGTCCTTCCTTCCCGAGTATGATCCCATATGCTTTAGGCGCTCCATAGCCCAGATATGGACTGAAGACAGAATCACCATCATCTTCCCTATCAGCTGAATACATAACCTTAACTGTCATCTCTCGATCTATCATCCGTTCACTTTCCCACATCACTTCTTAAATGAGGTTGTGCTACCGTATACTGAACCTTGATATGAATAGAAGTTCGACCCCAGACTGACTGTTTCGAAACGGATACCACTTGAACGCTTTTAGACCTAGATCGAGATAGCTATGAGTCGAGGGCCGTTTTTCTAGATGGCTCTTCAAGCTTCTCGAGCCACTTTGGAGACTCTGGAACTGAATGAGATGGCTATAAAAACGTTAACTATGAGAGCATTCTATTAATAGATCGAGAAATCAGAGACCAGCTATTTCACATTCCAGCCCATTGCTAATGCTGCTTTCCTGGGATTGCTCACTCAGATTCACCGACGAAGTCGACAGCTTATGTCCTGGCGTTATTTGATGGAAAGACCATCTGTCATCTATGAAAAAAGGCAGTAACTTCTTTCAATACCTCTACAGTATTCCCCGCATCTAACGCAAATCGCTTCATTCCTGCAACTTCGGAAGGAATGGGTGGAAACGATGGCACTCTGATCATTTATCGGATCTGGGTCACTGGGAGTGGAGTCATGGGTTCCAACAAAGTTGAAGCCATATGCCTTAGCCAACTAGCAACCATAAATGTGAGGGTTATTCAAGGCCTAAGAAGCTGGGGCTCACAGACGCTATGGAACACCAAACGCATCTGAGAAACAATTTCATGAATGAATACATAGGCGCATCCTTCAGATGGGATACATACATATTATGGGCGGAGGCGGCATAGTGGTAAGTGGCGCGCTATCACACACACATGGTCACAGGTTCGAACATTGGATCGATATACGATAAGGCCTCGGTATCGGACTTGTCTGGGAGGATGAAAGCACTCCTTGTACATGGGCTGGGCACCAAAAGTCATCGTATAGAACACATGCGCATGCTTCATGTCACTACTATTTTGAAACGAAGTCGGATACGGGGCGTATACTCCAGGTGGAATTCATTAACCCCCAAAGACCTTATCCTTCTCACTTTCACCATAGCCCATTATAAGAATCACTGGGAATTTATGTCTTAGGCTTGAATTGGGCTCGAAATAAAATAGTTAAATTGTATTATAAAAGGAATTATTATGTAATATCAAACTAATACAGTAAAAATAAAAATATAGTAAAATAACAATAAATACAAAATTGAAATGCTAATGCATTGGGAAATTGATTTTTAAATGATTTCTAGAGACCGTTAGGATGGTATGCGAATAAATAAATAAATAAGTAAATAAAGTAGTAATTAAATATTACTCAAAAAAAACCTTGCAGTTTACTGTAGAATGCTTTGGAAACATACAGACCTGATTTGTGTCGAAATCCGCTTCAGGCTCCGATAACCTTCGTTGCCGTCCAAGACGTTTTCTGCCTCTCGCATTTGCCCTTGATGTATGGGTATGTGAATTGCCCATTATTCTAAATGAAATTATTTTTTTTCTTTGTGAAGCTCATTTGGAATGAAAAAGTGGCGATAACGTCATTGGCGTAATAAATGTATTCAACCCAATAGAGAGCCATAATAAATGCATGGGAAATTCTGTAAAATGTCGATGTTCGGTAGAAAAATTTAAATTCCCAGAATAAAATATGGTAAGAACGTTCAACCAGAAGTAACATCAATAATGAAAGAACAAAAGAAAAATGAGGTGGTTGCACAAACACACAAACAAATCGACAAACAAATAAGCAAACAAGAAAGCAAACAAACAAGTATAGAGCTCTTTCCAAAGCCTTTATTGCAAATTGAACTTTCGAGGATTGTCAATTTTCAGAAAATGAGATCGGAATATTCGATTTCGGAACATTGGGTGGATGAATGGAGGAAAAAGGAAATTCATCGATCTCACATCGTTTGAGTCCATTATTCCTATTGCCTGGCTAATTGAAGCCGGTACTGTCTGGCCCAGAATCCATTATTCACCGACTCCAATTTGCTATTCAAAGACCGAAGTCCTAATGGGAAAGCGGAAGAATCAAGTGATCAAATCAAAGTCTTGGAAATGGGTAAAACTGTTCAGCACCGGAAATTGAGATGATCAGAAAGTTGTGCTCCTTTCAGAGTAGAGAAATAGCACGAGATTCCAGTAGTTACTAACTTTCCATCGTCCCTCCCACACCCATTCAATCCACACTCTGCTCGAGTGATGGGTCAGTTTAAAGTGCGACCGTAGAGATTTCGGTAGGAGTCTTTGGGGGTAGGGAAAATCCGAAACCCATTCTTAACTTAACCCGAAGTTCTTGATCGGACTGAGAAGACCTGAAGAGTTTCGTACTAGCCTCTGCAATTTTGTGTTTTAACACACAACCTTTTCTTATATTTTAAAATTCAAGGACACAGTTTTATGCGTGGCGCATCCTGAATGTGTCACGAAGCTAGCATTTATAGTTTATCGGCCGAGAAGAAAAAGGCATGGCATCACCATTTTTCTATTTGGTATACATGATTCCAATCAATGGATAGGATTCAGACTACTGAGCTGGCATAGGAATCCCTACTGCAGTTTTCAGTGGTTGCTAAACAGGGGACAAAGTTTTAGGTCAAAATACAAAGGATATTGATAAGCAGGTGAAGTGGTGTAGGGTGAAGTTCCTTACCGTCTTCCTTTGATTCCTTTACAACGAATCCCTCAAGTAAGCATAAGCACTAGTACCCCAGCGAAGTGGCAGAGCTATTCGACGAACTGAGCAGAGTACCACTTGTAGAGGACACTTAAATGCCTTTTATGCATTTGCCCTATATGAGCTTTACCTTTTCAGATAGAACTCCTTGGGTCTATTCATAGATGGCTTCTAAAACCATTGAACAGCGGACACAATAACGGCAGTTTGCATGCCCTCGATGGTGGGAACCCAAATACTCGTGAAAACGACATTATTCTGCTCCTGATGATTCCCACTATCCAAAGTTCTAGATATTTTACAGGTCGATAAACCGACAGCTAAAAATATCTACAATCGAAGTGTCATATTATTCATTGTAAAATGGATCAATGAAGACTTAGCAGTGGAGATCGCTCCTACTACAATCCCGGGCCCGAATATCTCTCTCGCTTGTAACCCAGTGTTACTCGGGTAACTCTCTCGCTTGAATAATCTAGTGTTCCATCCCCTTAATTACCTGAATTACCTGACTGAGTCGATTAGGCCCTCAACAACTTGGTCCTCATAAAAATAAGAAGTCAAAGGAAATTATAGAGTTATTCATAGGGAGTAAACGGTAGATGGAGGGAGGTATGTAGGGCTTCGGCTTCAGTACATGTCATCCAAGAGTTAAATCTCACGTAGGCTTTTATTATGACAATGGGTCAGCTGATTGGCTTGAATGTAATTTCTAAGAGTATAAACGTAGGCGTTGTGAACCGCCCAGCTTTTTGTAGGCTATCGCACCAAGCGAATGAGGTTTAAAACGACAGGAAGATTCTGAATGGAAGTGAAATGCATGGCATGTTCCAAAATAGTGCACGAGCTATAAATACTACATTCGTTTTTGTTTCATTGCTATCAGAGTTAGCAAGGTCGATATCAATTAAGCTTTCCCAGACGGAGAAAAGCCTAAGTAATACGATCAAAGACCCAATCTGCAACCAATCCCCGAACTATCAGCAACGTCCTATTCTAATGCACAGGCTGTGTATGTCATCGGTGATGTCATGGGAAAGAGTCCAACCGGGTTTTTCAATGGCTTAATGTAGCGTTGGAAAGATACAGTTGAAGAGTCTGGAGAAAATGTGAAAATCTGAGGAAATCGTTGGAAAAGCAGTGCAGAGCATAGATAGGACCGTGAATTACGGTAGGATACGGTGATACAGTACGGCACGCCAAATCATATAGAAAGGTTAAAAAAAGAAAGTGATATTCATTTATGGCATTTTTAGTTTTTGGAACATTTTTATTTGCCACTCTAGTTTTTTGTCCTTGTTTATTTCTCTAAACAAAGAAAAAACAAGAAAAGATCAAAAAGAATCCAGGGGCCAAAAATCAAACTACTTGAGTAGTCGACAATGGAGAACAAACAGATCTTTTTGTCGCTATGAATAGCATATGCCAAATTATCAGTAAATAGTAATTTCCGTAGAAAGAGAAAAATAGTCTCACTGTCGAAAGTGCATCATGATGAATTTCGCCAGAATATCCTCAATGACGGATTAGGGGTGTCTCCTCCGCCCGGAGATAGCAGTAGTCAATTAATCAGGGACATGTCCTACCACAGGAGCCGGATCGCTGGCTGTTCCTCTAACGAGCATTGCCAGTTCCGAAAAAGTGGGCGAAAAATAGAACTTTGGAGGGGAAAGGCATGGCTGACATCGCGAAAATGGCCGTTTCGGACACATCTGGATAACACTGATGAATGAGCAACAAAAAAAAAAGTTTTCGAGAGTCAATGAATCAGGCTTGACCGTTCTTTGAGCTCATTTCGGAAGGGAATTGACAGAATGGATGAAAAGTGAGAAAAATGAGAACGGTGACATCTGATAGGGGTTTATGAGGATTATGTAGGTGTCCCATGACTCCACCGCACTCTCCACCCCTCCTCCTCCCTCGCTCAAGTTCCTTCTTAACGAGACGAAGTGCAAACTTCTCATAGATCTCACTTACACGCATAGCTAGTAAGCGAGAGTTGAGTCAGCGAGATTGCTGTCATTAGCGTAGTACTTAACAATGTTCAGAGTTCTTTCTTTAGACAGGAGAATTAGGGGGGCAGAAGAAAGTAAGGGGACCCATAGAATCAGTACAAGCAGAGTAAACAATTCAAAGAAGAAGTCCTCCTAGGTAGCCGGTCACGTGGGAATATTTTCAAAATCAAGTATGAAATTTGAATTAACTTCCAGGTGGTAAAAGATCAACCCTTACCGCAGCAAAGCACTTGAGCCGCTTGTTGACAAGCCCTCATATAAGAAGGGGGCGCTTGCTTAATGGAAATACCGCGGAAGTGATGAAAAAGAAGACGCTCAGTCGCAAATCTGATCCCACTTAATCTTCCCCCTACCGGAAATGCTTATGGGAGAAATAGTAAGAGAAATAAATAGGTTTTGGCTGGTATATTTTTTGAAAGTGTTGATCGCTAATTGATTGTCAATTACTGAGTTATTAATTACTAAATATCAACATTAGAGAAGGTAAAACCGCAAAAATGTCAAAGGCACACTTCTCATTATCTTCGAAGTATCCAGCTTGAATGAAGCAATGGAAGTTATGAAATCACGGAAATGGCGAAGAAAATGTGAAAAGGGGCGGTTTTTGAAAATGTCTAACTTTGAAAAAGTAGTGAAGTAAAAAGGTAGGGGATTATACGAGATCGTGATCTGTAACCGTCTAGTGTCTCCTAGATAGACATACTATTCCTCAGGTCCTAACTTTTCACTGTGAATGATGCAGCCTTGACAGGACCGTACAACACGTCCACTTTTAGATGTGTATGTCGAGCAAGCCTGTTTTCTAGCCCCTATGACGCCCCGCCAAGGTCCTTTTTCGACCTCAAAATATCTCACATACTATTCTTGAGAGCCATGGGTTTACCCCAAAAAGAAATATCAGAACCATTAAAGACAGATTTTTATGGCCTTAATCAACCTCGTTCAAGGGATGCGCCCCGCATTCGACCTCCATACATAATTGTAGTGGCGTATTGAATGCGTATGTGGACTATACAATGAATTGCGGTGGCCAGCAGATGTACAAGTCAGAGCATTTATCCTCCCAGACATATCCCTAATATCAATAAAATAGAAGTGATGAAGAAATGGTAAAGACAGGTAGCCTACCTCTACGCCTGTCCCACGATCAGAGACTCAATTCCAGTTGGACTGATTCCATCGAGTTAAGTCATTGGTTTCAGAAGACCGGCAACCTCTCATCTGTGTCACAAAACTCCACAAAAACGGTCATTGAAGAAACATATGTTCAAGATGTCGGAATTCTACCAGATGTGTGCCAAGCAGTAATATGAACTTCTCTCGGAATTCCGAGCTAATTCTATGACTTAAGCACTACTAAATTTTCGCCATAATGCGGTTTTTTCCACGATCGACTCCATAGCCTATACCGTGGCTCGTCTTCACCGTACACCTACCACGATGGGGGTGTTTCGAGAATAAGAGTCTTCAGGTCCTTGACTTAGCTGTAGCGCTGAAACCTAAACGAATCGAGGATCGTCTACGGTAAGAGCACTTCGCTACATTCATCTGATCTCCAAACCCTTTAATGGGCGGGACTATTTGGGGTGGGCGGGGCTACCTGAGATCGGAAATGTTTACTGTCCTTCAGAAGAGAAAGCGATAGTGCACTTCTCGTGGACAAATAATTCATTTATGACCGAGGCGAAAGGCGGATTTTTCATCGAAATAGTTCGCACCATCTGATTCATCTTGAAGAAATGACCTTCCTATAGCGCATTTCTTCCTGGCAGTCATGTCTGGTGGTTTTTCTTCATTACTGAGCGAGTGCTGAAAGCCAAACTAGTAAAAATCAGCAAAAGCCTCCCGACTACTCCTCTCAAAGGTCAATACACGCATCTATCCATCGATAAGATTTAGGAGGCATTAGATGAAATCTCTAGCCTCCTACAGAGTACAGCACAAGGTCAGGTCCCCCCATCCCCCCCCCCCCCCCTCGATTTCCACTTATTTGAAGTTCTTCTACTCTACCAATGAAGAAAATCATTGAGTATCCCAAGAAGTCGAAGTATGCTGTGTGTAAGCATAAGGATGTAAGCAAGTGAGTATTGTTTATTCATTAAAATAAATAAAAAATAAATGAACATCATGTTTTTAAGTTAAAAATACTTTAAAGTGGCGAAATATAGCATTTTTACAGGATCATCGATATATCAACACAGGCTTGCCGGAAAGCCTTTTTTCAGGGCAATTGCTCTAACATCGTACAAGCAAAACAGCTATAGCTGTCGGAAGAAACCTCATAAAAACTCAGTAGAGAGAGATGATCCATCACTGAGTGTAGAGGTTCAAAAAAAACACTCAGAGTAATGAAGCCAGCAATTCATCAAGGGAGTAGGGGGTTGATTAAAAATATAAAGAAGCTGGTGGTAACAGAATACCTGCAGAGATTGACATTTGTAACAAAACGGATTAATTATGACACATCGGCATAAATCATGTGCCAAAGTAAACAACACACGGTATTCTAAATGAAGCCTTCCCTTGCAAAAAATACTTTCCCGTCGGGCATTATTACTGATAAAAAATCCAGCAATTTTCTCTTGAATTGAAAAAAAAATGCAACCAGGATGCTGAGGCATTATAGTTAAAGGCACAGTTAACGATAATTTTGAAGTAACCATTCTAGTTTGAAAACGGGGGCGTCGATGTAGAGGAGATTATCGGTAGCGAAGAAAGCGAGAAAAACCGCCTACTTCGAGGCTTTTTAAAAGTAGTGGAAATGTAGGTTGTACGAGTTCACCTCGGCGGGAATGGCTATAAGGGAGATCGAACTTGATCCTATTGCGCAAAGATATGACTAAATCAAGCCGAAATTGTCCGAAACTGCCTTTCGTTGTCGCCATCTGTCATGACAAGTTGTTTAAACTCCCTTTAGTGAGTCATTCGAGATGGTGCAGCCTCTACAAAGTCGTTGAAACTCGTCCACTATGGGTGCGGCATTCACACGATACAATTTCTAACCCCTTAGCGCTCAGTCCAGGTCGTTTTACGACCTTATAACGGCATGCATGGTATGAGGAGAGCCTCGATCTCATACTATAAGGGGATCTCAGAAACCATTTTTATCGTGAACTGTGCCTTTAATGTCATACGCTAGCACCACGGTCAGATATAGCTTGAACTTATGATGCGGATGTATGTAGTACAGTGGTACGTGCGCACTATTTCACGCGTACGATCACGGGTTCGAATCCCGGATCGATATCTGCCTAAACTAATCAGACCATCCATCCCTATGGGGTCGGTCAGTTGGTACCAGACTCGTCTGAAAGGATAAAAGCCTTGACCTGTACATCTGCTGGGCACTGTAAGTCATTGAATATGCCATATACTCATTCAAACGCCTCTACGATTCTGAATGGAAGTCGAATGCGGGAGCTCATCTAAAAATGGAACTGACAAACGCCGGGGACTTAAACTGTTTAGTTTTTACCTGTAATTTGCAAATACAGAGCATACAGATTAAAACTATGGGCCAGCTCAAGAGACCTGACTAAAATAAGGGAATAGAGTGGCTTAGACGAGCTAGTAGACCTCAATTAGACGCATGTTTAATGCCTGTCGTATAATTGCTGTTGTTCATGTGAATCGTTCCACCTAACTTCCGTTAACACAAGTGCTTCTAGCGTAGGACAAAAATAGAGGGGCATGAGCCTGACTAGTGCTACGTGAACTTTGCTTAATGGAGAAAGTACTGAGAAGAGGAGGAAAAAACCAGAGAGAAATTGAGCCAAATACCTACAGCTTCTGAGAAGAGGATGCCTTCCCGAGAAGACATCGGAAGAGCCACTTGTTGGTGTGAGGCTTTGACAGGAGGCGTCACTCAAGATTTGTGCATTACCGGTGGATCGAGTCCATATCCGAATCATGGCCTATCACGAAGGGATAAACTTCCAGGCGCTAATCAACCCGTCAGGGAAATACGTCCACGCATTCGACACCCATTCAGATTAGCAGGGACGTCTTGAATGTGTATGTGGCTTATACCATGACTTGCGCTGGCCGATGTACGAGTCAGCGCCTTCATTCTCCCGTAAAGGTGCGGTACCGAATAACCGACCCCGGAACGATGAAAAGCTTGGTTGACCTAGGAGGATCCGAACTCGTAATCATGCTCGTGAGACAGTGCACGACCCGCCCGAGTGGCCTGCTAAACTTTCTGAAATTTGTTGTTATAAGGCAAGGTTTCTCTGGAAAGCTCTACAATTTACATATCTCCACGTCGGACTTTTATAGAATTACTTTTAAACCCTAGAGAGAGGCAAATAAAGCTAAATAACCCATTTTTAATGAAGTGAGCCTTGTTGATATGGACCTTGAAAGTCGCTCTATAAATTTCCCTTACTTTATACAACTGTTTTCAACTGTTTTCAAGTCTGCAGAGGGTAAACAAGCAGTATAAAAGCCACTGAAAATTCAGAATAGTGATGAAAATGGCGAGATCACGCGCTTAAACAATGAAAACTACTGTAAACAAATAATAAAATTGTTGTTTATTATTTTTAGGAATATTGACATGATGAAAAAGCCATACGAACGATTTCAAATCGAATTCCACTGAGAATCACATTCAATAACAAGGGCAAGTGGCAGAGTCGATGAAGAATTGGAGAGGGTATTAACTGGATAACGAGGATTTAAAGTGTGAATGGATTTTACGACATAAGTTCCATGCCCTTTGAAGGTACCCTTTGAGGGTAAAATCTACATGGAAATATGAATGAAATGAGAACTGATCAAAAACTTTCCAGTTCGGTTTGAAACTTGACGATTTTTCGAGTTTTTTTTTTCAAAATTCACATTTTTTTAGTTTTTAAACTTTTCCCAAAAAAGTTTCCGATGGATTTTTGGGCTGTTAAAGTTGATCAGAGATTGGCATCAGCTCAGGTCTTTATCGTTCAGAAATCTACAAGTCGGCAACCCAATTGCTGACCCCAGTTGCTCCGAGAAAAAGAAATTATCGGCTCGGATTTCGATTAACCTTGTAACCTATTGAATAGACCGGGCATCTAATTCAGTACTTTCGATGATGTCGCGGTAACTCAATTACCGACTGAACCAGAAAAGCGAAATAGAAAAGGCAGATTAGAAGCAATTCATTTGTAATCCATAGACCACCTTCACTGCCTGCCTCCCATAAATCAAGGGGGAAAAGGGAAAACAGACTGTGGTTCTTCCAATAACTCCGCTAAAAGAAACAGAAAATCTCTATATTCGAATTCCCACGGGATTGAATCATGGGTAATGGACGAGATTGCCATGGGAAATGGGTCCTAGCATAAGATTATAAGCAGATTTATCGATAAACTCGGCGAAAAATAATGTCGAATAGTTCGATTCGTCTTGCCCAGGTCGTTCGAACTTCCCATAGAGTTTGCGGTCGCAATAATGGAACCAAGAATGCCCATAAAAGTAGAATTCGACGGAATTTCGGGTTTTTTCTTCCTACTTTCCATTTTCCGCTGACTCTCAAATAATGCAAACAGAAAATGGAGACAGAAACTCTGAGAGCCATACTATCAAAATTTCCCACTCCAAAATGGCCACATGAAGGTATAGCCATTAGCAGGAAATGAGATATCTTTATCGTTTTTCGTACCAGAAAATGAATGACATATAAAATTCACTTTCCAGACCTCTTGGTGGAAAAGTGCCTTTTGAAATCGGATGGTTGAATTTCAGAGTAGCCACAAAAAAAATTAAGTAAGCGTTGCAAAAAGCGAGAAAGCAAATTAAAAACAAAAAACTCATGTATATATTATTTCCAAACTCAAAAGGAATATAGGAGAAATCTGAGCGACATCAATCGTTTATTTCGTGGTTTCATAATAGTTCCTTCTCCTTCCCTCTACCATTCCAAACCCAGATCTACCACAAAAAAAATCGAAGTGAAGTAGTATTTTGGTAATAAATAGTGCGCCTCTAAATTTATTCAAAATTCATGCAACGAGAAACCTTGGTTAGATGAAATAAAGATAATTAATAAAAATAAAATTGAAAATTAATGAAGTAGGTAATATTACAACTTTCTTATAGTGATCAATATTACGTCCACAATTTCAACCTCAAAACTAATCAGAAAATTATGCGAAATAAAACTATGCTAAAAATGACACAATGTAAATATTAAATGTTTCAAACAATTAACTGGCACGAGAAACTTTCCGGGTGCAATAAAACTAATAAAAGTATAATTCGAATTAAAATAATAGAATTAGTTAGTTCGAAATCGGCTATACGATAAACAGTGCTTGACGAACGACTGTTCCATATGTCCCTACGGGAGAACAGGTGATTGCGCACTTATGGGCGTGGTCTACCAGCTAGAGTGTCGGTTATGTGGATCAACCTATATTGGCGAGACAGGACGACAACTGGCTGTACGTATAAAAGAACATCTAGATAGTATGAAGCGCGGAAACCTTTTGACAGCGCTCGGTCGACATAAAGTTGAGGAACACAACGGCGACAATTTTGTTGTAAAGTGCACGGTATTAGCGCAGGAGACGGAAATTTCAGCAAGAAAGGCAGAGGTGTTCTGGATTCTGCAAAGGAATCCCAAGATGAACAACAGAGATGAGTGTCCGTCCATGACCAGTGACCTCTTGCCATACTTACCGCTCTGCGAGCTTTGACTCGTGATCAGTAGCATCGTAATGCGATCTCTCTTATCAGTATAAGAGAGACATCAATAAGTCTCATTCGCTACTGACAGTCGCCTGTGGCGACAGCGGTTTTTATCCGCTCTAACGGTGGAGCCTGGTGAGTATTTCATGAAGTGGGCAGTTTTTCCCATGAGTTTCGGTCGTTTTTTGCTCAAGAGCAGACGCTGTCGGATAATGTAGAGCTTCTCGAATTGCGTCTAGGCCTCTGAAGACGACGATTACGTCGAAACGTCAGGCCGTTAACTTAATAAAGAGTTCCACCTAAAAACCTCGAACGGCAGAAGAATTCAAACAATGTTAGCGATAAAAGTATAATAGTGATAAGCCTCACAAGGTTGGCGATTTATGGACAGAACTTCAGTCTCGGACGGGGTTCGAACCCGTACTTGTCCTTTCCGGGGAGTTTCGCTCCGCGTGATGCGCCTACTGTGGAGTTAAAACAGCAGTTAACAAAGCATCAAGCCAAAACAGTAGTAAGCATTGAGTTCAATAGGGTGGATGTGATGTAGTGGCAATAGGGGCACTATCACCACATGCATGGTCTAGGGTTTAAATCCTGATCGATATCCGCCTTTTCCAACCAAGCCGTACATCTCTCTGGTGTCGGTTACTTGTTACCAAACTCATCTGGGACGATAAAAGCACTGACTTGTACATCGGCTAGTCGCTGCAATTCATTGTATAGGCCGCATACACATTCAATACGCCACTTCGATTCTGAATTTAAGTCAAATGCGGGGCGCATCCCTCTGACGGGATTGATTAACACACCAAAACTTCATCTCTCATCATTTAATCACGCCATTCGACTGCATAACGTATAAGCAGACGTAATTTGAAATTTTCTATTGAAGCTAAGGTAGGAAAGGCATAGGAAACATCGACATTCAGAACGTATTATTCGGTTTCCACGAAGCTGTGACGCTTTTTACAAGATAAGTACACAAAGAATTATGCTAAGGCATTCTCAACTCTTCAGTGGATCATGAATTACATCTCATAGATGTACGACTTGATGGAATACCACCTAATTCTTGGACTCACTCTCGATTTTAGACCTATTCCAACTGAAATATTGTAGGAAAAGATATACTACATCTGTAAGACAGATGTAATCACAAAAAATAAAGATAAAGTAGCGTATAAAATAAAAGTAATTGAAATTAAAGCCCTACTATCATTACTTCACTTGATACTCGGCTGGACATTCATAGTGTGATGGTAGAATAAAAGTTAAAATGTGGGCTCTGCAGTTAATGACTAACAATGAAAGGATGAGACGATAAATAGACGTGCAGTTGTTGTCAAGTCCCATATAGGAAATTTGAGCGGTCGTTTAAGTAATTCTGGAAGTAAACTTAACCCACTCACTATCACACGTCGTACTATGGCATTCCCACAGGTAATAGTAACACAAAAGGGTAAGTATACGAAACAGCGATGGGACAAACACGGAGAGTTCCTTTCAGCATACGCTCATCACGATTAGGCTCTTCATTAAGATGTTAGAAAATCACATGGCACCCAGATTAAGTGGGGCTCAATGAGCATAGATCATTAGGCGATTTATAGGAGAACATCGCTCGGCACCAATAATCATCCCCTTACCGGATATTTTCAAAAAAATTATTTCTGGGCACCCACGCTCGTTATACAGTCCCATTCCATCAACTGTCAAAATTGATTGTGTATTACCTACTTATCGTTTGGCTTGGAAGATTGCTCAGTGGATTAGAAAGATCAACTGACTAGTGCGACGTGTCGGAAATTCCATGACAACATGCCAGGAAGAGTGACGGGAAGTATCAGCTGTTATTACAAATTATTAGAAACAATTGCTAATGGAACTGCTGAATCCCACTATTCAATGCAATGAATGAGCCGGATCCAAGTCAAGCCGCAGCACGACTGTGAAGATTTCTCCAGAGCTGAAGGAGTAATAAGTGAAAGCGATCAGGGAGAGCTGACAAGGAGAGATAATTGAAGGATTTTTGTTAGAGGCGATCAAAGTAATGGGAGTTAAGAAGGGAATAACATAGGTGAAGATGCCTCTCTTCAATCAATCACCTCATTACCCTTTTCCTCCCAAACATTCCCATGAGAATTTCAACACCTCATTGTCAGTGGAATAACCGCGAACTCTCCCAATGATCAACCTATTCCATTTTTTCCACCAAAAACTCAGTCAACATGGACAGGTTGAAGAGGTCCAAAAGGTCAAAGAATAAAAGACCAGCCCATTGACCCGCCCAGTCGTACAGACCACGCCTCTAGATTGCGTATGTGAAAGGAACTATACAGTAATGGAACCCAGAGATATCCATAAATGAGTAGACTCAAATCGCATCGCGGTAATAACAAAGACCAGGCTTTTCCATGAAATCAGACCCTTGCTATATAACCCGACGAAAGGAATCTCATAACCCAAAAAAAAACCTCAAACGGCTGCGCAACACTCGTTCATGTCTGCTTTTATCGAATGTGAATGTGCACCCATTTCCTGGGCTCTCTGCCCTTCTTCACGTCCGTTTTCGGACCTAATGTCACCCAGTCTGCGATGGTAGTTTTTCTGATCATCTGCGATTCCTATTAGTATCCCAAATAGCTATCGAATCAGAGAGGACCTTGTTCAATTTTTTCTGAGCCCAACTTGATCGATGGCCAGGACGACTTTCCGTGCTGAACTTCATTTGGCATTCCTCTATCATTCATCAACAGAGGTCACCATTAGTGCTTGTTCTCATCAGAGAACTAATCACTAGCAAGAGTGGAGCAGATTCATCATCTGCACTCCAACATTCATCGATCAGTAGCTTGAAAAATGACCTTTCAAAGGCAGAAGGTATAACGAAAAACCATTTTGGACTGAACAAGCTACAGTGCATTCTGAAGCTCGCAGAAAAACTTCGTGTCCAATTCTGAATTGAATAAGTCTCAAACGAACCCCATTCCTACCTCAAATTTACCTGTTATTCCACCCAAATCTCTACCCAGATCTCTTTTGGATGACAAAAATTCAAATAGAGGTTCCGCTTAGAATGGAAATCCTGGGCAAAGAAAAGGAAAGTCGAAAAAAAAAGAGCTGCTTGCGTAAGAAACTCGTTTCATGAAAAAGCCTTTCTATGATACTATCACCGCTCCATGTCACTGAAATTGACTGAAGTAGGACAAGGCCAAGAGGAGCCTCTACTAAAAGTATTGTCCAAAAATCAAATCCCGAATCGAAAATCAAGCAGCCCGACCAAGATCCACTTCCGTTTGTTCAGGGTTGATTGATCAGCGCCAAACACGTCTGGGAGCATATGAACTTAAGTGGCACGTTAACTGCTTTTGATAATATCCTGATCTTCTGTTTTGGCAAAATTTCTCCAGGATTTGTGATTGAAATCAAAAACCTGGGGATAGCTCGGAAGGGACCGATCAATACCAAAAAACTAGGTACTTCTTGTACCTAAGTGATCTGCAGTGATCTTACCCTGGTCTTGGGAAGCCAATTCACATTGCGCCGTAAGAAAACCGGACTTCATGAAATTACGGTAGAAGGAATTCACTGAAAGGCCAAGATCATTCTACCGTTCATTTCATAACTTTTAGATTTTTCAAAGTGGCCGAATGAAGCCTTAGACTAGAAGATGAGCTTAGAAAAATTCGAAAGACGTCAGCTCAACTGCAAATCGAATCAAAGCTGTGGTTCCTCTATTGCAGACATCTCAACTGATGACGTTAGGACTGCCAAATATAATCAACTGTGTTGACTGCTTGAAAAAAACGATGTCAGTCAAAGAGAAACCGTGGGGTCACATTGTGACGTGACATTTCTCCTGATGAGATTGCAAACTATTGCAATAGAATCTATAGGTATTGATCGAGAACGGCATCACCACATCCGAAGAAAAGCTGGTGAACAGAACATCAAAACAAAGCAATTATCACAGATCTAGAGGGAGCTCATGTCCGGATTTTTCAGTCCGCATATGAGGGATATAATATGAATATACCCTGGAACCTCTCAGGACTTGATGCCCTATTAAAGTAATGTTCTCCCAATTCTCCCATGTAAAAGGTTGTCAGGCGAGCTGCAGGGGGTTGCTGTGGTTTGACATAGACGAGTTTCATTTTTTTTTATTCACGCTCTGGGAACCGAGAGGGCATACATTGGTTCAGATAGAGTCTCGGAAAATGATTTCAGAAGAGAAATCAGTGGATCAAGAAACATAGAAGCACGAACTATTGGGTTCTAACATAAGTTCGTAGAGTTTTGCGTTAGAGTTATTTTGCAACGATTTGTTTTGTTTTTCAGCAAAATGTATACATTCATTCGAAAGAGCTTTTTCTCCTTTACAAAACTGTTCTATCTGTTTTTTTGGGTAGTTTAATTGCTCGCCTTTTTTCTGGCTCAGAAATGGAATGTCTAGGAGGAAAAAATCAGCATTTTCGACATCTGCTTTTCTTGCCGAAACAGCTCGGGAGATATGAAGTGTGCACAGGGAAGGTGTCTTACATAGGTGTGTCTACTGCACAAAAATGGTTCGCAAAGCCTGAAATAGGCGACTTCGAACCTGAAGACACGCCTCGAAACGGACGACCTGCAGAATTCGACCAAGAGCGTCTGAAGGCACTATTGAAGGAAGATGGTCGCCAAACAATTCGTGTATTGGCTGATTATTATAATAACTTATTTAATAATTTATTATTGCAATTATTGCTTTTTGTTCAGAGAAATCTTTGTGAAAAACTCTACGAACTTATGTTACAACCTAATATCTACTACCTAAGCCTTCTTTCCGCTATTAGGCCACAGAGCTTGGAAGGAGGTTAAGAGAAGGAAGGTTAGCGTGAAAATTACAGATCCTCCCCTCCTTCTTCCTCTCTTCCTCCACCAACTTCACCCTCCACCGAATGTGAAGAGCCAGGTTCACACGCGCTTTTGTGCCATTCCAAAAGGGTGCTGAATGCTTGGCACAATACTGGCCCTTCAATCAACTCGATCAAAATTATCCTCCCAACTTTTTGCAGAATGGACATTCCAAGTCAAAGGAGAGGGGAGGGGGTGCCAAATTCAAATTTAGTTTAATGGTAGTGGCCCCCTTAAGATCTAATTCATTGGACGGTAAAAAAATCGGTAACAACTCTGGATGACCACAGCTTCGGAGGAGCTCACAGAAATCGATGTGACTTGAATGAACTGCAGGGCCAACATGCATATCTTCAACTCTGCCACCTAACCTAATTCCATTCCAATCAAGCAACCCGAAAGAGGAGATTGGCTTAATTTCCTGAGCTGAGATCCTAGCACGAAAGCTATTGAGACGTGCAACTTACACCTCAAGACACCTTCTGCTCTTATAGTAAAAACTAAGGCATAAATTTCAGATTATTCAATTTCAGCTTTGTGGGGTGATGGAGAAACCGACGGGATTTGAACCAAATATTTCAACTTCCCAGAGCTTCCCACTTTCGCTCATCAGGAGACGCTGGAAACTTTCATCAACTGCTCTGGCATTTCAGGACATCTAGCTCTGAGGAATTTTGCTTCTGACATTCTTTGCTAAATATAAAAATGGGTGTAGCACACCTCCTTAGCAGGAAAATCAGTTGATATATGGATATAATTAAGTTCGGGAACGTTTTGATCGGTCCCGCTCTGGGTTGTACTTACCCGGCTTCCCCTCAGAATTACCAAGACCCTCTTTCCTGATTTTCAGAGCTGAGAGTTAGTCAGTCATCAACTTACTCAATTATTCAAATATTAGACATTCAAGGGTATGACGTGGAAGCGGAAGTTCGAAGGCAATGACCAGAATCCGAAAGTCAAGAAAGGAGAGAGGGAAGAAGAGAAGAAAGGAACAAAATCAGAAAGACAAGTATCGTGGGAGGCAATCAACGTGCGAGTCAAAACGGACTTCAAAGATTTCTCGAATAAGCCCAGTTTGATTCAACAGATCAAGGAGCACCGATGGAGCGGAGGGGTCCGGTTAACCTGGGAATATTCTGGCCCTGGATTTTGAAGCAGGGCTAAACACGTGATAGTGCACCACTCGGCACCACCCTATCTTGTCCCTCAAAGTCAATCAGATAGCCAAAATGCTGGAAAAACTCAATCAGATAGCCAAAGTGCTGGAATTGATCCCACATCGGTTCCGGGACCATAGAATTGACGCCGTGTGCTCCTACCTCGTCTTTTGTTGCCAATAATAAAAATAACAACAAATTTGTCCCAAAAATCCCTTAGAGGAAGAATATATTGAGGCATAGTATGGATGAGACCAATGATTGGTTTAGATTGGGATGTAACAGGGTCCAAATTGATTGCTGAAGACATGTATCAGGTGGTTGTGAGCGCGAATTGGTTTCCGCTCGCCCAATAGAACCACGCTATGTACGTAGCTCACTGCCCTTAGGGAACCGCCCTTCAACAAATCATTGCAGGCTTTCCGATAGGCTCGTCATAAAAAGTCGGGCAGGCATGTATTGGAATTTCATGAAAATGATGTAAATTCTAGAAAATTGGTCACTTTGCAGGCGTTATACACAGCTGGTACCCTAGAACTCATATCCAAAGAGTACAAAGCACTTAAAAGCACTAAAATCTGTCAGGTAATTGTTTTCTAATCGATACTGGAAAATATCCCAGGAAAAAGGGTAGCTATGGTGCTAAAGGAATTCCTGGATACATAGGATCGGGTCGATAGCAAGGCGTTTTTTCTGAATCCGATTGGAAACTCCCCGAAAGTGGATTTGATATACGTCTGAATGCCTAAATGACTGGATAGGGGCCTAGAAGGGTCATGAGTTAGATTGACACTCTCCCATGTTAACCAAACCTTTCATTCGGGTTCGGTCGACTGGTACACCAAACCCGTCCGAGTGGAGAAAAGCACTGGCTCGTGCATCGGTTGGCCACCGCGAGGCATTGTATAGACCTCAGACGCCTTCGAATCACTACCACGATCCAGAATTGAAGTCGAGTTCAGGGCACATTCCAGACTGGGATTGATCAGCGCCAGTGTAGTCTAGACTTTGAGACTTATTCATGAAGGATTTTTTGAGCATTCTATCCTTTACGAAAGCGATTTCCCTCAGAAATCTCTGAAAAATATCGAGTTCTCAGATTAGAGGTATGTGAAGAATCTCCTCAAAAGGGGAACTCCTCGAGATCGTAGGGAAAACAGGTGAAGGCAAAAAACTTTCTGCTGTGCACGCTATCTCATCATACCAACGAACTACCACATTGCTGCATCTCTCAGATATTTACCGAAAATAGATCAGTCACATAATTGTTCTAGAAAACCGTAAAGAATTTTGAAAACAATTTTTTAGGAGAATAGAAAAACTTTCCAATAATTTTTTTTGGAAAATATAAAATTCGAAATAGCTACATGTCGGTTATGTGAGATACATATTTGCATACGTGATGTCCCAATTTTAAGCACTCGATAGATGAATCTTTTAGTTTCTTCGAATGTTTTGTTCAATATTTGGTTCATTTATAAAACAGAATTTGTTTCCTTTATAATAAAAAGCGAATTAATTAATATTAGGGTGTCCCAAAAGTTTTGAGAAAATTTACTTGGTTTGTTCAACACAAAAACACTACAACAAAAAGGTGAGATCGGTAATCGAGATAGTAGCCCTCTTTAGCCATGACCTCCCTCCATCGACTGGGCAGAGCACTGATGCCATTCATCCAGAAAGAGGAGGAGCGCGACGCGGTCCATTCATCTACTGCACCTTTGACCTCCTGACGGTTATGAAATTTTTTCCCTTTGAGGTAAACTTGCAGAGTCCTGGAGGCGTGGTAGTCGCAAGGGCTAGGGTCAGGTGAATACGGAGGATAGAGCAGCCAGGTAATCCCAAGCCTTTCCAGCTCCTCAGCCGTCGCCCTAGCATGATGTGGTCGAGCGTGACTCATCAAAATCAGAAACTTTCCCTGCATTCGGTGTGAAACCGGGGCTCCAGACACCATCTCCCGCAGCTGCTCGCAGAATACCCTTACAGTCACAGCTGCTTCTGCAGCTTCTTTTCGACGTGTTCCCCACGCTTGGCAACGGCTTCTCGCCTTATGATGATTGGTAGCCACTGCAACTTCCTGTATGGATTATCATAAGGAACCCACTTCTCATCCTGAGCGATGATTAAGCTCGTCCAATCCACCGTTCGCTTGCGGTCGAGTAGCTTCCGACCCACATCGACCCGCACCTGACGCTCGCTCTCAGTCAAGGTGTGGGGGATGATTGCAAGAATTGCTGCGCGAAAGCGACGTCTGCGTAGGATGTCGTGGGTGGTGGAACGGGGAGCAGAAGTCGCCCTCTCCATTCCTCTCAAGCTTTGAGAAGGATTGCCTTGGACGGAGGCTAAGACAATTTCGGTCTTGGTGGAACGTGGACGTCCGCTCCGTGGCACTTCGTCGAAGTGAAACTCTCTCTAGAGAAGCGGCCGTACCACCTATAGCACGTATCGAGGGATGGTGCAGTACTGCCCATCGATGACTGCAATTCATTCCGCTCTTGAGTGGCGAAGTGACCAGATCGGTAGAAATGAAGCAGAAGGCGCCTGTAGTCGTGTCAGTCGAAAATAATTCAAATGTTGATAACTCACCTCCAAAGATAAAGTGCAATACTGTTCTCTTGTTATGATGATCTGCTAAGCGTGACCTCTTACTGACCTTTTCTCCGTGGCTCCGCCTCGGCGCTTTCTTGCGCAGCATGGTTGCGAAATACATGACCAATATTTTCTCAAAACTTTTGGGACACCCTAATAATATGGGCTTTACAAGACTGTAAACAATCGATTCAAAATACCAGTTATTTCAGTGCAACCATTAAATTGATCATATTTACAAAAATTCACGTGGGTTTGTTCCCTTATGACCAATTAACTGCTGCAGTAAGGTTTCAGAGGCCCAGCAAAACAAAAGGCTAAACAAGCCAGATATAATAGCAGAGACAACCGTGATGACACGTGGCAAGCCTACCGCTGATTCAGATGAACTTTCTGAAAGAAACTGGCTAGCCAATACAAAGCCGGAAGTCTGCTGATTCGAGAGGCTGTCTATCCTAACATCGAGAATAATTGGTTGAGACTCAAAGAAATTGGAAGAGAAGAGTATGAATCTTAAACCAATCAGTTGACCAAATCAAGGCCCACCTTCAATCTTTTGATTTGGGCAGTGAAGCATTGGACCTAGGAGTGCATAGGACCATTTAGGCAGGGTTTCAAGGCCAGGTGCTCAACAAAACTTTCGATGGCTTCGAGTTGCAGATTGGCCGGATTCGAACTCGTGAAGAAGCTCTTGTTGGGTAGCCAGTCCCAGTCTGGTTTCTATGTGGCTTAGTAAGCAAGGAACAGGTAGCCGGATGTGCCATTCGTACACTGGTGGATAGTGCCCCTGCATAGAAACCCCATGAAAGCCAGCAGGAAAATCCGGATAGACTATTGTGAAATTTTTGGCAGATACTTTCCGACCAAGCTAATAGTTGCACAAAGGAATAATTATGAGTTTCCAATTAAAAAAGTTATGGGTGCTAAGTTCGCTAGCAAATAAGAGGCAGAAGATTCAATAGACTTCGATTAAATTCTTATTGGTCACGCCATGTTTTCAAAATGAAACAGAATAAGGGTAGTAGTTTCAAAGGATTCATCGACGTACAAAGACAACGGATTACGATTGGTAGGAAACATTATAGAGGCAAGGGCTACCAGCTTTCCAAAATAATCCTCTAGCAGCAAGAAAATCACATAGGGAAAAGACCTAACCTGTTTAAACCAGGCAGATCAATCCAAGATCTGATCTTCTGACTATTGATGTGGGAACAGCGCCTTTTGTACCTATCCTAGCTATGCTCCACAAGAGAGATCAACCTTCATATCTAACCGGAGTTCAATTACGCTAGTTTTAGTATCAAAACATACTAAATTCCTGATTTCATCGAATTGGTCGAGAAGTTCAGGGAAAGTTCGCCTATGCTAGAATTATACTGACACTTGACAGGTGGTTTTTTCACTAGTCACTAGAATATATGGGTAGGAGAAGGTCATTATTATTCAACAAGCCGATTTCTGAGTATCGCCCACGCATCCGATTCCCAATCAGAACCCTAGCAGCTTTTAAGTGCGAGTTCCGGATGTTCCAGGAAGTGACGGAGTTAGGCAATGTACAAGCCGTGGCTCAAGAGCTTCCATACTCGGCTACCGTGGTTAGTCTCAACTACGGATTCGTTCCGCACAAATCGTAACGTCGCCCCTTGGCACTACGCCAGCTCTAACTCGGGCTAGCTCCAAGTTTTAAAAGTAATTTGTCGATGGTAATAAGAAAAAGAAAGGAAATCAATTTTTGGATGCCAAAAACATTTGAGAATGGCTACAGTCGTTATCTTTCCTCCAGTTAGGATAAGAGTGATGCTCTTGGGTCTAGAATACGCCGTGCCGCTTAATTACGCACAATATCACATAGGCAATTGACTGAGTACACGGGCTATACAAAGTCATTCGAAGTCTGATTCGAGACTTTATGTCAGCAATGCCCCCTGATGTAAATGGAATGATCCGATTCGAAGGAAAGGTTCGGGTCCGCCGAGGAAAATTTCAGAGGATATGTGATGTTGTGAGACACCAGCCATTCCCCGAGTAACCTGGGTGAGCAATATATTCCAGTAATCGGTTCCCAGTGGAAGCGATAATGGGCGGAGTACAAAACCAATGCTTTAAAAAAATAGAGTGAAACTTGGTTGAAGATTGCCTATCTTATGAATTTAACATATCTTGAATGAGTATTCACCACAATGTAATGAAATAAATGTTCTCTCCTTGGATAAAATAGAGGAGTCCGCAGTTGCACGAGTCGAGGCTGTGTGAAAAGGATGCTAGAAAGGGAGATCACGCGATTTTTCACTGCTCTAGCTCCCTATTAATATCCCAATTCATGCCAAGCAGCTAATTGAATTTATGAAATCCTCGATGAGGGAAGTGATGATGAAGAAGCTCTCCGCCTACACGTTATCCATAGAATGTGAGTTGAAGTCAGTAGCAAATTTCAACGTTTTCATAAATTGTCCTTAAAACTACCGGAGGGTCACTGAGACGAGGCGACAACTAATACCTGGAATAGAACCAGAAGTCAGATTTCTGACCCAATTTCCAGATGAGTGACATTCAACGCTATTAAAATGAGCAGTTAATAATATGCTTCAGGCATAAGACTTTTCCGGACGTTAAAACCCCAAAAACAAAGGCCCATCTAAGCAGTTTCAGTCAGAAGCTCAAAAAGCGGTCGAAGCTCAGAAATAGCATCAATCTTGATTACTTTACAGGAATGTTATACTTTCTATTCCTTTCCCGAGAAGAAGTGTAGAAAGCAAGAAACGTGAAGAAATGACTTCATTTTGAAAAGGGAGAATGTCTAGAAAAGAGTTGAAAGAAAGTACGCTCAGGTGAAGCTCCATACTAGGTAGAATATCATTTACCAATAAAGCTAAGCTACGTGACCATTGCTCAGCCAGTGCACCAGCGATAATTCCATTGAATATTAGCTGGCTGTCGATGACGTCAAAGATGGAGCTTCCCAGCTGTCGAAATGGCTTGGATAGGAATCGGTCAAAGAATGGATCCCATCAAATTAACGCGCCTTTGGGCTTTTGCCTATCTATTTAATCGGATTCCGGCTTCGTTTATAAATGGCAGATTGCACAAAGAGAATACTTACTATATATAATCGATTAGAGGAGGAATGTGATCAAACGCCCGAAGTGAGCGGGGTTTGCATTGGGGTGATGGTGGCCAAGGTGAAAACCCATGACATTGTTCGAAATTGTTGTAAAACGTGGAAAAGAAGTGAAGGGAGTTCATAGAAGGAATCCGCACTATATATTGACCATACAACGTCATCAGCAACACTAGATGCGCTCAGCCGCTGTGAAGCGTTTATATCCAATCCTAGCGATATCCTACATAAAAAACGGGAGTCCATTTATCTATTTCCTTTTTTGTGGCATTGTCGTTGCAGAGCAGAAATTTTTGTACATGCTCGATGGAGGTGATGTAAGCGATGTTCCAGACCAAAAGGATTTTCATGTCAGTCAAGAAATCGTTCTTCATGGGATGGATGTAATTTTAGGGAAATTCAGTCGGGAAACAGTGCATTTTCTCTTTGAATTTGAGCGAAACATATGAATGCCTGTATCTACAATAGAATTTCTCTCGAGACAAGAGAAACTGAACGTTATTATTCAAATTCCAGTAAAAGCCTAAAATAGAATGAGAAGCGAATTGTTCAACCGATTGGCGACCGTGCCTTTCATACTGCCCTTACATTAACTTTTATTTATCTTATAATTGTAGTTGGAATTGAATGATTCCTCGACCACAATGCCTCAAGATTCTATTGAAGGCTTTGAATTCACAGCTGATACGTGAAAACATGGAGAAATTATAAGAACTAAAGAGAATTAATAAATAATATAAATACTACAGGAGAGCGATATGGTGTGGCCCGCCGCCGGGCTACCCGGTCGTCAATGGGTACAGAAGCCATTAGGGCTGTCATGCAGGTAATGCTACTACAACAGCATAAAAGCTGCGTAACAGATTCTACCCCACGCAATCATGGAACATCTATTTCTTGCTCTCGTTATTATCTGAGCTGTCGCGGTGGGTTCTTGGCAGTAATGGTTTTGAACATTTACATAGATAAGCTCTTTGACGAATTCCCAGGAACGAAGTAGAAAAGAAGCAGTTCCTGTGGTGTGGAGCTAACCGAACATTCTTTAAGGCTTCGTGGCACCACCGAAAGATGTTGGGACTGGAAAGTATGCCGCGCTAGTTGTGCTCAACACCAATTGACCCTACAACAATGAAAACGCTGAGAAGAAGACGGAGGTCAGAAAGGAATCATGCATGTCTTTACAGTTTTACTTACCAGTATCACCTTCAGATGGGGAATGCGCTTCACAGCTTGGAACAGCCAAAGAAGTGCACGCATTGGACATGGAAGGTACCCAATACTCGATCCTCCCAGTAAAAGCCGATTGCTCTAAGGTGAAGCTCGGATGCTTCAACGGCGGTTGTGGAGTGCACCCCGGTGAATGATAAGAAGCCAGATGTGAATCTAATAACAAAAACGGGAAAATAGGAAAAGATGAACAAGGGTTATAAACCATTACAAATAAAAAAACCATAATCTACGCTACGCGAAAAAAATGCAATTTTTTGATATAATCATTGTAATCACGATGGGTTCTTTCTCTCACCGCCAAAAACAGTAATAAAAATGGGCCTCATTCCCCTGAACCTGAGGGAGCCCCCAATACGGCAGCGTTGGGTAGGACCGCTCGGGAGAGGCTGCTAAAATCTCAGGGCCAAAACAGGCTGCCATAAACCATAATCTACGCTACGCGAAAAAAATGCAATTTTTTGATATAATCATTGTAATCACGATGGGTTCTTTCTCTCACCGCCAAAAACAGTAATAAAAATGGGCCTCATTCCCCTGAACCTGAGGGAGCCCCCAATACGGCAGCGTTGGGTAGGACCGCTCGGGAGAGGCTGCTAAAATCTCAGGGCCAAAACAGGCTGCCTAAAAGGAGAAGGACTAAGATGGCGATCTGTACTTTCAACGCACGGACGCTTGCATCGGAAGCGTGTATTGAAGACCTGATGATGCAAGCTAGGAAGATCAAGTACGACGTCATCGGACTGACCGAGACGAGAAGGCATCGCCCGCTGCACGCTGTGTTTGAGACTGGAGAAGAACTGTTCCTTGGAACATGCGACAGTAGAGGCGTCGGCGGCGTAGGTGTCCTCGTCAACACGCACTTGGCCATGAACATCGATTCGTACGAAAGCTTAACAACCCGAATCGGACGTTTGCGATTGAGAAGATGTGGCTCAATCCCAGCTCTAACCATCTTCGTTGCTTACGCACCAACATCGAGCTACGAAGAAGAGGAGTTGGAAGCGTTTTATATGGATCTGGAGAGGCTCTACAGAGAAGACCACACTTTCTTCAAGGTCATCGTCGGTGATTTTAACGCCAAGATTGGCCCCAGAAGAACGGCTGAAGAGCTTCACATCGGGACTCATGGAGTGGAATGGAATGAGCAGGGTGAAAGGCTGTCCGAGTTTATCATGACGACCCACACCATCCATGGTAACTCGCAGTTCCAGAAGCCCTCTCATTTAAGATGGACATGGGAGTCACCTGATGGACAGTTCCATAATGAAATAGACCACATCATCTTCAATCGAAGATTTTGCCAGACCGACGTCGCTGTTGTTCCGAAGTTCTACACGGGATCGGACCATCGTCTCCTCCGCGCTAGATTCCGCTTCTCAGTGCGTGGGGAGAGAGCTATGAAGTTTCGGAAACGAAGCCCCAAGACCTCCATCAACTGGGACCACTTCGCTTCCCTTGCGAGTAAGTGGGAGGATTCCGTTATCGACAACATCGACGAAGAATACAACCGGCTCGTCGAGCATCTTCACGATAGTGCTACGAAAGCAGAGAGTCTACAAGAAGCCAAGAGACGACTCTCCTCGAAGACTCTCGAGCTGATACGCCAGCGTGGAATCGCGCGAGCTGCAGGCAATTATCAACAAACGTCCGAACTTGCGAAGCTATGCAGAGAAGCGATAAAGGAAGATCTGAAAGAGAGAAGAGCAGCAGTCATGGACGAAGCCGCCGAGGCCGGAAAGAGCATACGCAAAGCCCGACGGAGCTCCGCCAATTACAAGACCAAGATGACCTCCCTTCGTCGTCCTGACGGAACCGTTACTGCATCACGGAGGGCAATGGAGAAGGTCATCTACGACTTCTACTCGGATCTCTTCGACAGCCACGTCTACTTGCCTACTCACCATCTTAGGCAAGACGAATATATCGCTCCTTCGGTTCTCCCTTCCGAAATACGACATGCCATCACGTCGATGAAGAACTGTACAGCGCCCGGTCCCGATAGGATCAAACCAGAACATCTGAAGAGTATGCCTCCGGTCATCATCAAAACTCTGGCTAGGCTCTTCACACGGTACCTGTCGGAATGCAAAGTGCCCACGTCGTGGAAAACTAGCAAGACTGTTTTGCTGTACAAAAAGGGAGATCCAGACGATATTGGCAACTATCGCCCAATCTGCCTGCTGTCCGTAATCTACAAGCTTTTCACTCGTGTCATCCTAAACAGGATTGGCAGAACATTGGATGAAGGACAGCCATGCGAGCAAGCAGGGTTTCGGAGAGGGTTCAGTACAATCGATCATATCCACACCCTAACAAGGCTCATTGAAGTATCGCGAGAGTACAA
Organism: Haemonchus contortus; assembly: GCA_000469685.2. Classification (NCBI taxonomy): domain Eukaryota; kingdom Metazoa; phylum Nematoda; class Chromadorea; order Rhabditida; family Trichostrongylidae; genus Haemonchus; species Haemonchus contortus. The sequence continues at coordinate 8,967,141 of LS997565.1, forward strand.
AATGCCGCTATGTCTTACGTTCATCGATTTAAAGAAAGCCTTTGATACCGTCGAGACAGAAGCGGTAATTGAAGCCCTGGGTAACCAGGGTGTTCCTACGCAATATATAAGGATGCTTCGTGAGCTCTACGATAATTTCACGACCAGGATTTCACCATTCTATAAGGAAGTCATTGTCAACGTGAAGAGAGGTGTTCGGCAAGGCGATACTATTTCGCCCAAACTTTTCAGTGCCGCCTTCGAGAATATCATGCGTCATTTGGAATGGGAAGACTTGGGAGTGAAGGTCGACGGCCGCTTCCTACATCACCTCCGCTTTGCAGACGACATCGTGCTTATAACACCGAACATCGAGCAGGCGGAACGAATGCTGGCCGAGTTTGATAGTGCTTGTGGAAAGATCGGCTTGAGGCTGAACCTAACGAAGACGATGTTCATGAGAAACGGACTGGTACCTGATGCTCCTTTCACATTAAACGGAACGAATATCTCCGAATGCTCTAGCTATGTGTATCTAGGTCGGGAAGTCAACATGATGAACGACCTAGCTCCAGAGCTGTGCAGAAGGAAACGCGCCGCGTGGGGAGCATTTAAGAATATCGAGGGAGTAGTGAAGAAGACAAAGAACATCCGGCTCCGCGCTCACCTTTTCGACACTGCTGTCCTTCCTGCTTTGACGTACGCCTCGGAGACCTGGACTCTACGAAAGCAGGATGAGCATGATGTCAGCGTTATTCAACGCGCTTTGGAAAGGACGATGCTCGGAATTTCCCTATACACGCAAGTGCAGAAGGGAATCCGGAGTTCCGAGCTCCGTCACCGAACGAAGATCAGGGATGCCGTTGATTACGCCAAGAAATCGAAGATCAGGTGGGCCGGACACGTTATGCGATATAGTGATGACCGTTGGACCAGGGCGGTTACTGACTGGATCCCTCGGGACATCAAACGAACTCCAGGAAGGCCGCCAACGAGATGGTCAGACTTCTTCACGAAAGCTCTGAACGAAAGGAATGTTGAACCTCGTGTCCCTGAAGCGAGAACGATTCACTGGACCACTCTGGCTCGTGACAGGGACGAATGGAGACGTTACTGGCGCCCGCTCGAGGAAGTCGATGATCAACGGGACGACAGGTGATACAGGTGAATCATTGTAATCATTATTATAAAGCTGAATAAGTCGTTTGGTGGCAGCACCTGTGAAACTCAGTCAACAAATTTATATTGATACCCGCCTACAATGTTCCCTCATCCACGATACCGAGCTTTTCACCCTTCCTGCGCTTAATTACTTTACCCGTATGAGCCTACTAGTCGACGGATCTATGTCACCTTTGCTTTCGGCGGTCTGGGCCATGCTAGACCACATTTAGAGTCAGTGTTTCACCCAGAACATCCTTAAAATTTCCATTGATCTGTATCCTTCACGGCAATGATGTCGCGAAAGCTTAAAAATTTCAAGGAAGCAGTTAAACCTGTACTGAATCACTTAACATTCGAGTAATGTAACTCAGAGCCAATTAGTTGAGTTGGAGAAATCTGTGAAGTCGAGAAAAAACGAGAAGAAACCTTTTCTTCAAAATTGCAAACAGATGCAAAGATTCGAATGGTTTCTGAGATGAGACGAGCCATATGGGATAATGGAGTGATGCAAAAGCAACGATTTCATGCAGAAGTTCAGAGGAGCCTAAGAGGGAGGGGGGAGGGGGGTTCTGCAAGGGTCGATCTAGTATGGTAAAAAAAATGACTAAGCCAATAAAGGTATAGGAGTTAGGTTATTTTAGTTAGTGCTTTTGAATTTCCGAGCATTAAAAGCCCTTCATAATGCTGTGGTACCAGAAATCATAAGCAAATTAAGGGAGCAAAGGCAGACTATAAATTCATTCTAAGCCTTGCGAGCTCCCAATCGTTTCAAGGAAAGGGGACATGCGTGGCGCATCCTGGGTGGTTTACTCTCTTGAACTCGAGTTTGTCCCAATCATGCTAGGGTGAGTAATGCTTACAGAATAGTCTAGTAGCTGTGAATTATTTACTCTATCGGTCAGGAGCTTTTTGGCTGATCACGCAACCCGCCCGAACAAGCGTGGAAATATCGGTTTAGATGATCTGGAGGAAAAGAGAAACAAACGAAGAAATGAGCGTCGATCCTTCATCCACTTTCAAATCAAATGCCTCTTGGCACTGCTCCATCTCCTCTCCTACCTGTCATATACGCATATCACATTGAGCACATCGTCTATACTTAGTTTCTAGTGAAGGTATGCGTCAAGGAGGAGTGGAATTCAATAAATAGTAGTAGATGGAGCGAAATATGAAATAGGATTGAACAAGGCCAAGACTAAGCACCCGATAGAGTGTACGAGGGCAATGATGATGGAACTGAGTACTAAACCTAATCTTGGCTATGAAGTTGAACTTAAGTTGAAGGGGACGAGCCTGAATATAGCTGTAGATAGAGAAGCTGCAGTTCTGGCTTTTCATCATCTAAAATTACCCGACAGCATGATTCAAAGGTCACTTTGGCCTGGAAAGAGCATGTCGGAAAAACGTTTTAGGAGCTCCAGCAAGAAAAAGTCGCCGTGGTCTATCGCCCGATCACTTCGAAATAGGAAGAGTTGACGAGTACATCAGTGCCCAGGAGCTGTAAGAAATCGGTTTATCATTTTTTTCCAAACTTAATATCGCTACGATGACTTCAGTAACGTTTCAAGAAGAACGATGTGAAAAATCGTCTGATCAGGTAAGTTCCTCTGATAAGAACCTATTCAACGCAACAAATTTAACAAAGCCACTCATCATGACCGATTGAGAGTGCCCTCGGCCATTGACGTCGGCACGTGGCTGAATCGCTCATTGCCTATTCAAATCCAGACATCTCATTTCGGTTCATTTAGAACGGACTAAACGCGAGGGCACTTATTGAAGAGATGGGTTTTGAAAAAGCATTCGATTGAAAAGGGAACAAAATTGAATGATAAAAATAGCTTTTCGGATATGATTTGTTTGGCTCACAGTATAGTTAGGACGTGTGCTTGAACTGTTAGAACGCCTTCGCATTCAGGGCCAAGGTAGCAAGGTCACTAACCCTTAATGAGTTTTACAGCGCTGATGCAAATAACCCAGCAGAGTTGAAGAACACAGGAAAAGACGTGGGAGTCTTAAAACTGGAGGCTTACTATGAAACAGTCCTTTCCATGGTTGGACGAACTTTGAGTACGGTGGGAGTGTCTCGACGGGATTTGAGACACTCTCTTCATACTCGAAACCCATTCCAATTCACCAATTCCAATTCTCTACGTACTCTGCTTTTGGGTAAATGAGTGCAGTTATTTCTTCCATGTCGTGAGGAAATAATCTGGCGAAACTTCCACATGAGTCCCGATTCCGTCTGGAATCCTCTAGAAGCTCCTACAGAAATACTATAGAAGGGAACTACTCACTCGTAAGCGCACAAGGTATCAAGAGACATCATGATATCGCAATCGGTTTATCGGATCGAGCTTTATCCCTGACCTTATGGTTCTAGAATCTGAAGCTTCCGAACGAGGTGTGCACAAAATGCAAGGTCAAATACTTGACACAGATTTCAGTGCGATTCAGCAGCGGATTTATTTGTTTATTTTATTTGCCTCCGAACATGAAACGAAGTCAGAGTAACTATTTTCGAAGGGTCCGTGGGCATACTAAAAGAACGAGCTACGATTGCAAGGAAATATACAGGCAATGGCTCCCAGCTTCTCAGCGAATCCTGTACCAACAAGCAAAGCCGATAGGGAACAGGTCTAATTTTGGCAGATCAATCATAGAACTGATCTTCTGACCATTTATTTGGCGACAGTCGCCCTTGATCCCACTCTTCTTATGGTCCTTACAGAAGTTTATTTCATTTGAAATCAATCCCATGTTTATGCGGAGTCCTATTACACTGGTCATAGTACTAAAACATAATTTAATTTCCCAATTTCATCGAAATGGCCTGTGAGTTTAAGAAAAGTCCACAAACGCTAGGATTATTTGCCAGACACAAGAAATTCTGACGCAAAGAGAATGTCCAAGCAAAAAAGGTCATTAATATCAAACAAGCCGGTTTTTGGCTACCGCCCACGCATGCGATTCTCATTTGAAACCGTAGTAGTAGCTTTTGAAGGCGTGTTCCGGATGGTCTAGGAACTGTCGGAGCTAGGCAGTGTATATTCCCTGGCCCGAGTGCTTCAATCCTTATGAGCTAATCTGGAAATGTGCAAGAGACCTCAATGGCGAATAGCTCGGCTACACTGTGGCTAGTACCAATACTTAGTATGTAATGAAAGAAATATGTAAAATAGGGGAATCCGCGGTCTAAACCGGTGAAAAGGGTGCTGGAGACAGAGATCGCACGATTCTATACGTCTCCAGCCTCTTTCCATTCCGTTTCATGCTAGCTGAGCTGACCAGTGTCAAGAAAGTTCTTGACGAGAGAAGTGTTCGATGAAGCAGCTATCCACCCACTTACTATTCCTGAGTTTAGCCTTTGAGAGAGCAGCGATTTTTAAGAATTCCAAAAATTCTAATACAGCCATTATTCGGTACAGAGTCAGAGGTCTGATTCTTGACCAGGGTTTCTTGATGAGTAACATCTGGTGTTTGTTAATGTACAACAAACAAGGAAGTTTTTAGATGAAAGTACTTTCCAGACATGAAAACATTGGTTCCTGAAGGCTCATCAATTAACTTACTGCCTAAAAGCCTAAAAAAGCGGCTAACTCGTCATCGAGCTTTTGCCGACCCATTTGATCGGGTTCTTGATTCGTTTATAAAAAACCAATCGCATAAACAGAATCTTCACTTCAAGTAATCAAGAAAGGAAGAAACACAGCAGGATGCTCAAAGCGGGCGGGGGCTGCACATAGATGGTAGGGGTCAGGATTAAAAACCCACGACTCTGCCCAAAATTGCTCTAGAACGCGGAAAAGAAGTAGTTAGAGGTTGCGCAAGAAATCTTCACAACATATAAACCATTCATCGTCATCAGCAACATTAGATGTCGTTAGTCGCTGTGACGTGTTTATACTCAATCCCAACGATATCCTTGCTCTACATTAACTACAAATGCCCGTTCGTCGGGTAACGGAACTTCTCCCCTATCGCGGCATTCTCCCTTGCGGCATGCGGAAATGCCACTGCAATTACCGTACTCCCGCCAATCGATAGGACGCGGAATTTTTCGTTGATTGCCTTGCTTTTTTATTAGATTTAATCGTTTTTTCTTCTGTTTCTTTTTCGTTTTCGTGTTTATTAGACTTGATTAATTAGAATGACCCCTCCTACATAAACGACGATCAATACCGCATTGGAATTGAAAAGAGCGGCCGGCCAATTCAAATCATTAAAGGACTCCCTACCTCACAAATTGCGCGCTCCAATCTTCCATCGCAATCCCGCGATAGGCGGCTGGTGCGGCGTCTGCGACGCCGTGTTAGGGGAGAAGTTCCCGGACCCCCCGTTCGTCTGCTGATGGCATTGTCGTTGCAGAGCTTACAAAACGTCCGTACATGCTCAATGAAGTTAATGTAGGACCAAAACGGTTTTCGAGTACGTCAAGAAATGTTCTTCATGGATTGAATGGAATTCTGGCAAATTCACTTCGAAAAAATTCATTTTTCCTCTGAATTCGGACAAAACATATACATGTCTGCTGTTCGAATAGAATTTCAACATCGATGATGCTCGCAAGGAAAGGCAAACTGAATGTTATCATTCAGATTTTTTTGTAAAAGCCTGAAATATAGTGAAAAGCGAATTGTTCGAGAAGCCATCGCAATTCTCACACTAAAAATGCTACAGCAGTATAAAAACTGTGCAACAGATCCTACCCCATCCAATCATGGAACGTCTATTTATTGCTTTCGTTATTACTGGAGCTGTCACGGTTAGTTCTTGGTAGTAAACGTTTTAGACGTTTGGATAGGTTATTCTTTTGGCTAGTTCTCAAGAGTTGAGTAGGGGGAAAACCGTTTTTTTCAGTGCTGAGTGTAAATTCTTTTGAGGTTGGTCAATTGGTGCCACCACCGAAAGTCAATGGAACCGGCCACGAACGTGCGCATGTTATCTTGACATCCTTTCGACTCAACGCCAACCGAACAGTTGAGGAGGACACGGAGGTTAAAAAAACTTGCGCATTGCTTCACAGTTCCATACAGCAGTATTAACTTCAGATCATAAAAGACGCTTCACGGTTCGGAACAATCAAGGAAATGCTGATCTGGAACGACTTAGTCTCTACCACTTACAATTTCCTGCTTTTCGATACCGACTGCTCTAAGGTAAAGCTCAAGCTAAGCTCAAGCTTAAAATTTCGTTGTGTAGCAAATATGAGTAGCTGTATCCACTTCATAGGAGAAGTAACCATTTCTTCAGTTATATTTTTGTGTTTTCAAAGTTGTTTTATAGGTGGTAAGCTGGCTCAAGGATCTTGTGCACAGCACGAAAATCTTTCCAATAGCGTCATTGGGTTGCCGACCGATGAATAGGTCATATTATCCTCACCATTATTTCACTCTTATAACAAGGAAGACTATGGAAAAGTATCAAGCACCGTGGAAATAAAAAGGCTACAATTGCCTACGCTTGATCGAAAAAATTGCAAGTTTTCAATACAATGATTAATAAAGTTGAATAAGTCGTTTAGTGAGTGAGACTTAGCTATCATAGTTATATAGAGAGTTTATGGACTATGATACAATAACTTATGGCTTGCAGCGCAGCTCTAATTAGATGACCATACTTCCTACTGCGGTCGGAAATTGGTCTATGCTCCTTCAGTTAGCTCAGCCTTGCTGGCGCTATTGAAGCATAAGAACATTCTGTGGGCCATGTGGGCCGATTGTGTAGGATACATTATTAGCCTTCAGAAAACAGGCTGTGATTATGCGATATTTTCTTTGAAAAATAGAGGAGCTTCATGCTATTCCACTATGCTTAATTCTCTACCATGCATACTATCCTTTTGAGTATAGGATGAGTCTTCGCTCAAGACATGAAAACTTTAGTTCCTAAGATTTCATCAATTAACTTACTGCCCAAAGGCCCAAAAAAGCGGATGAAGCTCACAATTAACTTTTAGATCATATTTTAACTCTTTGACAGGGTGGAAAGAGAAATCGAAAGATTAGTGAATGGGTTCCCTCCGAAAAAGAGATTGCCTAGGGAAGAGCTGAAAGGTAATAAGTTCAAGTGAAATTCCGTATCAGGTGGGATGTCATTACCAATAAAGCTAAGCTGTGTGACTACTCCTCAGACAGTGCACCAGCAGTAATTCCATTGAATATCAGCTGGCTATCGATGACGTTACGGATGGGGCCTCCCAGCTGTAGATATAGCACGGATAGGAATCGGTCAGAGAATAGAATCCGTCGAATTAATGCGTCATTGGGTTTTGCCTTTCCATTTAATCGGCTGCTTTGTTTATAAATAACCTGCTGCACAAAAAGAATTCGCACTATATATAATCAATCAGAGAAGAAGTGTAGTGAAATGCCCGAAGTGGGCGGGGTTTGCACTGGCATGGTGGGGGTCAAGGTGGAAACCCGGGACTCTTGTCCAGAATACTATAGCTCTAGAACGCGGAAAAGCAGTAGTTAGAGTTTATAGAAGGAATCCTCGCTGTATGTAAACCATTTAACGTCATTATCAACATGTGATGTGCTAATTACTGATACTCAAACCTAAGCGATATCCTTGCTCTCCCGTTTATACTCAAATCTAAGCGATATCCTTGCTCTCCCGTTTATACTCAAAACTGAGCGATATCCTTGCTCTCCCGTTTATACTCAAATCTGAGCGATATCCTTGCTCTCATGTTTATACTTAAATCTAAGCGTTATCGTTGCTCTCCATAAACTAAAAGTGTCCGTTTGTCTATTTTTCTATTTGTGTGGCATTGTCTTTGTAGAGCTTACGAAACGTTCCCACATGATCAATGAAGGTGATGTAAGAGATGTTTCAGAACAAAAGGGTTTTCGTGTTTGTCAAAAACCATTCTTCATGAATTGAATGAATTTCTGGGAAATTTGCCAGGAAAAGGACACATTTTTTCTTCGTATTCGAATAAAACATATAAGTGAATAGAATTTCAACATCGATGGTACTGTCGATCACAAGCGATCGCGATTGTCATGCTGATGACGCTAAAGTAGTATAAAAACCGTGCAACAGATCCTACTCCATCCAGTCATGGAGCGACTATTTTTCGCCTTTCTTATTATCGGAGTTGTCGCGGTTAGTTCTTGGTAGAAATGGTTTTAGACTTTTAGTTAGGTAATCTTTTTGGTGAGTTCTCAAGAGTTGATCAAGGAAAAAATCATTTTTTTCAGAGCTGACGGTAAACTCTTTTGAGGTTATTCAGTTGGTGCCATCACCGAAAGGCAATGGAAGTGGCCACGAACGTGCGTATGTTACTTTGGTTGCCACTCTACTCGACGCCAATCGAACCGTTGAAGTGGAAACGGAGGTTAAAAAGAAGTTGCGCTTTCCTTTACAGTTTCATACAGCGGTATTAACTTCAGATCAGAAACAACGGTTCACGGCTCGGAACAGTCAAGGAACTGCTGACCTGGAACGAATCAGACATAACCGCTTACTCTTTTGTGCTTTTCGATACGGACTGCTCTAAGGTAAAGCTCAAGCTAAGCTCAAGCTTTGAATTTCGATGTGAAGCGAATACGAGTAGCGAAATCCACTTCATAGAAAGAGTAACCATTTCATAAGTTATATTTTTATGCTTCCAAAGGTATTTTATAGGTGGTGAGCTGGCTCAAGGATGTTGTGCACGGCATAAAAGCCTTTATAAAGGCGACTTCGAGTTGCCGACTGATGAATTTGACAAATAGCACACAAGTTCACCTAGATTTAGCTGACATTACAAAGAATTTCACGGATAAGTTCCAAGCGGTATTGGAAAGGCCGTGAGAATAAAAAGGCTACCAGACTTCGCTTGATCGAAAAAATCGCATGTTTTTAATATAATCATATAATAAAGTTGAATAAGTCGTTTAGTGACAGCAACGGTGAGGCTTAGCTATCAAAGTTACATGGAGAGTTTATAAACTATGATACAATAACTTATGGCTGGCAACACAGCTCTAATTAGGTGGACATACTTCCTATTGCAGTCGGAGATTGGTCGATGCTCCTCTAGTTAGCTCAGCTTTACTAACGCTGTTGAACCTAAAACCCTCCTGTGGGCCATGTGGGCCGATTGTGTAAGATACATTACTGGCCTTCAGAAAAAAGGGTGGTATTTTCTTTGAAAATTGGAGGAGTTCCATGCTATTCTACTCTGCTTAATTCTCTACCATGCGTATCATGCTTTTGAACATATGAGTAGAGTTATTTCTTTCCTTCTGAATTAGTAATTTCTCCCGTGTCTATGCATTAGGTTGTCGGGAAATAACCTGCCAAAAATTTCTTGACAATCCCGATTTCGTCTGGATTCTTCTAGGAGCTCTACGGAAGTGCTAATGAAAGGGCGCTACTCACTTGTAAGAGCACAATATATCAGGAGATATCATTAGATCGCAATTGGTTGGTCGGATCGAGGTTCATCTCTGACCTTATGGATCTAGGCTCTGAGCCTCCGAGCGAGGTGTGCAGAAACTGCAAGGTCAAATACTTGACACAGGTTTCAATTGGATTCAGCAGCGGATTGGCCGGACTAGATCTGGTAAAGAAGTACATGTTAAGTATGTGTAGACAGTGCAGTCATTATATCCTTAAATAAGCTCGGAAGAGGGAGAGGTGGTTATGTTATGCGAATATGCGTGGGTAATTTCTTTATAACTAGTAAAAAGAAGAAAAAAATCAGAAACCCCACAAACGTTTTTGGAAAATGTCGGGGAAAATTTGGATAATTGCGAAACTTTTGGCAGATACTTTCATAACGATCTAATAGTTGCAAAAACGACTGAATATGAGTTCGTATTTCAAAATTAATAGGTATAAACGTCGCTAGCAAATAAGAGACAGAAGTGATGGACCTCGATTAGATGCTCACTGGATACGACATGTCTCCGAGCAGGCAACGAACTCAGGGTAGTAGTTAACAAAGGGTCCGTGGACATACAAAAGCAATGAACTACGATTGTAAGGAAATGTACAGGCAATGGCTCCCAGCTTCCAACAAAACCTTTACCAGCAAACAAATCACAAAGCGAACAGGCCTAACTTCGGCAGATCGATCCAAGAGCTGATCTTCTGACCATTTACGCGGTAACAATCACCCTTGTTCCCACTCTACTTATGGTCCTTACAGAAGTTTATTCCATTAAAAATCAATCCCATTTTTACGCGGAGTCCAATTACACTTCCTAGTATTCAAACATTGAAAATTCCTGATTCCATCGCAATGACTTAGGAGTTTAAGAGAAGTTCACCAACGCTAGAATTGTTTGCCAGACAGGGGGTTTTTCTAAGAGTAGCCAGAATATTTCGGCAGGAAAAGGTCACTATTTATCAAGCCGATTCCTGGGGACCTCCCACGCATTTCATTCCCATTTGAAACTGTAGTAGTAGCATTTGAGTGCGAGTTCCGGATGTCTAGTAATGGTCGGAGCTAGGCAGTGTACAAGTCCTGGCTCAAGTGCTTCATTCCTTACTAGCTGGTCTGGAAATGAGAAGCAGACGCCAATGGATGTAAAGCTCGGCTGAGAGGGGCTTTAACCAAGCCAGGATTCGTTCCGCACATATTGTAACGGCGCCACTTTGCCCTACTCCAGCTCTATGTCGGACTAGCTCCAAAATTTGCTTGTAATTGTTCCTATGGTAATGAGAAAAAGAAGGAAGATTGAATGCCAAAGACAGTTGGGAATGGCTACAGTCACTATCCTTCCTTCGGTAAAAGACAAGAGTGATGACCTCGGGGTCTAAGATTTGCCATGTCACTAAATTACACACATAATCACAAAGGCCACTGAATAAGTACTCGGTCTATACAAAGACATTCAAGCTCTACAAAGACAGATGATGTAAGCGATGTCTCAGATCAAAAGGGGTTTCGTGTTTGTCAAAAAACGTTCTTTATAAATTGAATGAATTTCTGGGAAATTTGCTATGGAAAGAACACATTTTTTCTTCGAATTTGAATAAAACATATAAATTTCTGCTGTTCGAATAGAATTTCAGCATCGATGATGATCGCCAGGCAAGCCAACTGAACGTTATCATTCAAATTTCTTTTTGAAAGCCCAAAAATATAATGAAAAGCGAATTGTTCGAGAAGCCATGCATTTTTCATGCTGATGACGCTTAAGTAGTATAAAAACCGTGCAACAGATCCCACCCCATCCAGTCATGGTACGACAATTTCTCGCCTTTCTCATTATCGGAGCTGTCGCGGTTAGTTCTCGGTAGTAAACATTTCAGACGTTTGGATAGGTTATTCCTTCGGCGGATTCTCAAGAGCTGATCGTGAATTCTTTTAAGGTTGGTCAGTTGATGCCACCACAGAAAGACAATGGAATCGGCCAAGAACGTGCGTATATTACCATGCATGCTCTACTCAACGCCAACCGAACAGCAGTTGAAGAGGAAACAGAAGTTAAAAAGCAGTTGCACGTTGCCCTACAGTTTCATACAGCAATATCAACTTCAGATCAGAAACAACGCTTCACGGCTCGGATTAGTCAAGAGACTGCAAACATGGCACGATTCAGACTATGCCTTTTACACACTCCATCTTGTAGATACCGACTGCTCTAAGGTAAAGCTCAAGCTTGAAATTTCGACGTGAAGCAAAAATGAGTAGCTATATCCACTTCTTAAACAAGCAAACTTTTTTTAAAAGCACAGTTCACGATATTTCAAAGGGCGGGAACATCAATGGTCTTCCCGCCTCTCGATCAATGTCACGTCAGACGGTCAGACGACTGTCGAGACAATACAGATTGCTATTATTCGTTCTAGGACCCACGCACAATCAGCTAATCGCCGAGTGATGAGGCGACGTTTTGCTCCCATTCTTTTTTCCTCTGTTATTATTTTTGCTGCCGCGATCCCTTATTCAATTTCCTACTCCTTGAGGCTGAAAAAAGGTGAGCAGCTTTTGCTGATACTAGGGTTTTTTTGTTTTCTTATGCTTATAAGTGAATGGAGTTTTGCTCACCATAGTCTGTTATTCGCACCAGGACCCACACGTACGCAGTGAGACAGTTGTGTAGCTCGTCCAAACGCCCCAATCTTCTGGGTCCGGAATCTTCTCCCGAAAGCGGCTTCGCGCACTCCGCATCCGTCGCTTATCGCAGGACTGCGATGGAAGGTTAGAGCGCGCAATTTGTGAGACAGGGAGTCCTTTGATTATTTGAATTGGCTAGCCGCTCTCTTCAATTCCAATGCGGTCTTGATCGTCGCTAATATAGAAGGAGTCATTCAACAAGTCTAATATACATAAAAACAAGAAAGAGAAAGATAAAAACGATCAAAACCCATAAAAAAGAAAGAAAAGCAACAAAAAATATTGCGTCATATCGATTAGCGGGGAGGCGGGGTGAGTACGGTAATTGTAGCGACATTTGCCGCATTCCGCAAGGGGGAATGCCGCAATCGGGAAGTTCCGTTGCCCCACTCTTCTTCATTTTTCTGGTCTCATTCTCGTCCAGCCCCTTTTTTAACGGTTTTTAAAGCCTTTTTCGCACTTTAAAACATCGATTCACACAGTTTCTCCACCTTCATCGCACTATTTTCGATCTTGTCGTCCATTTTTCATCATAATCTGGATTACCCACAATTATCGTGAACTGTGCCTTTAAGTCATATTTTTGTGTTTTCAAAGTTATTTTATAGGCAGTAGGCTGGCTCAAGGATATTGTGCGCAACACGAATACCTTTACAATGGCGACTTTGAGTTGCCGACCAATGGATACGATATATTATCCTTACGTAAATTTGACTATCATAACAAGGAAGACTATACAAAAAATCCAAGGAGAAATAGAACCACTGTGAAGACAAAGAAGGCTACCATCACCTACGCTCGATCGAAATATCGGGAGTTTTCGATATAATCATCAATAAAGTTGAATAAATCGTTTAGTGACAGCAACTGTGGGAACTTAGTTATCAAAGTTATATGGAGAGTTTATGAACTGTGATGCAATAACTTATGGGCAGCAACGCAGCTCTAATTAAATGACCATACTTCCTATTCCAGTCGGATCTACTATGCTTAATGCTCTACCATGCCTACCATGCCTTTGAGCATATGAGTATAGTTATTTCTTTCCTTTTGAATTAGTTATTCTTCCGTGTCTCTACATTAGATTGTCAGGAAATAATCTGCCAAAAATTTTATAACAGTCTCGTATGGTTCTGGTTCTACACTGGTAAAGAAGTACGTGTAAATAGCTCAGACATTATATCGGTAAATAAGCTTGGAGGAGGTAGAAGGAGATATGTTATACGAAAATGCGAGGGTAATTTCTTTACACAAAACCCTACGGAAGCTTCTGAGAAAATCTGGGGGAAAATCTGGGTGAGTGCAAAATTTTTGGCGGATTTTTTCCGACCGATATAATTGTTGCATAAAAGGAATGAATATGAGTTTCCAGTCAAACAATCACGCTCAAGCTAATGGTAACGTTAGTAGCAAGTAGGACATAAAAGATTTAGTAGACCTCGGTTGAATCCTAACTGATTACGCCATGCTTTCGCACGTGAAACGAAGTCAGAGTAGTAATTTTTAAAGGAACCGTGGGTATACAAAAACAACGAGTCACAATTGTTAGGAAATATACAGGAAATGGCTACCAGTTTCCAACGAATCCTGTACCAACAAACAAATCACATAGGGAATTAGGCAAATCGAAAAGCTGATCCTCTGACAATTTACGTGTTAACAATCACTCTTGTTCCCACTCTACGTACAGTTCTTACAGAAGTTTATTCCAGTTAAGATCGATTATTTGCCAAACAGGTGGTTTTTCTAACAGTAACCCGAAAGTTGAGGCGGAAAAGGTCATTATTATTCAACAGGCCTATTTCTGGGTATCGCCCACGCATTCGATTCCCATTTAAAAGCGTAGTAGTAGGTTTGAGTGTGGGTTTCGGATGTTCTAGTTGTCTGAGCTAGGCAATATACAAGTCCTGGTTCACGTGCTTCCGTTCTTATTAGTTGGTCTGGAAATGAGAAGCAGACGTCAGAAGATGGAAAGCTCGGTTGACAGGGGCTCTTAACAAGCCAGGATTCGTTTCGCACATAGCGTAACGGCGAAACTTCGCACTACTCTAGCTCTATCTCGGACTAGCACCAAAATTTGCTAGTAATTTTTCTGATTGTAGAGAGAGAAAGGCAGAAAACCAATTTTTGGATGTCAAAGACAGTTGAGAACAGCTCCAGTCATTCTCTTTACTTCAGAAAAAAAGCAAGAGTGATGCTCTCGGGGTCTAGGATGCGTCATGTCGCTGAATTAACACAATATCACACATGTAGTTGGTTGAGTGCTCGATCTATTTAAAGACATTCACAGTTCGATCAAAGCCTTCATGGCAGCAAACTCGTCCTCACTGATGTAAACGGAGTGATCAAAATGAAGGAAAGGTTTGGATACTCACAGGAAGATTCTAAGTGCATACATATGAAGTATGTGGCACCAGCCGCTACTCAAAGATCCCGGTAAGCAAAATATATTCCAGTAATCAGTACCCAGGGAAAGTGATAATGAGCAGAGTACAAAACTAAAAAAATATTCTAGTATCTGTGAGAAAAAGATGCTCAAAACAGTAAAAGATCCGCAAATGGTCCAGAACAACTTGATCTGTTGGGAATCGTCTTTTCTATGATTTGACATGTTTTGAAAGAGTATTTATCACATATTGAAAGAAATATTTTTTTCTGTGAGTGAAAATGAGAAATCCGCTGTTGAAGCCAGTGAAAATGGTGTTGGAGACAGAGATCGCACGATTCTATACGTCTCTAGTACTCTTCCCACTCCGTTTCATGCTGACTGGGCTGACCAGTTTCAAGGAATCCTTTGATGAGAGAAGGGATTCATGAAGAAGCTATCCACCAACTTATCGCTCTTGAATTATGCCCTGAAGAGAGCAGCGATTTTGAAAAATCGCAACCATTGTTAAACACAGAGCCAGAGGTCTGATTCTTGACCCGAGTTTCTTGATGAGTAACATTTCGTGGTTTTCAATGTGCAGTAAATAAGAAACTTTTGGGATCAAAACCCTTTGCAGACTCGCAAACATCGGTTCCTAAAGGCCCATCATTAAGCTACTGACTAAAAGCTAAAAAAGCGGATGAAGCTCAGAATTGACTTTTATCCACCAGTTGGCCAACGCACGCTAACGCGTGCACCACATGCCCATTATCCTTACCTACGACTTGTTAGAGGATCAATATAAGCAGTAATGGTTGAGTTCCCATTTCATAACTGTTTCCTCACTGCTCTCACGTGACATTCACTTTCTTCATCGTGTCTACGTGACTTTCGGAAGGACGCAAAAGCGGGCAACAAACAGACACACAATTCGTGGAACCGAGTTATAATGTTTTGTGGATAACTCCGCCCACATTCGCGCATGCCCCGCTCATCAATAATGGTTGACTTCATTTCCTTTGCTGACCCCTATCCGCTTTCTTCCCGGTCTCAAAGGCACCTTGGAAAACTTTTGAATTTTCGTCGCAAACTCCGCCCACTTTGGTGCTAGCACCGCCCGCCCGTGGCCGTTGACCACTCCGCCGTTGCCCAACCTAAGGACTTTTTTCTCGGTCCCTAGGGCTTCGTGTAAACAACTTCTGAATTGTCGCCGCTAACTCCACCCACGTTGGTGCGTGCCCATACCGAACCGCCCATGGTCGTTGACCTCCCTGCCATTGCAGGTCTCTGACCACTTTTTTCCGGCCTCCAATACTTCATGTAACCGAGTTATAAATTTGCTAGCAAACTCCGCCCCTTTTTGTGCTGGCCGCGCCCACCATTAGCATCAGCTTCCCCGTCTTCTTCGACTTCTATCCAGCTTTTTCAAGCTTTTCATGGCTTCTCAGAACTGAATTATGCTGACTTGTAAGAAACAATGTGAGCTTCGATGCGCCCTCAGCTCATTGTGAGCGAGCCTCCGCTTACACCAATATGCTGGAGACACCTCCGACAATGCTTCGCCTACATGAACTTTTCCCTGCTCTGTTGGCTTTCCCTAAACCGAGCTACAAATGTTTTCAGAAAGCATTGTATTTTTGAAGAACGCCCCACCCACCGGGGGTAGGTCTCCCTAGTTCAATCTAATTTACCAATGCATACCTCTATCCACCTTTACACACGTCTTTTGAAGTCGTCTTGTGACTGAATTCGAAATCATGGTCCTCAGTACAGCCCATTTCGATGTATGCCACGCCCACTGCGGGCTCCGCCGAGTGTTGTGTGTTTTACACTTCTCTGGACATGGCCCACCCACCTCACGCTTGATCCAGTCTCTCCTGGCAGATCTAAAGGAACTAAGGAATCTCGTCACAGACATACTGTACATAACGACAGAGGACAGACGGGCGACAGAACGACAGACGGGGCGGGGCGCTTCATAGTAAGTAGGATATTATGACACTCTGACAGGGTGGAAAGGTAGATCGAAAGGTGAGCAAGTGGCTCCCCTCTGAAAAAGAAGATGTCTAAAAAGGAATTAAAAGATAGTAAATTCGAGCGAAGTCTTATTTCAGGTAGAATGCCACTTGGAAAAAGAAGTGGACTACGTGACCATTGCTCAGCCAGTGCACCAGCAGTGATTCCATTGAATATCAGCCGGCTATTACTTGACGTTACGGAAGAGGCCTCAGCCTCCCAGTTGTGGATGTAGCTCGAATAGGAACCGGTCAAAGAATAGATCCGGTCGAACTAATTCGTCATTGGAATTTGCCTTTCCATTAAATCGGTTCCCTGACTCATTTATAAATAACATATCGCAGAAAAAATTCGTGCTAGATGTAATCAATCAGGGAAGAAGGGTGGTGAAATGCCCAAAGTGGGCGGGGTTTGCACTAGCGCGGTGGATAAGCAAACCAACCCGTTTGGCCCTTCTGCTGGATGCTTTGCACCACCTGCGCCGCCACTCGCCCACCGTAATCGACGTCTCTTTTTAAAAGTGAAATAATGACACAGCAAAGCGAGAAGCGTGTCTGATGCTTGCCTGCCCTCCCTGGTATTCGTAGTGAAGAAGTTTTGTGGTATTTAATTCTCTTTTGAACCATATAAACACCATGCATTCTTTGTTCACAAAGTTTAAGTTAAAAATTTTATGCATCTGCCGGTTCGGTACTCATGCCTTCTTGAGAGCTTGCATACTAGATAGAAAATATGTTAACATTCGATCAAACCTTTCCACAACTCTACTGAACTTTGAGATCCCCTTCACATCTCCCAGGGTCACCCACGTAACCTAAATAAGGTCCATCCACCACAGTTTTCTGGATCTAGAGCCTCTACTAATGTCCTGAATAATGTTTTGTGTCTTATCTACAGGATCCATCTCAAGCTGATCTCAGCATTGTAATCAGGAGCATCTTCGTACAAATAAATTAATAGGTGATTTCAAATCTTCAAATTCGTTAATCTGTTTCTATGGACAAACGCGAGCAATCGGATTGATCTTACGCGCTCTTAAAGTATGGCATTTGACTGCCACCGCATTGCAATCCCATGCAGGTTGTTCACAATGTAAGGAAAACAAATAACTCGAAAATTTAAGGGCTGATCCAGTGACTTCTGCTGGGATCGATACCAGAGTTCCGGGATATCGATATACATATATTCAAAAATTGAAGTTCAAATTTTTTTGGCGTCAATCAATCCCGTCTGAGGGATGCGACCCCGCACTCGACTTCCACTCAGAATCGTAGTGGCGTAATGAGTGCGTACGTGGCCTATACAATGACTTGCTGGCCAGCCGATGTACAAGTCAGTGCTTTTATCCTCCCAGACGAGTCTGGTACGAATTCACCGACCCCGGAGGGATGGAAGGCATGGTCGGCCTAGGCGGATATCGATCCGAAATTCGGATCCGCGACCATGCGTGTTTGAAGTGCGCCACTTGCCACTACTCCAGCTCCGTCCTACATATATTCATTTTGTATGAATTGATCGATGATCAGGAATCAGAAAGGGTATTACTTACCCTCTCGTTAACACCCTACGCAGGTCATGTTAGCTTGTCTGGATGAGGATGTAATGTGCGAGAATCGGTGCCCTTGCGACCCGCCTCTGATGAGTATTACATAGGAGTTCCAGCTCAACAAGCGGCCATGTCATTTTCAAATAGACGTTCCCAACGCAATGTGTTGATAACTGTTGAACTGGAACTCTTGTGAACAACACTTTTTGTTTAAACTTTTGTTACAGTAGATGCAAGAATTGTTACTTCTATTGAGAGTTCACTAGGAAGTGCTGGGATACGGAAGTGATGTAAAAGAGCTGGCTAATGAAATACATGAGTCATGATCTGAAAGGATGGAGTATTTGGTTAAATCGAATCCGTTTTTGGGACAGACACCCGATTTCGACCTCCATTCAGATTGTAGTAGCAATTCAAATGCGTAAGCAACCCATACAATGAGTACGGTGGTTAGCTGATGCACAAGTCACTGCTCCCTTCCCCCTCATCAGACGAGTTTGGTACCAAGTCAAAAGCCCGGAGAGATGGAGGCTGGATGGGCCTAAGCGTTAATCAATCCGCAATTCGATTTTCAGAACGAACGTCAACCACATCCGTCTATTTGATTCACAAGATAAAAATCTTTGAAGAAGTAAGCGCACACATTCAGAATGCATCTTCTTGGTATCTGTGATTGCAAGTTATCCTTCGTTTGCGGAAGCCGTGACCTGCAACCGACATGACTATCGGAGAAGTTTTATTGGAAAATTCGCTATCAATGTATTTAAAGCTTTCTAGAATGGAAAACTACAACAGGATTTTTATGAAGTAACCTTCCTTCCAATACATCTTGTTCATTTCAGGGAGAGGCCACAAAAACTGAAAGGCGCGGGCTCAACTACAAAGGATGCATGGTGTTTATATGGTTTATGTTAAAGGAGAATTAAATACCACAAAACTTCATTATGAATATCAGGGAGGGCAGGCAAGCAGAAAACACGCTTTTCGCTTTTCTGTCTCATTATTTTCACTTCAAAAGGCACTTCTCTAAAGGAAATGCTTAAGTTGCCAAAAAATTATTTGAAAGAGGCGTGCATTACGGTAAGCGAGTGGCGGCGCAATTGGTGTAAAGGCGTCCAGCAGAAGGGCCAAACGGGCTGGTCTTTATCTCCGTGGTGGGGGCCAAGGTGGAAACCCTGGCTCTATTCAAAATTGTTCTAAAACGTGGAAAAGAAGTGGTTAGAATGCATAGAAGGGATCCTCACTACATGTAAACCATTAAACGTCGTCAGTGACGTCAGAAGCGCTCAATCGCTGTGAGAACTCAAACCCAAACGATATCCCTGTTCCACATAAACCATAAATTGACTTCTGTCGAATTCTCTGTTTGTGGCAGTGTCACTACAAAGTTTGCGAAACGTTCGAACATGCTCAATGAGGTGATGTAAGCGACATTTAGAAACGGAGAGACTTTCTTGTCAGTCAAGAAATCGCTCCTCATGAATTGAATAGGCGACTCGGAAATTCCCTTCGAAAAAGCACATTTTTCTCTGAATTTGGACATATAAATGCCATAAACATATAAACATTAATGAAAAACGTATAAATGCCTGCTGTTCGAATAAAATCACAACATCGATAATGCTTGCTAGGCAAGGAAAACTGAACATTATCATATAATTTTTTTTATAAAACTCTAAAATATAATGGAAAGCGAATAGTTCGAGAAGCCATGAAATTGCCATGCTGATTACGCTGAAGTAGTATAAAAGCCGTGCAATAGATTCTACCCCCATGCAATCATGGAACGTCTATTTCTCGCTTTTCTTATTATCGGAGCTGTTGCGGTTAGTTCTTGGTAGTAAACATTTCAGACGTTTGGATAGATTATTCCCATGACGAGTTCTCAAGAGTTGAGTAAGGAAAAACAGTTTTTTCAGAGCTAACCGTAAATTCTTTTGAGGTTAGTCAGTTGGTGCCACCTTCGAAAGACAATGGAACCGGCAACGAACATGCAGATATTAGCTTGAGGGCCACTCTACTCGACGCCAACCGAACAGTTGAGGAGGAAACGGAGGTTAAAAATTAGTTGCGCGTTGCCTTACAGTTTCATACAGCAATATCAACTTCAGATCAGAAACAACGCTTCACGGCTCGGAACAGTTAAGAGACTGATTACATGGCACGGTATATACTTTACCACTTACTTACTCCAACTTGCAGATACCGACTGCTCTAAGGTAAAGCTCAAGCTAAGATCAAGCTTGGAATTTCGATGTGAAGTAAATATGAGTAGCTGTAACCATTTAATGGAAAAAGTAACCAATTCTCAGGTTATATTTTTGTTCTGTTACTGAGTTGTTTTCTTTAACTCTTCACGAGGTTTGTACAAGCTTTATTCGGCTGACGTTTCGGCGGATTCGCCTTCTTCGGGGCCTAGAAAGATCATAATAATTTACGACTATCCGATCAAACTCCACTGCCACACTGATGTTCGAGACCCCCAGAGCACGCAGGAATTCCAGACGCAGTTTCGAAGACTGAACCGGATGTGGGTTTTAGTAGCACGGTCAGCATGATTGGGTTCAACCTTGATAAAGCGGCTCCAACTTAAGTCGCCTTGTTGTCCAGTCCTGTATCTGCTCATAAAGACACACAAGTTTTCGGATGCAGATGACTTAGCTTCAATCAGCCAACGTCCATGAAAATTCGTTCTACCATAAGCTGCTTGGACGGCCCTACTGACCGAATTGCGTGGTTTCTTATTACCGTTTTAGTGCAGCTTCTCGAGTTCATTTCTCACCACCTCACAAACACCCAAATGTTTCTGGATTGCCTTGGCGCACTGCACCTCAGTGGTTCGTGCATGGTGGAGTCCTCTGATGTAGAAGCCCTCTACACAAATGTCAGCAATGGGTCTGCTATGGAAGCCGTGGTTGAGCTTCTTAGTCAGCACCAGAACAATATAAATATACGGGGGCTCTTTATATCCCAACTGATGGCACTTGTAAACGAGTACTTCAGTTGCAACATTTTCAAGCGGTCGAGCAGATATTTCGCTCAGACTAGAGGCTTGGCTGTGGGACAACGATTGGCACCTGTCTTGGCTATAGCATTCATGACCAAGATTGAAGCGCCTGCACTTGAGTAACTGCCCTTACTTTACTGCAGGTATGTAGACGACTGCTTCATAGCTTGTGCGTCACAGGAAGGAATAGGCGTGTATTTTGGCCTGCTGAACTCACAATCGGAGCACATTAAGTCAACTCGGGAAAAACCGACCGAAAATTGCTTCCTTTCTTATATATTCAAGTGAAGTTACAACACGATATGATTGTTACGAAGTGGTGCAGAAAAAAAATCATTCAATAATAGTATCATTTCAGCAATATAAATATCATTGCATTGGGGAGGATGAGCGAAAAGAGCAGATTAAAATGGAGTGCGATATTGCTTAGATGAATGACTACTGCAGTTTTTCAACTCCAAGAAAAGCATCTTCTGGTGATCCTCAGACATGGTAGCTCGATTGATGGGAAGATTCCTTTTGCACTACCATTTATCTCTGGTGCGGTCAGTGCCACTATTAGGAAGTGTCTGAAGAGATCGGGCTTGCAAAATGCGGTTGCTATTGTTGACGTACCACCCTACAATCTAAAGAAGCGCCAAGTTCGGAACAGAGCCTCTACACAACCTCCAACTGTGTGGTCTGTCCAGCTGGAAGGGAAGGTAATTGTAACATGTCTGGAGTGTTGTACAAAATTACTTGTCGTGATGTGGTGATGAGTATATTGGAGAAACGACAAGACCACTCCACGTGAGGGTTAAGGAGCACATAGATGGTATGAAGCGATTGAAAGAGTCCACTGCCTTAGGGAGTCACCGAATTCAAAAGCACTACGGAGGCGTAAAACCCTCGAGGCATTTTGGATGCAAGTCACCGATCCAAAAATGAATCGTGGGAAAGAATGCCTTGCATTAACGCGGGAGCTGCGGCCTTATATGAGTTGGCCTTCCCACAGAGACTTTGAATGAAGACCTACTCCAGCTTAGACTGGTCGATTGTTATCGTCTATTGCTGGTTGGTTTCGAGGAATCCACGAAGCTACGGTCAGTGGTTTTCCTTTGATCACCTGCGTGCCCTAGGGGTCTCGAACTTCAATGTGGCAATGAAGACGTTTGGTCGGATAGTCATGCGTTGTTATGATCTTTCTATGAATAAGGCGACTCCGCCGAAACGTCAGCCCAATAAAGCTTGTATACAAACCTCGTGAAGTGTTAAAGAAAACAACTTAGTAACAGAACAGTTATGTCGAGCATCATAGAAAGCAGTACGTGGAAGTTACATCTTTGTGCTTTCAAATTTATTTTGTAGGTGGAGGGCTGGCTCAAGGATATTGTGCGCAACACAAAAGCCTTTACATTTGCGAGTTTGAGTTGCCTACCGATGAATTGGACATATTATTCTTACGAAGATTTCACTTACATAACAAAGACGACTATACACAAGCTCCGAGGGGAAGCGGAACCACTGTGGATGTAATCATCAATCAAGCCGAATAAGACGTTTAATGACAGCAACTGTGAGAACTTAGTTATCAAATTTATATGGAGAGTTTATGTACTATGATGCAATAACTTATGGGCTGCAACGCAGCTCTAATTAGATGACCATAGTTTCTATTGAAGTCGGAAATTAGTCGATGCTCTTCTAGTCAGCTCAGCTTTATTGGCGCTATTGAAACATAAGAACACATGTGGGCCGATTGTGTAAGCTACATTATTGGCCTTCAGAAAAAAGCTGCGGTTTTGCGGTGTTTTCTTCGAAAATTGGAGGAGTTCCATGCTATTCTACTATGCTTAATTCTCTACCATGCGTACTATGCTTTTGAGTATATGCGTATACTTATTTCTTTCCTTTTAAATTAGTTATTTCTTCCGTGTCTCTACATTAGATTGTCAGGAAATAATCTGCCAAGAATTTCACAACAGTCCCGATTTCGTCTGGATTCTTCTAGAAGCTCTACGGAAATACTAATGAAAGGGCACTACTCAATTGTAAGAGCACAATACATCAGGGGGTCCGGGAACTTCTCCCCTAACACGGCGTCGCAGACGCCGCACCCGCCGCCTATCGCGGGATTGCGATGGAAGATTGGAGCGCGCAATTTGTGAGGTAGGGAGTCCTTTAATTATTTGAATTGCCTGGCCGCTCTTTTCAATTCCAATGCGGTATTGATCGTCGTTTATATAGGAGGGGTCATTCTAATTAAACAAGTCTAATAAACACGAAAACGAAAAAGAAACAGAAGAAAAAACGATTAAATCTAATAAAAAAGCAAGGCAACCAACGAAAAATTCCGCGTCCTATCGATTGGCGGGAGTACGGTAATTGCAGTGGCATTTGCCGCATGCCGCAAGGGAGAATGCCGCGATAGGGGAGAAGTTCCGTTACCCATACATCAGGAGATATCATGAGATCGCAATCGGTTGACGGGATCGAGGTTCATACCTGACCCCTATGGTTCTGGTTCTACATTGGTAAAGAATTACGTGTAAACAGCTCAGACATTATATCGTTAAATAAGCTTGGAGGGGGTAGAAGGAGATATGTTATACGAATATGCGAGGGTAATTCCTTTACACAACACCCTACGAAAGCTTCTGGGAAAATCTTGGGGAAAATCTGGATCATTGCAAAATTTTTGCGGACCTTTTCCGACCGATCTAGTTGCATAAAAAAATGAATATGAGTTTCCAATCAAAAAATCAAAGAAAAGCTATTGCTAACATCAGTAGCGAGTAGGAGACAAATTCAATAGACCTCGGTTGAATCCTTACTGTTTACGACATGCCTCCGAACATGAAGCGAAGTCAGAATAGTAGTTTTCCAAGGGTTTGTGGGCATACAAAAACAAGGAACTACGATTGCAAGGAAATATACAGGCAATGGCTTCCAGCTTCTCTGCGAATCCTGTACCGACAAGCAAATCACGGAGGGACATTCTTAACTTCAGCCGATCGATCCAAGAGCTGATCCTTCGACCGTCTATGTATGCTCAATCTACTTGTGGTCCCTACAGAAGTTTATTTCATTTGAAATCAATCCCTTGTTTACGCGGAGTCCAATTACACTAGTATTAAAGCATTCTAAATACCTGATTTCATCAAAATGGCTCGGGAGTTCGAGAAAAGTTCACCAACGCCAGAATTATTTGTCAGACAGGTTGTCTTTCAACAGTAACCAGAATATTCAGGCAGAAAAAGGTCATTAAAATCAACAAGCCGATTTCTGGGTATCGCCCACGCATTCGATTCCCATTTAAAAATGTAGTAGTAGCTTTTGAAGGCGTGTTCCTGATGTTCTAGGAATTGCCTGAGCTAGGCAGCATACAAGTCCTGGCACAAGTGCTTCCATTCCTATTAACTGGTCTGGAAATGAGAAGCAGACGACAAAGGATGGAAAGCTCGGCTGACAGCGGCTTTTAAGAAGCCACAATTTCTTCCACGCGTACCGTAATGGCGCCTCTTCGCACTACCCAAGCTCTATCTCGGCATAGCTCCGATATTTTGCTACATATTAGGTCTTCCGATGGCATTGAGAAAAAGGAAGGAAATGAATGATTGTGTACCAAAGATAGCCGAGAATGGCTTCCGTAATTATTTTTTTCCGCAGTAAAAGAGGAGAGTGATGCTTTCGCAGTCGAGAATACGCCGTATCGCCAAATTACACACAGTATCACATAGGCAATTGATTGAGTATTCGATCTATTCAACGACATTCACAGTTGGATCAAAGCTTTCATGCCAGCGAAATCGTCTTCTCTGATGCTGAAGAAGTGATCAAACTGAAGGAACGGTTTAAATGCTTAAGGAAAGATCCCAAGTGCTGTGCATATGATGTATAATAGAATGGCATCAACTAGTACTCCGCCAAGAGCCCTGGAAAGAAATGTTCCAGTAATCGGCTCTCAGGGAAGCGAAAATGAGCAGAGTACGAAATCAAAAATCATTTTGTATCCTTAAAAAAAATGGCGCTCAAAAAGTTAAAAGAGTCGCAAGCGGTTCAGAACAACTTAATCGGTTGATGATCGTCTTTACTATGACTCAACATATTTTGAAAGAGTATTTATCATATTTGTCACATATTGTGAGAAATATTCTTTCCGTGAATGAAAAAGAGGAATCCATAGTCGAAACTGGTGAACAGGGTGCTGGAGACAAAGATCGCACGATTCTGTACATCTATTCTTTCCTCTGTTTCATGCTAACTGAGCTAACCAGTTTTGAGAAATCTTTTGATTAGAAATATCCACTCACTTATTACTCTTGCGTTATGCCCTAAAGAGGGTAGCGATTTTGAAAATTTTCAAAAATCCAAATTCTCCGTGCAAACTCCCAGATGTAAGCTGATGCGAGTTTACAACCATTATTAGACACAGAGCCAGAAGTCTTATTCTTGTCCCGAGTTACTTGATGAGTAACATTTGTTGTTTTCAATGTACAGAAAATAAGGAAGTTTTGGGACATTTACCAATCATTTACCAACAAAGCTAAGCTATGTAACTATTCCTCAGACAGTGCACCAGCTGTAATTCCATTGAATGTTAGCTGGCTATCGATGACGTTACGGATGGGGCCTCTCAGGTGTAGATATGGCACGGATAGGAATCGGTCAGAGAACAGATTCCGTCGAATTGATGCGTCATTGGGCTTTCCCCTTCCCATTTAATCGGGTTCCTGCTTCGTTTATGAATAACCTATTGCACAAAAAGAATTCGTACTACTTATAATCAATTATAGAAGAAGTGTGGTGAAATGCCCAAAGTGGGCGGGGTTTGCACTGGGGTAGCGGGGCCAGGGTGGAATCCGGGACTCTTGTCCAAAATATTATAGCTTTAAAACGCGGAAAAGAAGTGGTTAGAGTTAATGGAAGGTATCCTCGCTACATATAAAATATCAAGCTCACGAAACGTTCGTGCATGCTCAATGAAGGTGATGCAGGCGATGTTCCAGAACAAAACTGTTTTCGTGTCCGTCAAGAATTCGCTCTTCATGAATTAAATGGAATTCTAGAAAATGCATTTTAGATAGAATAGATTTTTCTCTGAATTCGGACAAAACATATAAATGCCAGCAGCTTGAATAGAGTTTCAACATCGATGAATTTCAACGCTCGCGAGACAGGGCGAACTGAACGTTATAATTCAAATCTTTTTGTAAAAACCTAAAATAGGATGAAAAGCGAATTGTTCGAGAAGCCATCGCAATTGTCATGCTGATTACGCTAAATTAGTATAAAAACTGTGCAACAGATTCTATCCCATCCAATCATGGAACGTCTATTTCTCGCTTTCGTTATTATCGGAGCTGTCGCGGTTGGTTCTTGGTAGTAAACATTTCAGACGTTGGGATAGGTTAATCCTTCGGCTCCTTTGACGACTTTTTAAGAGCTGAGTGAGGGAAGAACAGTTTTTTTTTTCAGAGCTGATGGTAAATTCTTTTAAGGTTGGTCAGTTGATTGAAAAGGTTGTGCCAGTAACGAAAATCCCTGATACCGGCCCTATACGGGCGGGGATTCTCATAGAAACCACTTTACCTTACGACAACCAAACAGTTGAGGAGGCAAATGAGGTCAGAAAGGAATCGCGCATTGCTGCAGCTTCTAACAACAATATTAATTTCAGATCAGAAACAACGCTTCAAAGCTCGGAACAGTCAAGGAACTGCGGACCTGGAACATTTTAGGCACTATCGTTTGCGTAATCGAGATTGCAGATACCAACTGCTCTGAGGTAAAGCTCAAGCTATGCTCAAGCTTGAAACTTCGAAGTGGAGCACCCTCTACAACATTTCAATTTGAAGCAAATATGAGTAGCTGAATCCACTTGATGGAAAAAGTAACCAATTCTTAAGTTATATTTTGCGTTTTCAAAGTTATTTTTTAGGTGCAGAGCTGGCTCAGGGATATTGTACGCAGCAAGAAAGGTTTTACAACAGCGACTGTGACTTGCACACCGATGAAAAAGACAAATCATTATCATTACATAGATGCGGCTGTCATAACGAAGAAGACTATGCACAAGACTCTAGCGGAATTGGAACCAGTGTGAAAACAAAGAAGGCTACAATCGCCTACGCATGATCGACAAATCACAAGTTTTCGACATAATCATGAATAAAGCTGAATAAGTCGTTTAGTGACAGCAACTGTGAGCATTTAGCTATCAATGTTATATGGAGAGTTTATGGACTATGACACAATGACTTATGGCTTTCAATACACCTCTTCTAAGGTAACCATACTTCCTATTCCAGTCGTGGATTGGCTGATGCTTCTCTAGCTGGCTTAGCCTTGTTGGCGCTATTGAAACTTATGGGCACACGTGGGCCGATAATGTGAGATGCCTTATTCTCATTCGGAACAAGGCCGTGATTTTTCGGACCCTTCTTTGGATAATGGAGTTGTGATTTCTATTAGAGCCATCATAATCACCCTACTATATAAAGTTGTCTCCAGAGTTCATTCCTATTCCAAGCTCTCTTTGATTTGACTTCACCCGAAAAAACGAATGTCAATGTTCAACATATGGAATCAACAATATCAACATCACCCTGTTACACAAAGAGAATCCCTACTATATGCAATTCAGAAAGAAGAAAAATGGTCAAACACCCGAAGTGAGCGTGGTTTGTACTGAGGGGTCAAGACGAAAAACCTCTGTGACTCTGACTGGCTCAGTTCAAAATTGCCCTAGGACGTGGAAGAGAAGTAGTTCGAGTTCATAGAAGGAACCCCGCTGTATGTAAACTATTCAACGTCAACAGCAACTTTAGATGTGCTCAGTCGCTATGAAGCGTTTATGCTCAATCCCAACGATATACGTGCTCTACATAAACCACAAATTTCTGTCTATTTCCCTGCTTGTGGCATTGTCGTTACAGAGCCTAAGAAACGTCCGTACATGCTCAATGAAGGTGATGTAAGCGAGGTCTAGAACCGAAAAGATTTTCTCGTAATTCAAGAAATCGTTCTTCATGAGTTCAACGAAATCTTGGGAAAATCAGTTTGAAAGAACCCCTTCCTTTTTCGAATTCGAGCAAAATATATAAGTGCCTGCTGCTCGAATCGAATTTCTACATCGATAATGCTCACGAGGCGAAGCAAATTGAATGTTGTCATTAAAACTCTTATAAGAGCCTAAAATAGAATGAAAAGTGAATTGCTTTAGAAGCTATTAGGACTGTTATGCTAATAATGCTACAACAGTATAAAAGCTGTGTAATAGATTCTACCCTATGCAATCATGGGACGTCTATTTCTTGCCGTTATTGTTATCGGAGCTGTCGCGGTTAGTCCTTTTTAGTAATCATTTTAGACATTTAGATAGCTTACCTCTTCGCCGAGTTCCAAGCAAAGAAAAAACATTTCCTGACGGGAAATTTTTTTTGAGGTTCATCAGGCAATACCACCACCGAAAGATATTGGAACCGGAGATGAGCAGTTGTTCATTAGTATACATACCAATCAACCCTACGTCAACCGATCCGTTGAGGAGGAAATGGAGGTCATAAAGGAGTTGCGCCTTGCCTTACAGCTTCATACAGCAATATTTTACTTCAGATTAAAAACTACTCTTCACTGCTGGGAAAAGTCGACAAACTGAAAGCTGTAAACCTTTTTGACTTTACCGATTATCAGTTCTTCCTTCTAAACGCCAAATGCTCTAAGGTAAAGTTCAAGCTAACCAGCTGCAAAGCTCAAGAACCTTACACGATACTTTGATGAGCAACAAATATCAGTAAAAGGATAAAGGATAAAGTTTTTGGCGTTAATTAATCCCGTCTGAGGGATGCGCCCCCGCACTCGACTTCCATTTAGAATCGTGTGGCGTAATGAGTGCGTATGTGGCCTATACAATGACTTGCGGTGGCCAGCCGATGTACAAGTCAGTGCTTTTATCCTCCCAGACAAGTTTGGTACCAATTAACCGACCCCGGGGGGATGGAGGGCTTGGTTGGCCCAGGCGGGCATCAATCCGAGATTCGAACCCGTGACCGTGCGTGTGATATAGTGCGCCACTTGCCACTACACCACCTCCGCCCACAAATATCAGTAGCTCTATTTAATTAATAGAAAAAGTGACCATTAGTTTAATTGTATTTTTGTGTTTTTAGAATTATTTTATAGGTGAAAAGCTATATCAAGGACGTTGTGCGCAACACGAAACATGTTGATTCGGCGATTGTGACATGCGCTCCGAAGAACAGGAAAACTAATTATACCGAGGATACTTTTTTCATAACAAAGGATAATATTACCACGATCCAGAGGAAATATGATGGAGTGTAACAGAAAAGAAGGCCACCATCACCTACGCTACACGAGAATCGTGAAAGTTTTTGATATAATTTTCAACGAAGCTGAGTAATTGTTTAGTGACAACGCCTGTTAGACATTATTTTTACCTTTTTAATAAAACCAGTTCCCGCGCTGTTAGATAGGTTCTTATCAATTTACGTTTCGGCGTTATCGCCTTCTTCGGAGCCGGAAAGCTCCAGCAACAACCGGTCACTTTGACAACCTCCGCTACACTTATGAAACCTGGTAAACAGTTATCAAAGTTGGAGCATCAAGTATCAAGTTATGAAAGTTGTTCAGAGGAATCAAGTTGTGAGTTGCTAACCATAACTGGCTCGGAATGACGCTGTTCCGCTCTAGCGGTGGTGGACTGTCTTTGAAAAATAGGGTCGCGTCGAAACGTCAGGCCCCTAATAAGGTTTCCGCATAACAACCTCATCGGCAGAAGAGTCATAGTACAATATCAAAGTTGCATTGAGAACTGTGACACAGTGACTTGAGGCTTGCAACGCATCTCTTATCAGATGACCATACTTCGTATTGCAATCGAAGATTGTCTGATGCTCCTCTAGTTGGCTCAGCCTTGGTGGCACTATTGAAACATATGGAAATACGTGGGAAGAAGTACGAAATACCCTATTTGAATTCAAGAAAAAAGTCGCAATTGTGGAAATCTTCATAAAAAAAACTTGTGATTTCTACTGAAGCCATTATCACTATCACGCTATATATGGTTGCCCTAAAAGTTTGTGCCCATTTCAAACTTTTTTCGATTCAATTTTATTTCGAAAAAAAGGTATATTAATGCACGAGATGAATGTCAATCACCATCAACAAATTGTTGCCAACGACTATGCAAAGAGGGGATGCATCTACCTCGAAAGTCCCGCGGTTCCAAGTTGAAATAAAGCGTGACGACATCTTCCGGATTATCGTATTTCTACCCGCAAAGTGGATACAGAGGAACAAGAATACTGGTAGTCAGAAGGGGCTTAATCAGGGCTGCATGGAGGTTGTTGCGGAAATCCCAGCTGAGTTTAGTAAAGTCTAGAGCCATGTCGTCGACGACACATGTGCCCTTGCATTGTTCTGAAGCAGGTGATGATTGTTGAATTTTGGAGAGAATAACTGGAGCATTTCTGCCTGAATTCGTAACTGGCTACAGTAGACTTCGTGGCGTTGGGAGGGAGCAGCTCTCAGTGATATATGCTCAACGACTGTGAAGCGTTTATACTCAATCCCAACGATATCATTATCATTATCACGTTATATAAACCACAAACCTATGAACTGTCCGTTTGTCTGTATGTCTGTTTGTGTGGAACACCATCTTATATGGCGCCGTTTGGAAATAAACTGGAACACCTCAGACACGTTGGAACAACTGGGGAATGAGCCGGACTTTTTAGGTACTCGTGACTCAAGCTAGCTCCGCCCGCCAGGGGCGGAGCATTCCAAGCGGGGCGTGCGCGAAAAGTGTAGTTCACCGAAAATCTGTAACTCCTGTTCTCTTGGGCCTTGAATGTTCAAATTTGGCAGAGATGTAGGCGGCAAGGTTGGAAAATTAATGGCAGGTGACAGTTGTAGACTCCGTCCACTGAGGGCGGGGCTTCCGCAAAAATAGTAAATTTGGACCTGGAGCGTTCAAATTTGGAAGAGATGGAGGCGGCAAGATGGGGAAGCTGGTGGTAGGTGACTCCGCTCTTTGGGGGGAAAGGGGGGGGGGGTTGCGCAAAAATTGTTGAATTGGATCTGCTTATCATGATTTTTGCGTCAAATTTCATCAAACATTATGTTGGCAAATGAGATCGTCGATTGGCATGTTATAAAATACCTTCTTCGACGGATGCGGATAAATGATCGAAGTGCAGATGAATTCCCACTTCATCTTCGGTGAAGTACAGGTATTCCACCATGGTAAGGAGTAAACAAAAAAGTAAATGATTTCAGGGTTCTTACTCGATTTTTTGGATTGTCTCGTTTAATATATGGATAAAAGAATGTAAATGGTTGCCAAATGCAGTATGCTAGAAATTTGCGTTATCTATAGACAGCTTATGACGCTATTACTTGAGATGGGAGAACGGTGCACTCCGTTTTTTTGGAAGAGGGTGGTTACTGTGTTGCAATGACGATTACGTTCGAGGTTATCCTCAAGAAAATTCATTTATTAGAAGCCATGAGACGCGCATGGTATCGTACGCAGGCCAACTGGTCCTAACTTAAACCACAAATGTCCGCCTGTCTATTTCCCTGTTTGTGGCATTGTCGTCGCAGAGTTTACAATAGGTTCGTGCATGCTCAACAAAGTTTATTCAAGCGACTTTGCAAAATGACTTTCGTGTCAGCCAATAAATCGTTCTTCATGAACTGAATGAAATTCTAGGCGCATTCAAATGGAGAAAAAAATTTTTTCTTCGAATTCGAACAAAACATATAAATGCCTGCTGCTCGAATTCCATTGAATATACTTAGAATAGAATTTCAACATCGATAATGCTCGCGAGGCTGGGCAAACTGAACGTGATCATTCAAATTTTTATAGAAGCTCAAAATAGAATAAAGGGTGAATTGTTCGAAAAATCATAGTCGTTCTCATGCTAATAATATTGAAACACTATAAAAACTGTGTAACAGACCCTACCCCATTCAGCCATGGATTGTCTTATTTTTGCTTTCGTTGTTGTTGGAGCTATCGCGGTTAGTTGTTTGTTTTCGAGTAGCAAGCGAACAAAAAGCACTTTTTATGGGGCTGATGGGAAATTCCTTGAGGTTCGTCCAATACCACGACCGAAAGAATTTGGCACTGGGCATGAACGCGTGAGTTTTAGAATAGACACCGGTCGACACTACAAGAACCGAATCGTTGAAGATGAAAAGGCGGTAAGAAAGAATCTGCACATTGCCTTACAGCTTCATACAATAGTATTTACTTAAGATCAAAAAGTACTCTTCATTGCTCGGAACAATTGAGGAATTGGAAGCTGTAAACATTCTTGACAATGTCCATTACGTTGTCTTTCTTTCAGATGCCAACTGCTCTAAGGTAAAGCTCAAGCTCAGCTCACTTTCAAGTACTCTTTACAATATTTTGATGTGTATTTTGTGTTTATAAAATTATTTTGTAGGTGTTAAACTGGGTCAAGGATGTTGTGTCTACCAAGAAATGTGATATGGTGGCGTATGGGAGATGTTCGCCGATGAGTGGGACAGTAAGGGATCCCACACAAGCTTTTATGTCAGAGGATGGTATGTTTTGGATAAAAAACGAATTATGAACGACTGCGACAAAAAAGAAGGCCACAATCAACTATGTTGCACCACGAAAAACTTGAAGATTTTCGATATAAACCCCAATAAAGCTGAATAATTCGCTCAGTGACAGCACCTGTGGGACTCAGCCATCAAAGTTTCATTAAGAACTATGACACAATGATTTATAGCCTGCAACGCAGCCCTTGTTATATGGCCATACTTCCTATTCCACTCGCAGATTGCCTGATGCTCCTCTAGTTGGCTCAGCCTTGGTGGCACTATTCAAGCATACGGAAACACATGGTAAGGTAGTACAAAATACCCTATTTGAAATTAAGAAAAAAATTTATGATTCCTGATATGTTTCGAAGTTCCGTGCCCCTCTCGAATATTTCTTTATTCAACTTTGGAGCTCATACAGTATAGCGTGACGAGGATGGAATTTTTCAACCTCCGTTTTTGAGAGAATATCTGCAGCTTGGCCAGTCTCATTCTGAATCACAGCAAGGTTTCGCAGTGTGAACCACAGTGCCCTAGTGACCGGACCACAAGATCTATATCAAAAAATCGCGAGAATGCCTTTGTCCCATCGATATTCCTCTAATCTGCTGGTAGTACTCGCCCGACCATACGAATACAGTAGCGCTCAAAAGTATTCGGCAAAATGCTTCTTCAGTTGTAATTTTCAGTCATAACTCCTTTTCTACTGAATCTAATCAAGCGAAATTTCAATATGTGTAGCATTGGTGTAGTGTGAATATTTACTACTATTAACCTGCAATCTGATCATGTTCCAGATATCCAAAAGGGCTTGAACAAAAAATCAACTGGAAATACGAATGGTGGTCCTTCTAGGAGCCCTTTTCTTTTTGCCATGTCTTAAGTGTACGAGCACTAATGTCGAAGTCAGAAGAGAAGAAAAACGTACATAAGGTCGGGATAACTGTAGGCGTCACAAACTTGCTTTCAGCACAGTCTACAAACGCCTCCCCTTTAGTATATGGATATGGCTGTTTTGCAGTCAAATAGTTTGAGTAGTATGAAATATGATTTAGTCAAACATATCAAAATTTCATGCGATTTGCTCCACTGGGAAAAAAGTTACGGCAAGTTAAAGTTGGCCGAATACTTTTGGCATGTCAGCTAGCTGCCAAGACGTTGTGTAGACTAAAAACGTCATTAAAATTCTGATTGTTAGACGGAAGCGAGGGTATCTCCAAGGAACTGGCTCGATTAAGACTTTACCCATATGACTTGAAGACTTTCAACTGACGGGCCTTTCACGTTTTTGCTTTCAGCGATCTGGACCACATTTAGAGTCAGTGTTTCACCAAGAACATCCTCCAAATTTTTCATTGATCTGAATCTCTCACGACAATGATATTACGAGAACTGAAAAATCTCAAGGAAGCAGTTAAACCAGTACTGACTGATTAAACGTTCAAGGAATGTGACTCAGAGCCAATTAGTTGAGTCGGAGAAATCTGTGAAGTCAAGAAAAGTAGAAGAGAACTTTTTCCTTTTAAATTGCAAACAGCTGCAAACATCCGAATAGTCTCTGGGATGAGGTCAGCCATATGGGATAATGGGGTGATAAAGCAACCATGTTGAAGTTTGGACCAGCCGAAAGGGGGGGGGGGGGTGAAGTCTAAGCCGACAAGGAGGATAAAGGAGTTAGGTAACCCTCAGGGAGTTGAGTTTATGGCTTCCAGTTTCGGAACCATCCATGGCCCACTTCATCCATAACAGCATACCGACAAGGTAACAGGAAGAAGTTAATTATGTAAGCAAAGGCAGCCAGAAACTCATTGTAGTACTCGCAGATTCTTTCAATCGGTCCCATGAGTTCGACAGAGTATAAACACGAGTGGCACATCTTGAACCGCTTACTTTTCCAACCACCGTAACAAAAATAGTCTCTGATCTCGAATTGGCCCCAATCATGCCAGAGTGAGTAACGCTCATGGAATACTCTAGTAATCTACCGTGAATTATTTATTTCATCGGTCAGGAGCTTTTCGGCAGATCACGCATCCCTCTTACCAAGCGTGAAAATATAGGTTTGGAAAAGAGGATTTAGATCAAAATAGAAACAGGAAAAGGAACGACCGGGGTATCGGTCCTTCATTCATTTTCAAATCAAGCGCCTCTTGACACTGCACCACCTCCTCACCTCACTAACCTATCATTCAGATTCTTAAGTCTTGAATAAAGTCTTGGAAGGTTGATCAGTCCTGTCTGAGAGACGTGCACACCCACTTCCATACAGAATCGTAGCTTCGTATTAAATGCGTATGTGGCCTATACAATGACTAGCGGTGGACAGCTAATGCAGCAGTCAGTGCTTCTATCCCCCCCCAGCCGAGTCTGATACCACTTAATCAACCCCAGGGGGATGGAAGCCTTGGTTGGCTCAAGCGGACATGATCAAGGTCACCTATTATTATGTCCATATTAAATTCATCAGGTCGACTATATTTAGAGTCTAGTGAAGACATGTGTCAAGGTGGAATAGAAATTAATAAATGATTCAGATTGGGCAAAATATAAAATAGGCTTGAGCAGGGTCAAAGCTAGGCACCCTATAGAGATAGAAAGGCAAGATGATGAAACTAAAGGCTCAAATCTAATTTTGGCTATGAACTTGATGTTGAGTTAAAGGAAAACGAGCCCAAAAATAGCTGTAAGCAGAGAAGCTGCAGTTTCGACTTCTCGTCATCTGGAAGTACTTGACAGCATGACCCAAAGGTCAATTTACTCAAGAAAAACAGGCGGCAAAAACGTTTCAAAAGCTCCAGCAAGAAAAAGCCTGCCTGCCTGCTCTATCGCCCGATTTCTTTGAAATAGGAAGAGTTGACGAGTAAGTCAGTACCCAGAAACTTTAAAAAATCGGCTAACCATTTTTTTTCAAACTTCATATCGTTACGATGACTTCAGCAACGTTTCAAGAAGAACGGCGTGAAAAAACAGTCTGATCAGGTAAGTTCCTCTGATATGTACCTATTCAACTCGACAAATTTCACAAAGCAACTCATCATGACCGATTGAGAGTGCCCTCGGCCATTGACGCCGGCACGTGGCTGAATCGCTCATTGCCTATTCAAGTTCAGACATCTCAATCCGATATATTTAGAACAGACTGAACTCAAGTGCAGTCATTGACGAGATGGGTTTCGAAAAAGCACTTGACTTCCCAACCGCCCCTCATCGAAAGGTCTCATAGAATAAAGCTCTCATGTCTGGTAAGTAAGGAGCGTTCATAGATAAACTTTGAGATTTGCTAACATTTGGGAAGAGTTCAGACATCACTGGTAGCCTGCCTAATCAAAGTAAGTAGTGGCCCAATGAGACTTGGCAAGCCTGATCGAAGGCAATCACTGTGCAAATTGCAATCCAAAATGAAGCATTCTCTTGAGACTGTTCGACGACATCTCTAACAAATTGAAAAAATGCCTCAAAAAAAGAGGTTTTGATTACCAATTTCGAGTACGAATTGAAGCAACCTGGAAGGCTGGACGCCAGAATTTCGTTCTACTGCATACAACTAAAAATGGAAGCTATTTCATGATAATGTATGACTGAAGACACTTTGCAGACTCGTTCCCTTAAAAAGTGGCTGAAAAGAGGGTGCAGCGGCTGAAGCAAGATTGTTGCGGGCCCAAGTTTAACTAGAAAGAAAGTAGATAGCCTTATAATTTGGTGAAACATGGTAGCATCGATGAGCTGGGACTTTTGGGATCTACCCTTTCCACTGCTTATAGTTACTACCTACAGATGGGCAGCCTCGATTTATTTTCTAGCATCCAGTCGGTCATAACTAATCTGTAGCTCCCTGGAACGCAACAACTCCATGTATCATACAACTGGGTTAGCAAGACCATAAGAGGAAGTTACATGCCTTGGAGCGTTCCTACTCAGAGCAATACTATATACGTCTTAAGCACTACTTTTGAGATCATGAGTTCAAAAATGGTGAGGGAAACCCCTGGGATGGGAGTACTAGTACTTTCACTACTTCAAGGATACTGCAGAAGTGTGGTTTCTCATGAGATGATCGGGGCTTTTTGACAATAAGAGGAACCTCAAAAGTACGCGGATGGTTTTATTTTGTCTTAAAATATAGGAGTACTTCTTATGCAGTCGTAAAAACGCTCCACGCAAGGCATAACATATTAAATTATGTCACTCAGCTCAGCTCAAAGAATTTCGTTGTAAGGCCTATAATCAAACTAACGTCATGAGGTTCTATAAGTAAGCTCTATAGTCAGGAAGCAGGAATTCTACTCGGTTTCTACTCGAATACAATAAAAATGCTAGGTTGCTGCAGGAAAAAAAATTTGGGACGCGCCGTACACTCGTCATTGTAGCGGAGCTCAAAAGATTGCATCTTACCACCTGTAACCCATTTGAAATAATTACCAACTTCATACAGCCTTCTCGGATGATTTCAGGCAAACCCAGCTCGGAACTGACGTGCGTCAAGTCAAATTTTTTAATCTTGAACTCCATACCACTACATGACTACTGATGACCCATCCAAAAAAGGAGCAGTTTGCCCTTTTTCCGGTCTGCACGGTCCATTATCAGACCATATCCCCTCGAGGGATTCTTGCCTAAAATCGTGGGTAGCGTGCTTTTCAGGAACATTTTTTTCCCACTTTCATAGTCCACAAGGGATTGAAGTTTGTCCAAAACAACCACACACCCTTAGCTATTCAAAAAGCTTTTATATGGTCATTTCTTTTATCAACTGATTAGGTGGATGAAATATGTACCATGCTTTACTGGTGAGCCATTTTACTTATAAGATATCTAGGTAACAACCTATGTACATAAACGGAATGACGGTCGTGCATTAATTCCGCTGCCATAATCGCCAGGAGAGACTGATAGAGAGCTCAAAAGCTACTGAAAAAGAGCAATATGAGACGGAGCTCCGCGGAAGCTGTGATTTATCGCCGAGCCTCGCATCATTCTTCAAAAGAACGGAATGATCTCTGCGGACAATGGAGGATAAAAAGATCAGATGGATTCCAACGAGCATTCTGACAGACCGCTTTTTTACGGCGGGCTACCATAATGAGATTTACGACGGGGATAACTAAATCAGTAGCAAACGACTATTTACATGAAGGCCAATCACTTTACGCTTGTGAAGAGCGGCAAAATTGAGAGCGACAAAGAAAAGCGTGGAAGAAGTGCTGGAAAGATTTCCCTGATCAGGTTAAAGGAAAGAGTTTTCGGAGGTTTTTGCAAAATTTCTACTATGAGGAGGGCAAGTGAGTTTCTTGATTTCCATAGCACCGATCGAACAAAACATTGCACTTGTAAATTGCCTAAATCATAGAGAACCCTCAAAAATCAAGTTTAAGCGCTAAAAACAAGCGCTAAATGGGGGCAGATGGTCGTATGGAGGCGACTTACAGCCAAAAAGGACGACTTTGATAGTAGAGAGGGTGCAATGTGTGAAAAATTTCCATCGTAGAATACGCTTCAGGAACAGGGCGCTCCGAATTTACAAGTTCCCTACTATACCTTTCGTATACCCAGGGTCTACTTCTGCTCTAGGAACTCGCTTGAAAACACTTCCTCCCATCTCTTCTAGGTCTACTTCACTTCAGATACGTCCGAGTGTAGAAGTAAAAGTCCCTCTGAGACCGGGAAACTTGTATCACTTGCAGAAATCACTCCACTTAGGATTAGATGGTTGAAAAATTCAAATGCAAAAATTACAAATATTTATTGAAAACCTAATTGAACTCCAAATAAACCAATATTCACATATTATTAGGATGGAAGATATTAGGTTGGGAGATGGACACGTTAGATACATAACACTTAGAACATGTTCCTGCTAGAAAAACCGATGCCCTTTACATACATAGAGCTGATAACATATAAATATTAATAAATATTAATGAAATTAACCCATTGACGACCGCGTGGAACGCCGGCGGGCCACACCATATCGTGCCTCTGTAGTAGTTATGGCACTTATCAAGTGTTCTTATAATTTTTTCATGTTCTCAAGTATTAGCTGAGCTCACAGCCTTCTAGAGAATCTTGAGGCATCATGGTCTAGGAACCATTCACTTCCAACTAAGTTATAAAAGAAATTAAAGGGTAATGTAAGGACAACGTAAAAGGCGCGGTTGCCAGTGGGGTAATCATTACCAGAAATCTCTTCGGGGAATTTTCACGAGCGTTGCATTTGGAAATGCTAATGACGACCGTCTTTTCAAAATATCTCATTGTTTGGAGTTGTTCAACGAACAAAAAATTTACCAAGGTAATGTACTCCTTTGAAAAAAACACCTTTACAACTGCAAAATTAGAAGATTTTCTAGGACCACGCTGTAGTTTCATTTAGGCCTGATGAATGTTTTGAGAAGAAGAATTGAAAGAAAGTGGAAATTCAGATGAATAAAGCAAAAAATATAAACGCAGTCCACTTGTAGACTGCATGGTCGTCAATGGGTTAATAAATATAGACTTCAAAAACTTGCCCAAAATATTGCAAGATTTAAAGATTTATCTCCCAACCTGATACCTTCTTGGACTCTTTGTGATCCCTTCAGAGAGGATAACGGATGCTAAATGTAGGCATAGCGTATACCCAAAAACTACTGCTTTGAAACCTCACTAGAAACGTTGTGCATTTGACTTCTATAGTGTATCGCAATGGCTATTTAATCCTACAGGGCCTTTGCTACGGTTTCGGGTAGATCTGAGGTACGGTTGCAAATTCTATTCGAAAGCCTCGTGAATAGAAATTACGAAGAAGGCTGGTCAAGCCAGATTGGCTGTGGGAAACCTTTTTTTTCTTACAGCTAATCCTTTCGAAATCAACCAACCCCAGCAGGATAGAGGACTTCCAATGGGATTGTGTCTAAATTAAATTCTGCTCTATTTTTACATTTGCAAGCTAAGCTACAATTGCAACTGGTATATTTTAAAAGTGCAACCATACTAGGAAAAAGGAATTTTCTGTGGGTCCCACAGAAATGAACAGACTTGGTATGCATTGGTTATCTCAGAGGAAGTCTATTGGATGCCCTATCTCCTAAAGAAAGTTGGGCACAGCATGGAAAGAATTTTCACTTTGTATACTTGAGGAACTGATGCACAGAAAGATTCCCAAAGCCAACGACAGATTCTCGCAGTCATAATTCCAAACAATACAGACATTGAAAAAGGTTGGAAAGCCCCAAAATAATGAACTTGCCGCTGTAGGCAACTCGCTCTACTAATTCCGTAGACACTAACATACAGTCAAAAGTTTGGAAACTTTTTAATTTCTCGAATAGCGCGGCCATTTGAAATCGTAAGTATCCCAAAGTCACATATTAGATATGAAATCGCGCGGGAAATATGGCATGCAATGTGTTTTGACGAAAAACAAGAGTCTGATTTTTTAAAATAAGAAAAGAAGAAGAAGAGCGCGCATAAGTTTGGAAACTCGCTACCTGCCATATCGTTTTGGCTGATTCTTGTCCAGGTTGGTGGATTTTTCGTAATGTTTGATCAAAGCATGGTATACTGCGCGGTTTTCAGATGGGATCAGGTAAAGAACTTCCACTATCCGTCCGGGAAGCAATTATTGAAGCCATTCGTTCCAGAACGAAGATGAGTGTGCTTTCCCAACAATATAATCTCGCAAAAGCACAATTTCCAAGATTTTCAAGCGTTATCGAACCCGAGGTTTTGTGATGAAGACGTCTCGCTCCGGAAGACCACGAAAGACAACACCAAGTGTCGACTCTCTAATTCTTAGGGCTTCGATGGGCAATCCGCGCGCGACGGCTTCGGATATTCGTGAACAAGTAACATCTTCTTCTGGGATTTCCATCAGCCAAAGCACTGTCCAACGTCGGCTCAGAGCCGGGGGACTCTTTGGAAGACGTCCTAGCAAAAAACCACTGGTCAGCGCAAAGAACCGGAAGGCCCGGGAAGTTTCCCGGGAAGAGGGCGCAAAGAACCGGAAGGCCCGGGAAAGTTTCCCGGGATGTAGTTTCCCGGGAAGAGGGCTTCCTTCAGAAAAAAACAAAAACCAAGTCACAAAAACTTTGATAAGGAAACCATCATTGAGGAAAAGGATGAAGGGGGGATTCAGAGGAGAACCTACGAATGGTATCTTGCCTCCCAGAACCTTGATTTACTGTTGTAGAAGAAGCCAAAAAAGGAATGAGAAAGCGAGGTGAAGCTCTACTCTCTGGATTCTTCCTCACAGACTTTTTATTCCTTTTTTTTACGAGAAACTAACTGGGTTGCATTTCAAAAGGCTAGTGCACCATCAAAGAGCAATAGTAGTACACATACATACACTCACGGTTTTATGAGAGAAATAAATCCCTCGCAGCCATCGGGGTTTCCTGATTACCCGCTGAGTACCAAACTGGCACTAACAAATATTTCCACGGGAGAAGTACATTCTAGGGTATCATCAGGTCCATATGGGTGTGTTGCGATTCGTGCGATTCTGGGTGCGCGCGGCGAATTGCGCGGCGAAATTCGGTGCGATTTGGACGACTGCAGCGTTTATCATTGGGGCCCAAATTCGAAGTAAACTAGGTTACTAGGATTGTCCGAGCCTACTAAAGTACTCTACTCCAAGTTTGTGCCCCAGTGATAGGCGCCGGAGTTGTTTGAATCATCGCGAATTTCGCCGCGCAATTTCCGCGCGCGCCCAGAATCGCACGAATCGCACGTCCCCCGGTCCATATTCCTAAATGTGGCCCAAATAACCGGTGCATTCCAAAAACAGGATGTTACTATTTTGATTCTATTCTCTACAAGTGCATGAACTGGAGCAGTTGCATTCCATGGTATGAACTAAGGCGATTGCATTTCATTCCATAGAGTGACTCACAATCAGTACCTTCCCCCCGAGGATAAGTGACTGCCCTTCCAGGAAGAAGACTGAAGAAACGTCGCTCAGAGGCTGCTCCTCTATGCCTTCACAGGAAAACCCAGAACCCAGAGCGCCCAGGTTAGATATGAAGAGGTCTTTGCTTTTCTGGAGGGAGGGACTTGGAGGTAGCAAAAAAGAAAAACCTAAGGCGAGGCGTCGAATCGCTTTATTCCTAACTCGTCAAAACTTCATGAAAAGTCATTTCAAAGCGAGCTCATCTGAGGTCTGCGCCATGCATTTCTGAAATTAAATGCTTGCAAAAAGTTACCAGAGATTGATAGATACTGATATATTATGGAATATTCACCAGCAGATCCGTCTTCTATCTGACAGATCTCATAAATCACATCTAGACGAAAAGCCAATCTTCTACTTCCAGCAGCATAAGATATCCATTTGGAATCATCTAGCAATGACGGTCGCTCTATAATGTCTTTCAGACCATAGAGGACGAAACTGAATGCAAAGAAGCATTTCCAGGTGAAGTGAAGCACAGAATTTTTGGGGCGTTAGCGCCATGCACCCGATTCCCATGAAGAATCGCGGAGTGTTTTAAGGGAAAGGTTGCTTTGAAGCCCAGACTAAAACTATCATGAGTACTTATACAGCATTTAAGTACGAATCCACCTAAAGGGCTAATTAAAAAGGGCTTAGAAATTGAACAAATATTCACAGGACTATTCGTGACTGCCAAACGGACCATCCTAATTATATTGTGGACCACAACATTTTTTTCCGGAAAATCAAGAGGCGCAGCACGCACACGCAGTAAGCAGGGATCAAATCCCGGGTCGACATTCCCTTAGCTGCCTAGTCCAACCAAGCTTTCCATCTGGAGCCGTTTAATTGATAGCAGACTCGTCTGAGAGGACAAAAGCACTGGCTTGTACATCGGCTGGCCAGTACAAGTCATTGCGCGAGCCATTCCAACCGCTACTATGATTCTGAATGGGAGTCGTATGCGAGGCGCATCCCAAAACAGGATTGAATAACGTCAAAAACGTTATTCTTACTCTTGAATATAACACAAGTGTCCAAAACAAAGCTTTCACCCGAAAATAATCAGATATTTGAGGCACTCGGCGTGGTCAGATGAAATAGTCTACTCTGAAATCCCGGGCAGAAACCGCTCGGTATGACATCTGAAATTGCCGAAGGGTCCAATTCGACAAATTCAAGTCATGACGTGAAGGTCAAAAAAGCCTGCGCCGGCTGGTCTGCGTGGTCTAAAAAGTGTTTCCTTAGCGCCCAAGCCGCCCACTTAATCGCATACCAGCATATCAACGGCGAATCAGTGAAGTGGAACAGGTGGGCGATGATGCTTGAGAGAATGAAGTGCTCCCTTTCATCTGCGGTTTACTAGTGAGCTATTTGCAGTTGCTACAAATAGCATTACAGGCAGTAAATCCAGTGAAAACTGGTGGAATTTGATGGAACGAAGGCAACGTTTGGAAAATGTCTAGCCAGGTTTTGTTTAGTTCAAGACTACGGTAGCCCAAGTTCCAGAAGGATCGATCTCATAAGTCGGAACTTTCGATTGTCAAGTTTTTCCTAGTAATATAAGAGCTAGATCGCCAGTTTCTGAATATTCCTTTACCTGTGGCTGATAAGTTATGGCAGCATATCAACAAGAGGCTAGAGCTCCGAAATCTTGCCAAGCGCCAAGGTTGGAACGAAACCGAAACGTATAGGAGAGGGCTTCAGATGCCCATAACAGCACCATCGAAAAAAGCCCTTCAAGTGCTACGATAATCTACATTTACCAGAATGAAACGGATACAGAATGACTTCCTTCCTACTACGGACTACTGAGCCCTACGGTTCCTACTTCCGAGGGAATATAGGGGACAAAGGCGAATGCGG
This sequence comes from Haemonchus contortus, assembly GCA_000469685.2. NCBI lineage: Eukaryota > Metazoa > Nematoda > Chromadorea > Rhabditida > Trichostrongylidae > Haemonchus > Haemonchus contortus. The sequence goes on from LS997565.1 coordinate 9,010,646, forward strand.
ACGTGTGGGAAACTATTTAATTAATTTTACTTTGCCGGTTGCTATGCAATGTTTAATCTATTGCTAATGCACAGCCTCAAGTTCAAAATTGCTGAAATAATTCAAGCGAGCAGCAGAGGAACCGCAAGTTTAGCAACGAGAACATATCAGATTTTCAGGTATCATTAAGCCATTTTGGAACTTGACGAAAAAAATCACTTTTTGATCTTTGGGTACAAAATATCATCCCAGACATCACCAGCTCGATTTCAATAGTTTAATGAGCAGTTTACGCTTGCTTTATTACCCACAGGTGTTTCCAGCACGAATTTCAGAGCAGTCGCTTTTAAGCTACAGTAGCGCTCAAAAGTATTCGGCCAAATGCTTCTTCACTCGTACTTTTCAGTCATAACTCCTTTCCTACTGAATCTAATCAAGCGAAATTCCAATATGGGTAGCACTGGTGCAGTGTGAATATCTATCACTATTAACCTGAATTTTGATCGTTTTCCAAATACCCCAAAGAGATTAAAGGCACCGTTCACGCTAAAAAAAGTTATTGAGTTCTTACCTTATTAATACTCAGCGGCCCCCATGGGTTGTAGAAGGGTCCTTCTCACTCCCGCTATTTCGACGTCCAGGGCATAGTGGCGGGCCCGTTGTTGTCGTAACTCGCATCTCCGCCCCTCGACCGATCACCCTAGACGAGTGTCGAGACGACACAGTGTCATGTAATCGCGTCAGGACCCACCCTGAATTGCAAATTGGCAAATTGCCAGACACGCAATGTGTTGTCTGCTATTGCATTGCGTCTCTGGCAATTTGCCAATTTGCAATTCAGGGTGGGTCCTGACGCGATTACATGACACTGTGTCGTCTCGACACTCGTCTAACGTGACACCAATCGTCTCTAACCGACGCTCTTTCAATGTGAAACTCGTCCAACCCCCTTTCCAGCTCTTTTTTTTTTGGCCTTTGTATGCTTTTTGTTCATCGTTTTTTGCGCTTTTTTCGTTGTTATCGCTTCATTCTAGAGTAGTTCTATCAATTCCCGTCAAAAAAGGGTACCCTAACTTTTTGTGAATGGTGCCTTTAAAATAAAACCAAGTGAAAATAGGGGCAATAGTGCTACTAGGATTTCTTCCCTTTCTGCCATGTCCAAAGTGTACGAGCACTAATGCGGAACACAGAAGAGGAGAAAAACACACATAAGGTGTGAATAACCGCAGACGTCGCAAACTTGCTTTCAGCACAGTCTACAAATGCCTCCCCATTAGTGGATATATCTGTTTTGCGGTCAAGTAGTGTTGGATAGTGTGAAATATGTTCAGTTAAACATAAAGAAATTTCATGTGATTTGCTCCACTGGGAAAAAAGTTACAGCAAGTTAAAGTTGGCCGAATACTTTTGAGCGCTACTGAATCAGCTTGAGTTTACGATCTTTCTCAGATACTGTGACATCTTATGAATAATTTTATTATGATAAAAATAGTTATTTTTGCTGCATTAGTAGGCAAACAATATTAGTAGGCTACAAATGTATTATATATGGTTGTAGAGAAAATTCCAATGCCACCTGATTAGAGCCACTTAATTTTTCTTTTTGGATTTCTCTATTGCTGAAATGTGAAGCTGAACATTAGCATATGGCGTATTGTAGGGACACAGAAACAAAAAAAAAATTTTTTTCTTTTTTCTGTCTTTCATTATGGAACGCGCCAGCGACGATCCAAAAAAAGTCATGGAAAAAGTTTTGAAGATCAGTGGGAAAGGTACTCCACATGGTGCAAGTTTAAATAAAATTTGCAAAATAAAAATAGAAATTTTTTCACTAGGAAAACGGACGTAAAATGGAAAAAAACTGAGGAATGAATGAAATCTAGGCTACAATCGTGTGGAACCCTCTCTCGCCCACCTCCCCAACCTTCCCACTTCCTTCCACATCCCTCCCCACATTCTCACATTCCCACAACATCCTCGTTCAGCTGTCCTATCCGAAACAAAAAGCTGTCAACACAATAAAGGAGTTTTCCGAAAGAATGAAAGAAAAAAGAAGTTGCTCAGTGAATAGGCGACCAACTTGAAACCAAAAAGGTGTTAAAGCAGAAGGTAGGATTTCAGGGCAAAGAAGTATAAATGCAAGAGAGAAGTTATAGAGGAAAAAAGCAGAAATTCCTAAGGAAACATCCTGTAGGCATTGAAAAGCGGTCGAGCAAGATTGACAGTTGTTCAATGATGCTTATGCTAGGCTGCCCTAGCTTGGCTGCTGGAGTGAACTGATGGCAGCCTTGCCAAAGGAAAAATCGGCTCTTACATTTATACAGGGATGAACCTGCACATTTGTGTGCCCTACCCTACTAAGATAGAGAAATTTCTGGTCGGTCCTTCCGATTTGTTGACTCCTTCCATGGCAGCGATGAAGTAAGTTGAAAAAGAAGAAAAAGATGAATTCGCTACCAGGATGTGTGGGATCATGATAAGAGTCGGATCATGCAAAACGGCATACCTGTATTTGAGTATGTATCAGAATTTCAACGCAATTTTCCTCATGGTCGAGAAATGGCGAGCAGTTCTGCCTCCCGAGCGCCTTAGCCCTTTGGATGAAATATACCTGCCATCAAAACAATACTGTAAAATCAAATTGCTTGTTTCTAGAAAAGACTAATCTGAAATCAGGATCGGAGTGAACGAACAAAAGAAGCCAATGAGGAGATGTCTGGCTAACAAGCACCTAAGGTGAAATTCAGGTTGGCTCTTTAGCAAATGAAGTCTAAGGGATGAGTTTACAGTCATTTTCATCAGAGAAGTCCGTAAAAATGCTGACGATGCTCGTAAAAATTCGGCCTAGTGACGTTCAGTGACGTCAAGGACAGAATGAGTCATTTTTAGATCAAATTAAAGTTTAGGAAAGTTTTATGAGTGAACCATGGTCTTGATTGTTTCCAAGAAAAAGGTGACTGACTCACAGCATGACGGAGAAGTTGGTACGTAATACTATGGATTCCAGAAAGTATTCTCAGGAATTATGGAGCAAAGACTAAAATGTGGCTAGAATTCTATGAAGTCCCGGCTAGATGTGGGATTTGACAAAATATCGTAAAAAATCAAAGAATAGAAGGTTCAAAATGAAGTGGACAGTGGAGCAACAAGACTTGTTGTCAACCCGTCCACCAATGTTCGAGATCATAGATTGTGATATCAGAGATCTACCGAGGAAATGATCACATAAAACTCAATTCTCAAAAATCAACTTATTAAAATTTCCGTCCTTGTCGGACCCCTTCGTGATCCTTTTTATTTATAAGCTTTTCGATTTTTTATTATTAGCCTCGTTACTGTAGAGGCGTATCTCCCGGTTCCTTTTTTTCATACCTGATTGTGTTTGGTTCTGCCTCATTCAGGCACAGTCTTTGGAGTGTATTTCGTAAATAAAAAAATAAACTGATAAAGAATCCTGAAAACACCCATTAGAAGCATGAAAAAACTAGGGAAAGGGGAAATTGACGCATTCATAGCTTTGGAGGTGACTGCAAAGTCCGAGCACAGCTTCGACGCCCCCCTCCTCCCCTCACCTCGCACACCCCGGGACCATAAACTGAATGTTATCATGTTCTTAGAGAAAAATGGCAAGGAAAAAAGAAAAAGAGAGAAATTTATCAGGTGATGAGCATGAGAACAAGAAAACTTGGTACCTAACGCATACGTAACTAATAGTCTCTGGAAATCAAAAAAAAAAGAATCGAGAAATCCTCTCTCCAGGGGTAACTTACATTCTGTACTGGTCTTACGTCACATAGCACTTGCACTTGGATAATAAAAAGACTTCTGAAACGAGCTTAACGGCGTCAGAAACGATTATTCCCTCGATAACTGCCATACCTAACTGCAATTTCTTCGTGAAGTAAAGTTATTGGCAAAAGCAGAACGGCTCAGAAAGCAAAGCCGTCATACAATGTCAGCAACATTTGAAATTATAAATCCCAAAGGACTTATTATGGGTATTGAGGATATAAAGCAGATATCATATACCTGACAGGAGATAATTAGGTAGAAAAACTGTATATAATAGTGTTACGCCTGAGTTTCAAGAGCTCCCCATTTCCCCGCCTGCATAGCTTCTGAGAGCCCACGAGCTCCCAGTCACTCACCTTCCACAGTAGATTAATACCGTAACTCCAAACTCAGCACCTAGCGCAATTCTTTTTCAGAAGAACCGGCTGGATAGACGCTTTTGAATTTCTAAGCTAAAATATGGTGCATGGCTCATCCAGGGGATGTTCAGTTCAGCGAATACAGTGTAATAGAACTTGCTAGATGCTGAGTTGAATGAACTCGAGTGGGGATATAAAACGCGGACTTAAGTTTTAATGGGGGTTATAGCTGGACTATGAGCTATTGCACAAAGCAACAAGGTATTATAGGGCCTTCGCAGACCAGAAGAATCGAAGTGCGGAAGTAGGTCGGAACTGGCCGTTGCTGAAAACTTTATTTATTTATAAGAGACAGCAGCAGTTCAAAGATCGAAAGTTCTCGGACACTGTCCTAAGTGGTAGTATCATATTTCACCCCAGATCCGAGCTTAGTCCGCTAAGTTCAGCCGCCCGTCAGGACAACAAAGAAAGTCAAGTCCAACAATAAGGCTAAGCAAGTGGATGCCTGGTAGGTCTTGAAGGTCAACAACAGCATTCTTAACAGTCAAAAGTTCGATCGCCGTCGAGCTAGGAACTTTGCTGTGTGGATTTTTTTCAAAATTACACAGATAGCCGATCCCCCTTTCTCGGGGAGGCTCTGGGAAAGGACCGTGTTACAGGAGGTTAGAAGTCCTATCGGATCAAGTGACACTTCAGGGATGTCACTGAGAAGGAAGGTGAGAAGGAACTTAAAGGGCTGCTCATTCAGCCCAGCAGAAGGGGCAATGAAAGAAGCACTTTCATAAGGGGTGATGAATGAAGCACTTTCAATGAGATTCTGCCATCCATGAATAGACACTGCGCAGCAATATTTCAAGCGTATAATTTTAATATCGAGTATAGTCCAGGTAAAGAAGTTGCTGCTAGCTCTTTAGGTTATTGAGCCGTATATGGCTAGTCAGCCGGAAATAACAAGGTAATTAATTGCATGCAAAAGTATGAACAGCATCTACGATATTCTTGAAGCTACGATTTTCACGTGGATTCCAATAGGACGTTGACTTCACTTTTCTAAAAGTCTCCTTGGCCTTGGACCTCTGTTGGACTATCCACCTCTAGTCACCACCCACTCCGGACCTTACTGAAGGCCCCATTATCCTCCGAGTGCATGTGGGGAAAAGCACGAACATAACTAATGGAATTGCTAAATCTCGCCGGTAGACCTTCACAAGCGTGGTGCGAGTGGGAACTTATGTGAGGAGGTATTCCGGTGAGGGCATTGCAAGAAGGAAAGGACAGTTTGGCACAACATCCGTTGAGTAACCAAGAAATTTTCAAGAAGGTTGGAAGGGAAACCAGGAACTCAGCAAAATAAGAGCCGTGCCAGAATTGGGATAAATCCTAGAAAGCAGCCAAAAAACCCTTAGTGAAATAGGACGTATGCATCTGGTCCTTTTTTCAAACCCTGCTATTGTGATTTTCGATATTCCCAGGCATTTCTCAATCCTTACCCTTCAATTTTCTTATTTCTTCAGCACGAGCTCAATGACGAATACTGTTTTGCAGAGTATTTTCTCATAACCTACCAATGAACTCTTTCCCAGAATACCTTCTGAGGAAGCACATTAGGAAGTAATAAAAATGGCAAAATAGCAGTAGCACCTACTATCGGAGTCTCCGGAAGGTAACTAGGAGAGGAGAGCAGAAGCAAGCTCCTGAGCATCCCACACAAACCTCCTTCAACTAGGCCTCTATATTCGAAGATGCACATTTCAAATAAAGCCAAACTCAAAATGGTCTCGCAACTTCACCGATATCCGCATTTCATAGAATTTTGACCTGCCACTGGTTTACGCGTTTTGGTTTACTGCGTAAACCAAAACGCCCAGGTGTCGAAATGGAAGTCTTAATTGAGCGGGCATTTGAGCGGCAGAGCTGTTCCGATCAGGATAACGTTTTCAAGCGGATTGACTCAAGCAAGGTGGGCGGACGCCTTCTCAATAGTTCAATGGCATCGACATCAAGTCAATTTTTCTTTTACAAAGCTACCCCTGCTCATTCTCCAGATGGATACCTTGCCTTCAGCTTACCGTCCTCATCTGAAGCGTGTCAGCACTGATCTCCATATCGCTGGTCACCGTAAGTGCAAGAGTATAGTAGAAAGTCGAATACGCATTCAAAACGTCGTTACTACTTTAAAGGTAAGTCGAATGCATGGCGCGTCGCAAAAGCGGAACTGAACGTCGAAAATGACGCGAATTGCTTGTTCATTGACCTACATGAGTAGTAATATTTGAGCTTCAGAAATGGGCGGAGTCAAATCTCAAAGATGTAGTACGACTTCGGCCCCTTCACCTTGCTTCAAACATTTCCTGTTGACATCCTATGGCCATAACGAACGTGCACAGCATACAACAACCTTCCCTTGAATGGGTTTTGTTTTTAGGCAGGTAAATACGGTTGTTTACATCAATACGAGACAAACATCATATTTCTTATTGATTTATAATTCAGAATAAATACAAACAAATTAAAGCGTGACACAAAGTCTCACAAAACAAGGCAACCACGCAGTGCTCACCGGCGTTTCTTTTGGAATAAGAGGAGAATGTGGCGAAGACAAAGGAAGGGTACGGTAGTCTTTGGATGTTACACAATTAATTAATACACACTACATATATCATAAGACACACAACAACCAAATTATCATCAGTGAACAAAAAACTTATCATCATCTTAACTGACCAAGGAATTAATAAAAAAAAGAAAAAATTTACATCGTAAAGGATTGATTATAAACCTATCATTATTAAGGCTCATTTCTGAAATGCGCATTAGATCTTAATACCAACGAGTGAAATCACCTGAGATTTTCAAATATAAATACAAAATCATTTAAAATGGACCATAGGGATGGAGGTGAGTCAAAAAAAATTCACAGGAATATTTGACAGCTGATTAAGTGGTTTAAAAGCGGTGGTGTGACCACCGTAAGAAAGATATGTATTGATTACTGAGTTTATAAAACTACACAAAAACGATTTATGCTAAATTAAAAATATACCCGTATTTTATATAAAACTATTCAACGAATGCGCTTTGGTTACGTGCCTGGAACGCGTAACGGAAAGAGGCTGCCATAAAAAGTGAGAAAAACACTGTAGCTCAGCTACTATGAAACAACGATAAACATGGTAAGGTATAAAATCATTTGGCTATATTAAAAGGGTAAGAGCCGTTGCCGAAATAACCAGCTGCGGCCGAATTAAACATGAAATCCGTTGCAGACGGTCCGACGGGAAATGCCGCTGGGTTGCCTGCAGCGCCTCCAAATGGTGCCATACCTTGCGGATAACGAGGCCACGCACCTGCCGTTGACTGCGATCGACCGTTCACGGGTGCCATACCGTTAGGGTACGGATAGGGGAAAGCGGCAGGGTTCGCTGGCATCATAGAGCCTAGAAGGATTGAAATAAAGGATAGAATCCGATATCGCAACTTGAATCTGTCAAATACCGCATACCAAAAAAAAAGAAGCAGAAACGATATAAAAAAGCTTTAAACGAATGTATTCGAATAAAAGCTGAGTGAAAACGAGGGGAATAGAGTGAAGCACTCACCCATTGCTGGTCCTTTAGCGGCAGCATAGTGCGGATATCCAGTTTGCCAGTATGGATTCGCACCAGCAAATCCAGCTGCAGTCGGATCGAAATGTGTTGGATAGGCAGCCGGATAGGCTGAGTACGGTTGAGGATGCGTAACCGTGGTCATACTTGCGTATGGATTCGTTGCAAATGACATTGAATGCATTGCAGCCATTTGTTGTTGTTGCTGTTGTTGAAACTAAAGAAAACGCTCGAATTGGTGACTTCGGTCGTAGGTCGAAAGGGCCAATTCACAAACTGTAGCATTTGTTTGTTCTAACCTGTTGCTGCTGCAATTGCTGTTGCTGTTGCTGTTGTTGTTGCTGTTGTTGTTGTTGCTGCTGCTGTTGACTCGCTGCCCTATGTTTAGATCTTGACGATTCACCGCTCCGTCTATTCCCACCCGATGTTTGCTGCGTCGTGGAGTCGGTAGAAGTTCGCATTCGCATCTCGGGGACTGGCGGCTGTGGCTGAATCGGAGCCGCTTGTGGCGGACTTCCAAAGGCGGGAGCTGATCCACCTAGAAATGTGAAGTAATCAATTCTTCACTTAACTAAATTGAATAACTACAGAAGCTTAAAAAGAGAAAGCCGAAATCGGTCAATTTCATGTCATCAAAAGAAGGAAGGCAAGGAAAGACAGCAGCATTTCAACAGCGCCAGATAAACTCCCGAACAACAAATGCAAATAAAAACTTATGAAATTAGTGAGAACGAATAGAATGGATCAAATTTCCGAAAGAAAAAACCCACCTTGACAAGACGGCCTCAACGGAGTACTGGGATCAGAATGCACAGTGGATGCGTTCACAGAGAGCGGTGCGAGACTAGCATAGGGAGCCTGGCTCGATGGACCAGCTCCACCTGCCATCTCTAACGAAGAATTGTGTGTTGAGTGGACCGATGATACGGACGACGGTTGGGCGCACATGTTCTAAACAAAGTTAACTGAAAATTCTGCGTAACAGAAGCTATACACAAGAATTATTCATATTTTTCTGAGCATGAATACTCGGAGTTCATCGAAGAATATCAACGATGTTGTGATACCTGCATAACCGGACTCATAAATGTCTGCTGTTGCATTTCGGGTGTATGCTGATTTTGCATGTGACACGATGGTACACTCCCAGGAGTTGTTTGCTTGAGACTTCTGAAAACTCACATGAGAGATAAGAAAATACGACGAAAACAACGTCAGAGAGAACAATATCAGAAAATGCTATAGGGTGGGGGTCGTCGAAAACTCCGGAAACTTTGAAAGGGAACGAAAAAAACAAATCATTATGAAAGAAAAAAGAAACTTACCCTGGGTATTGCTGCAACGGCGTGGTTACTGGCTGTTGATTTGGGACTGAGGAGCACTGTTCCATCGAAGGCATTGATTGAACAGGCAACACAGTTGCAAACATACCCTGTACCGAAACATGTAGGTATAAGGTGAGTTTTAAGAGAAATACCGAAATTTCAGCCCTAAGTGATATTAGAAATGTTCTAATAAGCTTGAATTAAACTGGGCCTCCTACAAAAGAGACTGTAAAATGACCAACTCAGAGGAGTGCTGCAAGCCATACGTACAGTAACGAGTTTCAAATTGAACTGCCACCAAGGAGTACAAAGGGAAAAGTAAAATAGAAAGATAAAGAAAAGAAATGAACAAATTCCCAGTTCCTACCTCTTGCTCATCATCATTCACCTTGTCCAGCATAGCAGGGGCTTTTGGAGGACGATCCATAGCCAACTTTTGCTTCTAAATAAACATCGTTAAACATTATGACCCATTGTAACGAAAAAAAGCCTATTAGTAGAACACACCTCCTCTTCGGTCATCTCTCTGACAGGTGGAAGAATCTCGGGTTCGATGTTGGCCGGTGAAAGCTGCGGGGGTGCATCATCGTCGTCAGTGTTGTAGTCCTCGTGCAACGGTGGGGCGTCACCTACTGGAGCAACTGGAGCGGAAACACCGTGATGTAAGCGAGGTGGAGCTTCATCACTAGAGCCACCGCCTCCTGAGCCAGCGACGATAGCGGCCTCTGCTTGTAGCTGAGGAGGATGATCGCTTTCTTCTGATGGTGCACACCTGAAACAATGAATAATTTCACGAATAATTATAATAATAATGAATCAATGAATTAGTCTTAACAAAAGTTCTTGGCCTAACTTGAAATCAAGACGTAGGACGGGACCAATTCTTGTATATGTAAATGACAGAATACGATGCTATACATAAACCCCAAAATGAAAAATCTGAGACCCCATATGACTCTACGTGTTCGCTAAGAGCGGACTCGCTAACCTCGAATATCCGTCATCATCGTCTGGTACTCCACCCATATTTACAGCTTCTTCGTGAACCGGAATCCGATCTCCCAATGGACGAGGTGAGTCAACTCCAACAGGACCGCGACTTGAACAACTTGAAGCACTTCGAGATGACTCAGTTGGTGGATGGCTTAAACGACAAATCGACGTAAATGAATCGTGCTAGAAAAAATGGACTCTCTTTCCATAAAAGAGAATAGACAAGGAAAACGCACAAATCAAATAGAAAAACGACAGAAGACACCAAAAAAATCTTACCTATGATCAACATCACTATGTTCGCTCGTATCCGCACTGCTTGCTGTCGTAGACTTACCCTCCTTAGGGTGATGCCGTTCCCCTCGGTGACCTGTTTGTGACCCAGCACCAGACCGAACAACTGGAGGAGTTGAGAGTGCCTCCGTTCGAGGTCGATCTGTTGGAGGCGGTGTAGCTACAATTGCAGCCACCTAAACAGAACTCTCTGAGCAACATTCACCTCACATTCAAGAAAGAATTGAAGTACGAAAAAAGCCATTAGTAACAAAAAGCGAAAAGGTCTCACATACCTCTTCATCAGCTTCAACATCCTGGAGCGTCCTACCTCCACCAGGGCTACATCGAACTGCGGCATCACCCAGCCGCATCGGAACGGTTGCAGCCGTACCGACGGATGTGGTCGGGCTATCGCAATGAGGGGCGGTTGAGGAAACTGCATCACGAGCTGCTGATGGCAACGGAGAGGCTGTCACGGCAGCAGCTTTTGGGGGACTCCTCTGACCGTAGTTACCAGGGAACACCTGAAACAAACACTTAAACACATTTTAATGCCTAGCACTCAATCGATATTCGAGTAACCCTTACCTTTCCGGGGCTCTTGATAGGTGGCTTACGAGGAGCCGGTCTCCTCTTTCGCTGAGTGGGCGGCACCTTGCCTTTTTGAGGTTTCTTCCCAACGTGGAACGAGACATCCAAGTCATCTGAAGATAACAGATAGCTAGAGATAGAGGAAGTATTCGACGAATTATTATCTGAGAATATTAACAGTGGGAACGGGAACGGAAGGAGGAAGGAATAACAAGGGAGGAGAAAAAGTAAACAGTTTTCGTATATCTCACCAGACTCAGATTCCGAACTTGTGGATGGTGAATTCGTATCACTCTCATCTTCCTCAAAAACGGCTTTTCCTCTTCGAGACAGACCACCGTTGGAACCACCACCAACTTTCCTTCCATTTGATGTGGAAACCGAAGTTGGGACTTTCTTGCGAGCAGCTGATCCCGTTGTTTTAGATACATCAACTGAAATAACCACTCTGTTTACCTATATACGGCAGTTCATTCTGAAGCGGAATTAACTACAAATAAAGTGAATCTCAAGAAACGAGTTAACCAGATCCTTACGTCCCTATTTCCTATACAATAAAATTCTAACCACGTAATAAAATATGCTCCAAACGTACCACGCTTCCCTTTACGAGTAGTACGATCATTGTCATTGTCTTCGTCCGGAGAGTCATCACGTCTTCCTCGCTTTGTCAACGGATCTTGAAAAAATTATTCAACAGACTTAATGGATATCTGATCTGTATCTGATGGACTGCTGGTTAAATACCGCCGTAGCCAAGAAAAATTCAAACCATGGGACTAATCACGAAAGACAAGTAAAATTTCAGAGCGTGAGAATTTCTTTTTCTTACCATCGTTGTAAATATGTCAAAATAGCGCACATATTCCCATAGCTACCCTTGTCTTGCTGTGGTAACTTATTTTCGCGAACCTTCACGTTAAACTTTAAATGCCATGTCTATGATTACTCTTGATGCTATACGAAAAGGCATTATTATCTATACGAATTCTCATTAACAACTGAAATTTAAGCAAGGTCACCAACCACGACATCCTCTACGCGTTTTTGGATCTTCATCCTCACTGGTGCTGCTACTCGTCTCCTCTTCGGTGGTCGTCGTAACTTTATTGATTTGTCGACGACTACCTTGGACAGATGCATTTGCAACAGCAGGAGTACCTGTTGTAGAACCGTCCAATTTCAATCGTCGAGCGGCGGTTGCCTTTCGACAAGACCGTAGGGGAGCAGCACCCTAAAGAAACTCATCTTATGTTATTTATGTGTCATGGAACTATAAGCAAAATTAGCGATAATATAAGTTTTTGTGAGAAATGGGTAACCTCTGCAAAACTTTGTGATGTGACTACACTAAATCATCCAATCCCGTCACCCATCACTACCTAACGAGTGAAAACAACAGGAGGACACTACAGAAGTCAATCCTCTAAATCTAGGCGTTGGTAGGCCCGCTTCAGATCAAGAAATCATTCCCACAACTTGATGAGGAAACAACTTTATGCGAAATTATAACACAAAATTATATCTCGTTTTCAACCAAGCTCAACCAGGCATACTATCAGGATCGATGCAAATTTTTACAAATAAATATTATAACCATTAGATATCATCACGAACTCGACAACTATTTCAATAAGAGGTGACCAGTAAAAGGACATTGTGAAATTTCCCGTAATGATAACTTTGTTAATTCTTCCTAATTATTTTAACAGTCGTCAAAAATCTATAGAACTGTGCAATTATCACCTTTTTAATGGTGCTACCAACAGCTGCTAATGAAACACCGGATGGCGTACTCGTAACGGCTGCATTCTGATTTGGCGATGATGGTGTCACAACTGGAGATCGAATACCAAAATCTTTAGATGGAGTATAGACAGTTGGAGACCACTAAAACAAAAATGGCGTATAAATGCAGATATGAGAACGCGTAAACAAAGATTCCACACGTGGATCAGGAAAAAACATGGACGAGATTTCACCTTGAGCGCAGCTTCATTCAACCAAATCCTCGTTTTATCCGCTTTCGCTTTTTTCCAGTGTGCTTCGATCATTGTCCAGTTGAATACCAATCCGACACTAGAAATGAACTGGTGAAGTAAAAAACCTAAGCAGATGCTAACCTAGAACGAACTGAAATTGAACCCAAAACCTAGTCTGAAAAAACGTATCCCACCTGCCGTTTTGCTTTTGGAACCATCGTAACGCATCGAAAACTTCAACGATGTCGTGCACAGCTATACCAGTGGCTTTTGCGAGATCTTCAAGTAGAAATAAACAGTTATTGGGCAAAGTATACATAAACCCATAACCAACAAAAGAATGGAAAAGGAAGAAAGATTGAAAGATAATCAGGAGCGTCTAACAAGATTCTCATCCGAAAAATCTCTGTAATAACCTCGTCTATGATTATAAGAACAGGGTGAGGTTCATGGTTGATTTTATTTTCAACACGAAAAGAGGCTACTATGGGGAAAAGGACCCAGGTTCATTGTAGCAGTAAATGAATTGCTTGAAAACAGATCGGCAGTGAAAATCTCACCAGTGAGCAACAATTTCTTTGTGCTATTCTTCGGCACGTGCTCGTGTATGTATTCAAATAAGGCAGTCCTCCAGTAACTTGCATAAGAAATTCTGCCCAAATCCGACAACGGTCGCTCCGGTGTGCCCATCATATGTTCACGACGCGAAAGTAGAAAACCTATAACATGGTTTTATTCTGACCCTTAAATTGTTTTTTGGGCAAGTATGGAGGTTCTACAGCGGTAGAGCATCGCTACAGATTAGTGAGCGAAACCAATGTAAAGTAAATTTCAACAAAAAAAGGAGATAAAACACAAAAAACTTACTAAAATCTATTAGAAAGCGGCCGAATCCCTGTTTTTGAAAACATGGCAAGGTTACAATGCAGGATAAGTTGAACTTCTGCTGGCTGTACTTTTCCTGCAACAATACAAACATTCCCTTCCTCCAACTCAAAACTATCTGACAGCAGAGATTATGACTGAGAAATCACTTTCGTTTGCAGCTCTTACTCTTAAATACTCTCAAAAGAGTTACCGACTCTTTTATGAACTTCATGGGTACTTAAAACCTACTTTTACAACCTTATCAAAGAATCATCTCAGGCGCATCATGAATTCGGTAGTTATAAAACGGAAAAATGCAATAAATACTGGGTTATAAAAAGCTGAGAAGGTGCTAAGCATACTGAATTTGAGGGATGTAAGTAAAAATTCCAGTAAAGAGCGATGTCTTTGGTTCACAACATTGGCTTGGAGCAAAGAAAGCCAGAAAAAAAACTCGATGCCTTGATAGGCAGCATCACACAGAATATAAAGATTTCAAATAACTAACCTTCGAGAAATATCCAACTAAATGAAATCCGTATTCGTCATTCTTGGTGACAACGTAAAACAAAAAGGGTTCCACATCATAGTATAACGTTTTGTGATCGAGAAATAACTTTGCAATCAAACACAGGTTTTGGCAGTATATCCTGAACAAGTAGTAGTGGGTTACGGTCAGGAGAAGATGGAAACAAAAATGAAAAAATAACAGAGGGACGAAAAAATGGTGATCCTCAACTCACCTTGAAACATTGCCATCCACTTCGAACACGGAAACATTATTATTACGATAGATCTCATTTCCAGGCGGATGGCGCCATTCACATTTTTTCTGAATGAAAGCGATTAAGCAGCAAGTCAGGTATTATCCTGATTTAAATTGAATCAGCGAACAAGTGGAAAAAAAAGATCAGACACCAACACTCACTGGGTAAAAAACTAAACTTAAAGGCTGCACTTCGAAAAAGGTGGAACAATTCTAAGGAGAAGCGTTCAAATAGGTGCGCACTTCCCAAGCTGGAAAACTCACCATATGTTGCGCTAAAATGGCCTCCGTTTTCATATATTTCAAACAGAATTCGCAAATATGCAATATGGGAACATGAGCATATTCCTGAGGATATGGAGCACTGTACCAGGTAGAAATTTCATATGATCCTTAAAAACAGTCTTCACTACGGAAGCAAGTCAGAGCGAAAACAGCTCTTCAGTAAGAAAACTAGTTGAATCGAATTCAAACCTATTCGTATGGCCAACGGCCATCGTGGTTCATCCGTTGGCTCTTTCATCGTTGTCGAGGCGATCTCTCTGATTGCTTTATCGATACTCTGAATGGAAAACATTTATAATGCAACAAGAATGATCCAAAGTCACCAAAATAACGCCAAACTACTATTTTATCATGGGAATTAACTAAAAGTCTTGACCACATCCGTTATAATTGTCTTAACGGATGTGATAAAACCAGGCAGACCGGTTCGATCAGAAATTCCAACCTCAAAGAAGCAATGATTGGTGGAAAGCAAGAATTTTCACATTCACGCTTCATTAGGCGAAAGCCTTAGAACCATGAAAAGCACTTGTCCGCCCAAAAATCAATGTCATAAATAAGTCGTGAAATAGTTCCGCAGATGATAGGAAGCGTTCCTCGAATTAGTTATTACAGAGGTTCATTAATGCAGTATGACATCATTAATCCCGTTATCTTTCTTGGGAAGATTCAAAAAGGAATGAGATTTTCTAATTACCTTCGAGTAACTAGGAATGCGAAAAAGTTCATTCTACATTCACATGCGTAGCAGCTACAAGAGCGCATATAATGTTCAAGTCGATAACAAATGCAGTCCAGTCACCCATGGGAACACTATCATTCCAATCCAGATCGAGCTCATGGTAGAATAAGCCAACATTGCCTTACTCACGCTCGCGCATTGCTAGTTGAAAAACAAATAAAAAAGTCATCAAACCCGTGAAAGGCTTTCCGAAAAGAAATAGGAATCGATAACCAGACACACCAAGAAAATTCGGAAAACTTGATTGTTACAGCAAAACAACTAACTGTCATTAGGGAGTTTGCTTTGCAAGAAGAAAACCACAAATGTAAAAAATCATGTTTAAACACCAACCTCCTGAGCTCTTGACTTTACTGCATCAAACATCCGTTGCGCTTGTTCAGTTATCCGAATTTTTCCTTCTTTATCCACACTCTGGAAATTCTCCTTCTCACCGGAAGGCGACGCGGTGCAAGCCAGAACGTCATCGTTGCGAGCTGTGTGACCACTGAAAGAAACCACTATGAAACGAAGGGGAATGAAATGGGATGATCCCATAAATTCCCTTCATGTTAACTTCTAGAAGATTGATGGATTTGGGAGATTCTTCCGATTCCATGCAAAGGCTTACAAATACAGAGAGAATTTTTGGCAATAAGTGCGCAATTCTTTCGACGTCAACGAGGGATGTCAACCCCCCACCACCCCCCCCCCCTTATAGTGATAGTGGAGTGTGTATATCTCCCTGAAACGAGTCTTCCGAACTGTACCCAAACGATCGTTCACTCGGGTGAAGTCATACGGCTTTTCGTCAAGTTCTCCCCCGCGTCCCCAGGAACCTACTTTCGCACTGAGTCACACTTTCATCCCCGAACAACTTCGAATTAACTCTTTGTAATTCGAGTGATTCACAGTGATTTGAAAACTAAACCTGTGCAACAAATACGCCTCCATGCACCACTGTTCGTTCACTTAACTTTATTTCAGGGAACTCAAGATGCAAGGGATACAGGTCTGAAGGAAGTGCAGCAGGATTCTGGTTAGTGGTATGTTGGAGAACGGCACTAAGTTAGATCAATGATGGGGATGATACTAAAAAGTGGTTCAACAACCCTGGAGACCTTCCCTCCAATAAACTTGTTCCCTGATCCACTACCTCACACCATTTGACACTGAATCTGACTGGAAGGAATTCGTCACCATTTAACTACCTTTGCACCCGGTTTTCAGCGTAAGTAGAAGGCGAACAATTTCAGAAGACTCAAGCTTAGCTTTAGATGTCGGCATATAAAATCTCCTCGGAGATGATTTGTTAAAATGCTTACGCAAAAGTACACCACCAGGCCCTTTGTAGAATTTCACGCCAAGCCTCGCTGGGATTTGCAGATTAGATTCCTAGGGAAACAGTACAACCACCGCGCCATGAATTATACAGATGAATTCAAGAGCCCTATTACATAATGTCAAGAGGAGATACTTCTCGTGTCACAACCCAACCTATGCCGATCCTCTCCAAAACACACACATTGAGACGCTCAAGCCGTACTCTCGTTATTAAGACAGATACCATACACTATGGAGAAATCATTCATGGGTACGCCCGACGGTTTCAAACCTCATTCAAAACCTCAACAACAATCACTAGAAAAACGATAGATAAAAAAATGAAGAAGAGAAATCAATTGAAAAACGATTAGTTGAAGCGAACTTACTTTTTGACCGCCTTCCTCTTGTTCCGCATCTTCGATGACGCCTAAAAGAAGAAAAAAAAGATGTCGAATCAAATGAAGTCACACTGACATGTTCCGAAATCACATTAGAGCAATGACTAATGTACAATTTGATGCGACTAAAGTTGAAACATGGGGCCGCCAAGCAGCCATCACCTTCGTTTTACCACGATGGCGGCCATCGACGCACGACACAAGAACCGGTTCTTCTCGGTGTCTGTGGCGGCGAAGACGACGGCCATGGTGAAACGACGAATAGTGACGACAGTCACAGCGTTCGTTGGCAGTTGGCCAATTAAATGGAACAACTTAAAAGGGATAACATGATTGATAATTAAAACTGGTTCTATTCTATCATGAATACAATACGTGGTCATCGTAACATCGTGTGGCGCTCTCAAAACCAATCAAGCATAAAAACATCCGCACGTCAACGAGAATTTGAATATTAACTGACTTAAAAGTGACAAAAATATAAAAACCAGAAGGTATACAGGCACTTTCAAAGACGCTGATAAAGGTAAAATGGTCAATAGATCGAGGAAAAATTAAAACTCCTACTGAAAAAATGAGAAAAAAAACTCTGAGTTGTGAGTTCACCTACACATGAGGCTGAAGCATTTAGATTGGCAACTGCATCAGAAGGGCCAAGAAACCCATGTGAAACTTGTCAGTTGAGTTTGTCAAAATATTCCTCTAAAGGAGGATCACTCGGCTGTGGGTGGGACAACGTGGAGAGGGACCTACTCATGCTCTAGAAACATCGCTTGTAAGCGGGTTGAAGTCACATAAAAGGCGCTAGTCAACATATTATTCTAATGGTAGCGCAAACGCTCCAATCTCAACATCACGGCTGCATAAATCATTTTTTGCAAGAATCAAAATGCAAATCACGGATAATGAACTAATAGATAAGCAGATAGATAAATGTATAATGCATTTATATGGGGCGGTACTCGAGAAAACATTTGCATTCTTGTACTTACACTTAGCATAAACAAACAACGGATATCCATGCACATACATAAAATTTGCCCCTTCTAAAATTCCCAAAAACCTATTTCATAACGACCGAAACAGAAATTCATTTTTAACCCAAAACAATTACTATGGTAATTTCAAATAACGAAATCGAAAACCCGATTTTACTGGACATTTCCAAAAACGTTTAGATTCCGAAATTGAAATTTTGTTGGAACTGGGAATTTTCAGAAACTTCTCATCTCCTAAAAAAGATGGGAAATGTTGAAAATGGAAAGAGTTCTGAATGCCTTGCTATCTTAAATGAATTCTGACTATATGAGGCCAAAAAACTAAATTCTCGAAAGGTCATGCGAGAGCTTTTTTTGAACTTCAAGGGAAGAGCAGGCATAAAAAAAGCATAAAAAACAAAAAAAAAAGCTCAGAAAAAAGACGATTTGCGTAATCAAAAACATTGTGAACAACAATCACTAAAATATATTAGATATATGTAATAAAAATAGCACCAGAGTAAAGTATTGGGAATCTACACGTGGGCAGTATTCGAGGAACGACCGAGTGACCTCTAACGAGGCCTGCCGGTCGGCTGAGGCTCGTTAATCAAACCATATTCGAATCCATTGGCACGCGGGAAAACCTTGGCACACCTGGATTGGACTTTGGGCGCTGTTTGGTAATTTTCAGTCAATTTTGCTAAATCCTTGAATAAACACGAAGATTGGGGTCTCCGGCCGTGAGAGTTAACTCCTTCCTGGATTTGGACCACCCACCCGGACACGGTTTTTTCACAGAATCCAGGACATAGGCTAATAAAGGTCACCTTAATTGCCGTTCTGTCAAGTGCAAAAAAAGTCTAGGCACAGATTTCTCTAATGGAAACAGGAAAAAAATAATTCACTTATAATACGGTTTAGAATCAGCGTAAACTAGTCAGCTCAACACTCTGGGCGATTAGACCCACTAAAACAGTCGTATCCCCAAAAACCTCCCATTAAGAGACAAAGATGCTACCGCTGTTGAAAACCCTGTCGTAAACTTTTCAGGACTTTTGAGTGGGATGCAACCCAAAGAACAGGGAACCCATTCAATGCCACCCAGGAGGATCAAAAACTATTTACAAAAAGAAAAGAAACCTCGAGTAATCAGCTGATAATAGAAGGAATGCATATCAATGTTTGACTAAACGCCCTATATCACGGAACTACACCGTTTTTCGTAGGTGAAACGCTTGACTTGGGCCCGGAACGACGTCAGGCACCTTAACTGATAATTTCACATCTGATATCCCATTTATTGTAATCACTCATTCGTTGAACTGAATCTATTTCAATTGAAGGGCACATTCCTGGGTGAAGCACTTTTCTCGTCTTTTTTGGGTCATATCACTCGCGAACAACTGCAGTAAGTCGGCGTATGAGTATCAGCATTGTGAGTGTGTCATCGATTTTCACTGGGTCTCGAGAGCTCCTCGGCCAACAAGGTCAGAGTTAGTGCATAGCGGCCCCAAGTGTCCTTAATAACCTTACATTGTTCAAATGACTCAAAAGTTCATCACTAAAGTAAAATTCAGTTGCCACCCCAGCCAATGCATATTCACAGACCTTCCAATCGATAGAAGTTACTCAATCGGCAAATCTCTGTAAATCTGCGCTCGACATAGTTACGCAAGTCACCTAATCAGGCGGATACCACCTGATATCGACATGTACTCTGCGGATAATGGATGAGATTAGCAACCAGTTTCAGTCCCACAGTGAAAAAACAGGAAGACCAAAATGTCACCCATACGGCTTCGAAGCTTCGAGGCTTTTTTTCATAAGAGCAATATTTGCTTGGGCTACTAACATAAGGATAAAAATTATGGGCAGATTTTCGGAATCGAAAACATCATCAAAAAATTGAAAACTTTTTTCAGCTAAACATCATCAAAAAATGGAAAACTTCTTAAACTTTGCTCTCGAGTGTTACAGAGCGTTTTCAGGTTTTTGGGGGATAAAGGAATTTCTGCTACTTGATAACATTTGTTGAGTGGTTTCCACTTTTGCCCAAGGTCATCAGTGCGCGAGGAATCTTCGCTTGAAAGGTAATAAGAGGCCCCTTTTGAGAAAAAAGTGATAAGGATGACGAGGTGGAGAAGGAGGGGGAAGGGATGGGGGGTAGTGAGAAGGGAAGCTCCCTGAATGCCTAAATTTAAACGAATGCTATGAAACAGTCATATAAGGAGGGCGTATTTCTCTACTGAACCACGGTGAAAGCCGATTCCAGGCTTTTCAACCGAGTTTTCGTTATGGTAGGTTCCAAAAATGTCAAAACTGAAGGCGGACAAGCTTCGCTACTTAAAGCCGATGACGTATGTAGCTGGGTAGAAAGCTGACTCGTTGGTGGATCTCAAGAAAGGGCAAATAGAATGAGATGAGCAATAAGCCAGTCAGGACTCGAGAAACAGGCAAACTGATGACATCCGAAGATGATGAGGATGCTCAGGAAAAACACTGCTACCCAAGGTAATCAAACGGTAAGAATACATAGGAGCTATCAATCCCAAGTCTGAGCGAGAGAATAAGAAAATCTGCGTCTTAATGGCTACGCCCAGGAGTTGGGGATATCAAGAACGCCAAAATTCAATTTGTTCCCATTTACCCCTCCTATTCTGGATACTCTTTCGAACACCCTCCCATAGTACTCAGGTGGAAGAAAACAGCTCGTATTCTTAAAAATGTTGGAGGTGGCGGGGGTAACACTAATGAATACTGGAATGCCAACGATGGGCGCAAACACGACTTGTTTTTAACGTCCATCCATGGCGAACCTTGGTCACCCTCATTTTCCAAACAAATGGGAGCAATCATAAGTATGGACGGGACGGGTTACAGAGGAACTGGATGAGGCTATTGAAATTCGATTGGACGCCACTTCGTGAACACTACACCTCGCATCGTCAACAGATATCTGAGCAAACATCTCACCAGTCAATACTACGCTGTCGGCTTGGTGCTAAATTGACACGCCGCTCAGCCCATTCACTCACACCACCATCACTTCATAACTGCACAACAATCGACGGATGGCGACGAACGACGAACGCACTCATCGTCATCGCCCCGACATCCTGCCGCCGCCGCTGACGGCGCTGCCGTCTTCTGCCCATGGTAAGCGAATAACAACCATTGCAAGTGGTCGATATTCACCATAAGGTAATCCCGAAGGCATTATCTTCGAAATAAACAAGCGAGATCTAGCTTAACTACGATGACATTCCAACAACACGCGACAAAACCTCAACAACCCCTGGTCTAAGCTCCCCATAACTGTTGAGGGAAACTACAGCAAGCGGGATGGCCATGACCCCTTGAATTCAAACGGGGTCAAAGTACTGAAACAGTACTTTTTGTTGCAGTAATAGAATACACTGGAATCGTTGTTACCGGCAGAGGGACATTGTCGGCGACAAAGGTCGGTTTGCCCAGAGCAAACAAATCATGGCGAAAAACTGTGAAGAGGTGGTTTCGATTGGAAATATGCAACCAATGCTTTTGAAGGGAAGTTTGAGGCATTGCCTCGAAGAGCAAATAAATGAAACAAGTAAATAAGAGCAAGGATGACTGTAAGTAGCACTGAAAACGTTTGAACGTTTAGTTAGAAGCTTCTCAAAGCTTGAATCATAACTAAATAAAGCAGACGACGACAAAATGAGGCTTCATCATAGAATCAAACCTTCACATCTGTCAGTGGCTCTCAATTTGGACATGACTGCATCTAATTATCTCTAGTCGCTTTAAATTGGATTAAGAGACACCAACTCACTTAATCGATACGCTCCTGCCAAATGCAGTTCCTCTGAATATACATCTGCCACAGTTATTCACGCCTTATATCCCATTCATAACGGCCACTACCTTACTATATGTGATTTCACGGTAACCCGGGCATTCAAGCCTGGAAGAGGGAGATGAACAGTAGCGACTTCTTCGTTGAATAATATTTGGGGATAGCGAGCCACAACGGAAATCCTATCCCATTCTGTCTCCTAAAGAAAGGATGCCCAATCAATTATATAATTAAATGGAATCGGACCTCACAAATTACAAAAGGCCATATTGAAGTCATATGTTACCAGCAACTAATGAGCCAACCAGTCATCCCATTAGGGAGTTTATGGCTTTATATGTTCCGTAGAGAATTACAGCTGACTATTTCACCCATCCCCAGACCGCAACGTCTAGGAACAGAGGGTCACTAAGTGCAAGGTAAAAGTGACGTGCTTTTACTGTAACTGTTACAAATGGGAAAGAAAAAACAAAATAGAATTAAAAACAAGATTTACGGGCAATAAAAATAACTAAGGCTGCCCAAAGGAAGCTTGACGCATTAGATTAAGGAAAACAATAGATGAACGTCACTGAAAGGTATTATATGAAGAGGTGTTCCTACTTTTACCATTTAAGGTGACGTTTGTTTTCTACCTATCCTTAATGCTTCGTTTAAATATCTTTCTCAATCCAATGCCCTTCTGCTCTGTCTAAAGAATTCATCTTACAGTAGTCTCAGTATTAAGCCATATTGAAAAGTTTTTCCACTTCATCACCTTCAATAGATTCAAATTTTTCTGTTGAACCAGAAAAAATAGCAAAGTACACCATAAAAGGGCATGTTATTGGAACGATGAAGGTTGCAGGAAATCGTCAAAGTCATGAAAAGTACTTTTCACAAAGTGCCAATGACTTGTGGAGGCAAATTCACGGTTCAGAAATTTCTTGGCTGAATCCTCTGCGAGCGGTGTTGAAATTATGAAAAAAAATTTCAAAAAACCAAAAAAGGCAACAATATGGCATATAAGACGAGGTGGCGCGCCCTGTCTCAGTAATGAATAAAGAATGCGAATCGAAACTCTTCTCTTTCTCCCTCCTCTCGCTGACAATTCGATTCCGCCCTCATTTTTATGCCTTTCGAACACGCGCACCACGCTCCTCTGCTCTCCCGCCGCCGTCACAGCCAGCGCCGATGTGATAGGCGCAATGGAAACGATTGCAATAAAATCGTCATTCTTGCACATTTACAAATCCTTCTCGCTCTTACGCCTGTTTTATGGCAAAATAAGGAGGATGAGGCATAATTTGCAGGGTCGAACGCTTATATATACATTTTAAAAGAGACCTCAGACATTTCTAGACTTCGCAGCAAATTGCAGTCAAAAACTGCCCAAGAATTCCTATTAATTCCGGACAAGTAAGCGGAAGCATGCAGATGAACCGACAAAAGGAAATGAGTGAGCGACAATCATCCGCCTGGGTAAAGTATGGTTCCACATTCCAAGCAAGGATAAACCCAAAAGACGGGCATGAGAGTTGCTTCCGCACCTACCACCACATCGCTTGCCCGATTATTGGTTTATGCCCGGAGAAGCCAAACAAGCGGACCAGTTGGTACCACATCTGCCTGCGAGCTTGAAAAAGGTTCATGATCAAAATGACTTTTACCTTTGGTTTATCGCAGACAGACCTTCTCTTTGATTCCAACTCGAATACAACTCAATTGTTCTCCTTCCTTAACCTGACCTGTACATAAGTCAGTGGGTTACCAGTTGTGAATCTTAGCAATATTCACGGTGGTAGGGCTCAATTCTAGCTGATAGGCCCTGAATCGAAATGGTGATTCACACCCATTTTGCTCGAATTGCTCGCGATTTTCTTGATGAAGGACGTGATGATAATATCCTTGAAGTTCCTTGGATCAAAAACCACACATAAGCAACAAGCGCCTCTTTAACACCACCTATAACGGACGCTTAAGAAGCTTTGGCGCGGCTTAAGCCTTGCTATGATCCTCCCAATCCTCTCTTAAAGACAGTATCCGCCATACAGTAGGACCGTCTCACCAAGATTCTGGGGGAGAGAGCGGTGCAGTGCGGAATATCCGTCAGTGATACAAAAAGTCAGAAGAGGTTCCTACACTAAAGACTGTGTTTTGCGACGGGTACCCAAAGGAGAAGTCAAAATAGGAGAAGGTGAAGGAGGGGCCGGATAAGGTCTAGGAAAGAATAATCCTAGAAATTACTCGACACAAAAGGGCCGCACTCTACAACGCTATCAGAATTACGACTCCTTCCTTACAAAAAGCTGAACTCAATCGTTCTCTCACTTAAACCAAAAAACCTCTCGAATATTCTTCATCATAACCCCCCCTCTCCCCCCCCCCCCCCGCTTAGGGCCACCCTATAGAAGCGCTATTAGCCAAAACCTGGCACATTCTGAAGGAGTCGAGTAGAATACAGCGACATCCAATTCCACATCAGTTGCCATTCGTGTGCAGCTCGGATGCCGGTGGGCCGCCCATGTCTCATTATTGAAGGCGAAGATAGGAAAACAGGGAGTCAAAGTGGAAGGAGAATCTAGACAGCGAGATTAGGAGACGACACACATGACTGAGTGCTACTGCGACGCATACGAACGGCAGCTGTCACTAAACGACTCCACCCAAACGTGGTATGGGATCAAGCTTGAAAAGGATGTGTTTTACACAGGATAAGAGGAAAGGAGGGAGGGAGAGGAAGGCTACGTCAAAACAAGTCACGTGGATACACAAATTCTCGACTGACTTTCATAGAGCTCATCTCAAAAAGCGTGGCCGCGGCCACATGTAACCCCAGTACATCCAAAAAAATTCAGAGGATTGGATTGAGGATCACCCAGCTTATCTAAGAACCTGAAAAGCCTCCAGTAGTTGCCATCCCACCTCGAGGCCAGCTCATCCTCCCACACGAAAAGGATGAGATGAAAATGTTGGTCGGAATATTGACCAGTTTCAATCATCTACGGCATCAAACATACACTCGATGCCTCTCGATTCTGAATGGTAAATGAATTCATGGCGCACTCTCAACTGAATCATATGAATACAGAACTTGCTCCAGACTTAGATGTAAGAATTCAGTATTTAGTAAGAAAATATATAAGTATTCGCTCAATGCGAAGCGAAAAAAAGCTTGATACTTTCACCTGACTGGAAACAAACATTGAAGGACGTAAAATTATCCAGTGGCAGGTTGCCATGAAATGTTTTCTCCAATAGCTGCAAGGGGAAGATCCTTTAAAATACCCACCTGACTTTCACGTTCACTCATCTCCGCTGCCGTCGTTTCATCATCTTCTTCGGTCGTCTCATCGGCAGAGGTTCCCAGTTTCGCAGAACTCGAACGACGTCGTCCACCGCGTGACTTTCGCGGACTTCCCTGTGGTGTATGTGGGAGTTTCGGCGTACGAACTCGTTTTACTGGTGGGCTTTGGCTTTTCGATGATGATCGTGTCTGAAGTCAGATCATCAGCTTTGCTTAACCATACGATTTGAAAATAATCCCATCCAAGTAGTTTATGACCTCCACTCCCGCGCGTGAACCTTTCCAAAGCTAACTCATTACCGCTTTCTAAATAAAGGCTAGCGCAAATAGACAGTAGTACTACGGTATCAATTTCTGGCACCAAATGGTTAGCATTGCTATTCGTAACCAATTCCAAATCGTTCATTACACTCATATCAGCGTATAATGAAGAACACAAATGGGATTAGGCTCCGCCAATCAGCCAACAGCTTTCTGCTCTGATTCAAGAATAGATTGAGCTCTGAATGGGATCTACGAGCTTATGAGACTCTGCCACCACAGTGTTGGTGCCCATCCTCAGCAACTTGACAAGCCAGTAACGACGAGAAAGCTCTGTCACACTAATTTGAGGTATACATACTTTGCGGGGCCACTACCTCTTTTCACTGAAATGAACCACTTGCTCGATTTGGTGAGTAGGATTTCACCAGAACGAAAGCTACAATTCTAAAAACTAGAAGCACGAGACCCGAAGGAGCTGTAGAGTATCCGAAAGAATTCCCAGTAGTGGAAGGGGGGAAGATGATTGAGTTTCAGGTGGCAGTCAACAAAAACCCCTTATTGCGCCTTTCCTATAAATCACTACAAATGATCGCCTACGCTACCCCACTGGCACTGTACTCATACGATTCCGTTACTTGCCTATATGGTTGAACCGAGAACATCAAATCCATCAATCTCAACCCTCTAATTCGATTGTTTCCCGATCCTTTACCGGATAAGTCTAGGTCTAATCTTGATAGTTTGTTGAAAATCCGCTATGTTAGAGGCACCCTATCCGGACTGGCAACGATCACAACTTCAACACATTGGAAAGTGTGGAAAGTTGAAAATTTGGGATAGTTAACAGTAGGCAGTCATGAAGTTAGTTGAAAGAACATGAAAGGATACACGAATCTCACTCGATGATGCACAACGCTACTCCTCGATGACGGTGAACTGAACAGTGCCGCACTGGCACTGTTCTGCGTTCCACGACCACCCACCACAGGCTGCAGTTCACATTCAGTACGACGTCCTCGCGTCGATGATGATGCCATCTAAAGAGTTCATGCCATCATGGTGACCCCCATTATAAAAAAAGAATGAGGGAAAACTCGGGAATACTGTTATTTCTTCTGGAAGATTCTGTCGCTTTAAGTATAAAACTGTTAAATTGGCCCAGGTCCATGAGCTGCATGCTCCTTACAAAAGGGTTTTGGTAGGTGCTTTATCTGAGTAACATCCTTCGAGATCAGGAATCTAAAGTTCAGCCCGTTCCCATAGGGATTATAATAACAGGGGAGATTCGTGAAATTTTTTTTAATAGTTTTATGGTTTGGGCCGGCCCCAATTCGAAACTACGACATCTCCTTGAAAATCTCGACTTTTCTCAAAAGATATTTGAGTGTTTGGTCCCATAATCGTCTCAAGAGAATTGAAGGCTTGCTTATCCTGACTTCGTCTGGCTCCCTGGATACGCCACAGTGATTTTCGGTGTCAGTCATTGCCCTTTTCCCATCTAGACGAAAATAAACAAAACAATAGGTCAGCCATTAAACAGAAAGCAGTTAGGAAGGGAAAAAAACAGCAACAGAAAAGGAAACTCAGTACATTAAAGAACACCACACGAACTATTGCATGAATATTTCTGATCAGTAGGAGAGCACACTCACTCATGTGCAAAAATTCCGAACAAATTCGTGGGAGGATCAAATTCATTAGCGATCTCATTTCAATACCTTCCCACCCTTATCGGACCTTTATACCGAGAAAAAAGCTTACTGAGGTCTTGAAAAGTTAAAAATAACCGATAAAAAGTACCTGCTTGCTGGGCGAGACTGGTTCCGCGTCTTCGAATTTCACTTCACGAGTACTGGATGGACTTTGTGGAGACGATCGAATCGGAGAGCGCTCTAGAACATGCAACAATAAATTTGGGAGATTATTTCGAAGCTATCGAAAGAGTCTACTTCTCCTAGTCTGAGTGAATCAAATAAGTTTGGGAGGATAGAAAATATATGCCGAAGGGAGAGCTACAGAGAAATACCAGATGGTCTTATTTCGTTCTTACTCCTATAGACCTACTCCTACGCACGCTGATAACTCCTTCCCACAAAAAAAGAGCAATTAAAAAGTAATACGGTGAGTCAGAAAACATGCTACCAAAAAATCCTTCAAAAGCATAAGAATTCTACGAGGTTTCTGAATAGTATTGATAGAACAAAAGTCCATACTGACGTTAGTCTCTGTCCATTTCGAATTTGATGACGCCCTTGCGTCTGGAAGAAACCCTTTTTCAAAAATAATATATGAGAAAGCAAAATTGGTGCTCCTGTCGAATCAAAATTAGTTTCCAAGAAAAACCGATACTTCATTACGGAGCAATCTAATTCAGTAGTCACTTTTCCCATCTGTCATTCCGTTCCCATTGACATAACTAACAAAAACAGTTTTGTT
Source organism: Haemonchus contortus (assembly GCA_000469685.2). Taxonomy (NCBI): domain Eukaryota; kingdom Metazoa; phylum Nematoda; class Chromadorea; order Rhabditida; family Trichostrongylidae; genus Haemonchus; species Haemonchus contortus. The sequence goes on from LS997565.1 coordinate 9,038,712, forward strand.
GCCTTGAAATTATACTTCCATAGAGATAGCTTCCCGTTCCCACGATTTGAACCCTTTTGACTTTGTTGCCTGGCTCGTCTGTGAGAGCGAAGTCAGCGTCAAAAGGGCGCCCGATCATGACACTTTTTGTTCTTGACATCTGGGAGAGATGGAGCAAATTGCAGAAAACAGACAGGAGTAGGGGAATGAATCAAATAAATTTCTAGTTCCTAAACTACACTAGGCATAAATTCCGTTACATCAACTGAATCAGCCCATCGATTCAAAATTTAGGAGTGCCACTGCATCCCGCAGGGGGAAAAACGCCAGAATGAAACCGTTTGCACCTTACCCAGATTACTTCAATACAGAACTATTCATAAAATCGTACTCCAACCATTCTCAAGACCACATGGAAAGCCACAAACCGAGAGAGAACTAAAAATTCATGGAAACAAGTGTGAAGCTGTAGTAGTTCAAGTACGTCTCGATTCCGGGAATGGTGATCATTCGTGTGGGAAATGGCGTCATAGGATAAAGCTGTGAAAAAGTGGAATGAATAAATCTCCTTATGCAATGTCCATGGCTACAACTTCAGATTAAAATTTCAGCAACCGATACGCTCCACATACCTTTTGGGGCACTAACACCCCAAGTGATAGTAGAGGAAGGAAAAAAGAGGTCTTTTATAACAATTACTGAATACGTACCGTCAAAGAAACCAAAAGAATCCGTTATTCCGTACGAGGTAACATTAGGGAGTTGTCTGACCCTGATAGAACCCTGAATTCTGTTGGAACCATATATCAATTTTTTTTACTAGTCTTGCAGTCATGCATCAAAAAAGAGAAATAAAATAATAACGACCAAAAATGAACAGAGGAAGTAGAAGGATCTGATCACATCCAGTTTTTCATCTGTTACAACTAGTTTCACTCATCCAAAGTAGGTCAAAAAATTGATGGCACAGAGCTGCACTCTTCAATGAGCCCACCCTGTCTAGGCTATCAAAAGTCATCCGGCTATCTGGTCAAGATGGAACGGTGCCAAAACTACCTACATAAAAATGATACTCACTAGGATGGATCATAGAAGTTGAGAAATAGACTATCCAGTGCCTCTGGGGCCTGAGTGAAGTGGAATGGGCAAAGTTGCTATTACTGCTTGACAATCGCTTTCTTGATGCTGAGTAACCAAGCATAATAGAACCTTTGGCCTCATACTATCCCATGCCTCCTAAGAGATGCGCCTCGTACTCGACTTCCACTCCGAGTCGTATGCGTATTGAATGGTATGTGGTCTATACAATGAATTGCAGTAGCCAACCGATGTGGAAGTCAGCGCTTTTATACTCCCAGGCGAGCCTAATACCAATTAACCGAGGAAGGGAAAGCTTTGTTGGCCTAGGCCGACATCGATCCAGGATTCGAACTCGTGACCACGCGAGTGATAGTGCGCCACTTATCACTATACCACCTCCGCCTAGGCTAAGTAATGAACTTTTATTATTGGTAAACCCTTAATTTCTAACACTTACACCCCGAATTTTTCATATTATAACCTCTAGAATTCCTATCGAGTGGACGCCTAATTTTCGAGTTGACAATCTACTACATATTTCACTGAAGCAGCTCAACAGAAACGAAAAATTGGCATGAGAACTCGGTTCCAAAAAGACCATTACGCTCCGCCGCATAACCTTATTTGGCTACACAAATTTTCGATCTGTCACATATACGATGCATTGGAAAAGGATCTTGGGCCGGCCACGCGATCGAGCCAAGACCAGTGACCGCCGTGCCTGTTCTCCTTACTATAACTATCTCCCAAGCGTCCATATAGTTAGCAAGGTGTACGTGACATACATCCACATGCCAAAAGGATTTCCTATAGCTCGGATCCATTAGTCAAACATAAGGGCCTAAATCATTTGAAACAAAAAACTGCCAAGCAGCTAATACTGGTTGAAGCAACGAATGGATGAATGTTGAAGAAAGAGAAACTAGTGTCATATGAACTGAGCGAATGCGAATGCGTTGAACTATTAAATATGGTAAAATCCTGAAAAGTAGGAAGGAAATATTAACGACACGTTCTCTCATGCATTAATAAACGAATGCACTATTCGTGAGTATGCCATTTTCAGGGGTAAAACACTTATTCCTCTAATAATGAAATACGTGAATGAGAACCATAGAAACATTCATCAAAGCCACTTCTATGACGGAAGTCTCCGAGAGTGATTAATTCCCATAAGATTCGTCAAGCACACTGCATTTGCTAGAATCGTAAAAAGGCTTTGACTACGCATAGGGCGCGAAGGATCTATGGGAAGGACCTCCAGAGTCCTGTGCCTCGGAGCTGTTTGTTCCTCCTAAAGAGGGCAGCCGAAATGAATCCAAATGAATGGAAGGACAAGAAGATTAGCACCCACATTAAGTACAGTCAATAAGTTGACCATGAACCATTGAACAGCGAGATGAAAAACAGAAAGAACTAATATTGGAGCGGCTAGTAACGAGCCAGTCCCGAAACGACATAGGACAAGTCTCTCCTAATAGAGACAGTACCCATATCCTATCACGAAGCTCTCGAGAGGTAAATGGTTACCCGGAAAGTAATACAGTACAACTCGGTAAAAATCGTTAACCCCCCCCCCCCCCCCCCTCCTCCATTAAAAGGTGAAGAGCCGTCACCGTATCCAGTCAAGCTGCTTTCATCAGGGGCAGAAAATCCGCTGAAGGAGAAATGCTTAAGGAATTGTAAGGGCTGAACAGCTCATTCATATTATCCCTAACTGAAAGCAGCTTGAGTAGTAAGCTGTAACGATACAGCACCTGCATTCGCGTCACTTTCTTTACAACTACGATGACTCAACAATTTGCTGAAAGCAGGACAAAAAAGCGACGAGCTTCACAAGCAGATGTCGCCTATACGTTCTGTTGTTAGTTCAAACCACAATTTCACCTCCCGTTAACACAATTCGTCGGAAGGATGATGTTTTCCAGGGGATTCGAAGGCACAGTCCACACTCGACTGCGCCCGCAGATAATGAGTTGAGAAGGAACAACGGCTTCTGAGGAGTCGAATTAGGTCGTTGTCAAGGCGAAATACTGCCTGGAATTGGCGCAACAAGATCCAGAAGTCCGTTAGCTCCGCCTTTCCTAACCTGGTAGGCACATTCCGAGAAGGAAATGCGATAACCTATTCCTGCCTTAATCTCCAAGGAAATCTGGTGCAATCCAAAACCCATGGCTTCGTACAACCTCAACCTCAACTTCAGCTATGACTCAGCTCAAGTTGGTGACAAGGGCCGCACCCACAAAATAATTAACACCCATTAATCTATTTACCTGCAAGATCTTTATGATGTGATTAACGCTAGGACGAGGACAAGCTATCCCAAAAGTGTTGTGGGCGAAACTTAAACTTTGGGCCTCTGCGGATATCGAACTCTCATAGCCTTGTGTTTTACGAGAACTACGCTCTTGTTAACTACTTTATCAATACCCTCACCCTCTCCAGTTCCTTATGATAGCGCTTACGGTAGCTTATCACCACCCACACCTATAATGCGATGAGCCTATCGGATCAGGTAGGCATTAACCCAGGCAGCGTAAGCTTTGACAGACATTACACGATGTGAGTTGTTTTTGTTTTGTTGTCATTCATTCGCCACATGAATGTGGCGATAATTAGCAGCTGAAAAAATAAAAACAAAATATCATTACAAATTAAATGCCTAGGAGGGAACAAAGCCAACTTCAAACACTTCCTCCACATCCCATTTGCATTGCCACCTCCCCCCTCCGAAATTCCCTAAGGGAGAAACTCCAATAAAGTATTCATTGGGATACTCGGCTGCATTCTTACCATAGAAGGAAGACAGGTTATAAATAGATCTCATTTAGCTTGCACGTTCACTACGTGTAGCAGAATTCAAAGGGATATGACGCAAAAGAATGTCCTGAAGGTGCAAATTCGATAGTCACCCACACGCCTTGCACTCCTTGGATTGCCAACAGGACGACAGATATCATATTTCCTCTCGAAGTAGGAAAAACCCTCGAAAAACTAGAAGTTTTATCAAATTGCAACGAATGATGAGAGAATTAATTGGACGAGAAAATAGGGAAGTAATTAGAAAAGAGGAAAACACGTCACCTCAATCAAATACTGATAGTAAGCCTGCCATGTTATTGCTACCACAGCCGCTTGGAGGTAATGGATAACGAATTATGAAGGGGAAAATCGTAGAAAATCAGAAATTCTTCAGACCGAACCACCTCCTTCGAGGGTTTTTAGAAAGTACCTGAGAAGAGGATGAAGTAATTAGCAACTCCTTCGAGGCGTTCTACACATATGACCTATTAAAAATCGAACCCTCATCAAAGAAGAAGTTAATATGACAATAAGCTATTGGTGCTAGGCTATAATCACTTGAGAGCTTTCATTCTCCCCGTAGAGCAAAGCAGCCCCTATCAAATGCCGGTGGAATCAGAAGCCCAGTATAGTGGATAGAACCGTCTGCAATCCTCAACTTTCGCTACCTTTGTACAGAGAGAAGAGCCGTCTGCAATACTACATTATCAAGTGGTTTTTTCGTAGAATCAGGGCCAAGCACTACTGGAACATCCTCAACTTTCGCTACCTTTGTACAGAGAGAAGAGCCTCTCGAAAAAGGTCACTAATCAGGGAGGGGTAGTCTACTTATCTTGCAACTTTGAATTCAGACCCAGATAAATCGATAGAGTTTTGAATGCTGTTTGCGAAAATGGAAATTAAAACTGCAAAACGATTCTCCTTAAAAAGTTATAGGGGCCCGGATTTTGCTCGACAGTAGTATCAATTGTCTCAAGAAATATCAGAAAGTGTTTAAAGAGCCTTTGATGAAATGAAAAAACACTTTGCAAAAGTGCGGACAATGGCGGGGAGGGCCCCTCATTTTACGCCCATGAAACGAGACCACTACCATTAGGTCTCGTGGGCGTTTGATATGGAAGCGACGAGTTCGCATTTACAATTGATACTACTGTCGAGCAAAATTCGGGCCAACATAACTTTTTAAGGAGAGCCATTTTGCAGTTTTAATTTCCATTTTCGTAAACAGCATTCAAAACTCTATCGATTTATCTGGGTCTGAATTCAAAGTTCCAAGATAAGTAGACTACCCCTCCCTGGTAAGGGGTTCATTCCTGGATCTATCACTTGTCCATTACCTATACTGGATTTTCCAACAAACGTAATACTTCTATAACGCAATTCAGCTCGCCGAGATACGCCATTTCAATATCGGCAAACGAATTAGTTGTCCAATTATATGGAAGGTTGACACGCAACAGTTTAGTTCAGTGAGAAAACGAGATAACATAATAAAATTCCCACGTTCCTGGAATACAGTAGGAAATATGGAAATCAAATATTAAAGAACTTCATCAGTTTTGAGCACTCTAAAGTAACTATGACGTGTCGAAGCTTTCTGATAATCTGACACAACACAAATACTCCGACAAGAATAAGATATGCCCGGACATAACTTAAGTTTTTCTTGGGAAACCTCAGTGTAAACGACTAGAGTGTCGTAGTAAGCCTGTGTTAATCAATAGGTTGTCACAAAAGTTAGCCGACCCACTTTTTGCTTTCCAAGCCTGCACTTCTTGCCGTTCAGGAATTTGGCAAAAACAGATATTATCAGGAGACAAAAACTCAGACAGCAAAAACATTTTACAACGTGGACAACGGCCCAGACTTACTGGAATGGTTGAGACCTAGATGTAGGCATAGGAAACCAAAATTCAAAGGGCTGGAAAAGATTTCAATGATTAAATCCCATGGAATATACCTTCTCAAGCCATCGTCCTTGATCTAATTGAACAACTGCACAAAGTGTAAGAAAGATTCAGGGTCAGGAGAGATCATCAAGTGTAGCAGAGCAAAAATCAGCCCATTCACTCATGACTGACGAAGTCTTCATAGGTTTACCAAAATGGAAGGTCACCGAGAAATTTCCCTCTAGCAGATACGGAACAAATAAAAGCAACGGAGCGGCCAAGAAAGGTATAGATAACGACTAAGCATAGCAAAGCGCGAAGAAACGAAAAACCAACTCAGTCCAAGCTTATTATTAACTAGAGAGGCCCATCAGAAATCCAAGAGGAGCTTCTAAACAGAAAAACACCCGAATTCCCATCGTCCCTAGGGTGATGCCGTCTGCCTGGCAACTGATATTGTTCGTTCCAAGGAAAGGAAATAACATCTAATGAAAAGGAGACTCAAGCACACGAAAACAGAGGAGAAGGCCTAGGTAATGTGAGAGTTCAAAGAGCACGGCTCATCTGTTATCGCTACCGTCTGCGGGCCGATTATACTTATAAGTCATTCAACCAAAGCTAATACGTAATGATGACCGCACTCTTGAAATATTCATCATATTCAGGTGTGGGAAACAGCTTTATGAACTGGACTGAGTAAGTCGTAGGCACCAAATCGCACGCAAACGACGCCTTCTGGCCGCTGATGCATACGACCTTCATCGTTTATACATAGACATGCAAGGAACTGCTCTCATTTCAATATATTGCCACCAACAACACATTGACAGCCGATGGGCAAAATGAACGAGGAACCGACGACAAGCGAACGCTTCAGTCAATAGCAGAGTGCGAGCGATGCCATTGCAAACTGACAGCACTCCTGCATATAACATAGACACACACACACACACACACACACACACACACACACACACACACACACACACACACACACACACACACACACACACACACACACACACACACACACACACACACACACACACACACACACACACACACACACACACACACACACACACACACACACACACACACACACACACACACACACACACACACACACACACACACACACACACACACACACACACACACACACACACACACACACACACACACACACACACACACACACACACACACACACACACACACACACACACACACACACACACACACACACACCCACACACACACACACACACACACACACACACACACACACACACACACACACACACACACACACACACACACACACACACACACACACACCACACACACACACACACACACACACACACACACACACACACACACACACACACACACACACACACACACACACACACACACACACACACACACACACACACACACACACCACACACACACACACACAACACACACACACACAACCACCAACACACACACTACACACACCACACACAACACACCACACACCACACAACACACACACACACAACACACACCACACCACACCACCACACACACACACACACACACACACACACACACACACACACACACACCACACACACACACACAACACACACACCACACACAACACACACACACACACGACACACCACCAACACACACACCCCAACCAACACACACCACACTCACACCCACACCACACACCACACACACACACACAACACAACACCACACACACACACAACACACACACACAACACACACACACACACACACACACACACACACACACACACACACACACACACACACACACACACACACACACACACACACACACACACACACACACACACACACACACACACACACACATTCTCACATAGGCTCAAAGGCTGGCAAAATCACATAATTTATTGAATAAAAAGGAACATTTTCTTCAAGACCCCATAAAGATTACAGTGCTAATTCACATGACGCATATGAAGCTGCTTATACTGCCAAAAAAAAAAAAACAACGAAAAAGCAGCAGTTGCATAAACAATCCACTGAACAACATTGAGCACAGATTAAGCGAAGATTTATTTCGCTGGGATATAATCCCTAGGAATAAAATCGCACTATAAATCTCTTAAAGTTCACAATGAGCGATTCGAGCAGGGTTGAGGCCTTCTTGCCCTTTTCTCAGAGCCAAATTGACGGAAAAACTTGATTAAATACGAAACTGGCCTCAAACAGCGATACAAGTACTTTAAGATGATCAGCGTGTGTGGAGCCAAGGACCAAAAGAGTCACCCTAACTAGACGATTTCACTTCAGGGACGGCTGGTTGATAATTGATTCAATGGAGAATACAAAACACTGATTCGATCCAAATTAATGTTTTGTATTCTTTATCGAGTCCATTACCTACCAACCGTCCCTGGAGAAAACCAGACCGACCGTCAAGATTCCCAACAGGAACAAGTTCAAAGTGCAATCCAAAAAAGTAAATAGTAGATGGAAGAGTTTGATCTGTAGCGCTGATTCACGTGTATTTCCCTAGCGGAGTTTTAGAATTACTTCTGCACATATTGGTCCAGAAATGAGCCCTACTAAAAAGGTACTGTGACAGCATCAAGTTGGATAATGTAAGGAAAATAGAATTCGCTAGAAGGAGAGGAAATCGCAAAAATAATAAAAAAAAACTCGAAAGTTTCAATAAACCTAGAAGACCAACTAATTGGTTGAAATCAAATTATCGCATTGTTTTAGGCTCGTGGCTAAAACTGCTTGTAGAAAGCAAACAATTGTGAGTTCTCAAAGATTTACTTAGACCACTAAGGTTATGTGATAAAGGCTCTGGCACCAAGAATCCCATTTCGGGATGCGCCTCGCATTCGACTCCCAGTCGGAGTTTGAGTGGCGTATTGTCCCTAGTGACCCTTTACAATGAAGATGCTAGTCGATATGACACTATTTTTAATTTTTTGGGCGAGCCTCCTTCTAACAAACCAACTCCGTAAGGATACATGGCGTAATCGAATCCCATTTCGAACCCCATCTAGAGTATTGCTCGCAGGTTTGGAGCCCATCTCACAAAAAAGATATTCTCAAGATAGAACGAGTCCAACAAGTGTTTACGCGTATTCTTTGGTATAGGTCTACACCTTGGGTAAGCCGGCTCCGTCCACCCTCATACGGTGCACGCCTCAAACGCTTTTCTCTGAAGTCCTTGCTATACAGACGGGTAGCGGCTGACCTTGTGTTCTGCTTTAGGGTACTTCGAAAAGAAGTGAAGCTGTGTGCTAGTAAGTACTGGTGTTTCAAACCCACCAGTGAAAGGTTGGGTGGGTTCAACCTCCACTATGCCAAAATTCATCCTAGACAGTACACTTTGATGTTCAACAATTTTTTCTATCGTTGCGCGAGATGGCTCGAACTGCTTCCACCTGAGGTGCTGCAGGCACCCAGCAGCAAAATATTCAGAAAAAGGATCAACAAGATTGATTTATTGCGAACGTTGCGTATTCCAGAATATATCTAATACTCTCTCGCTATTTTTCAGGCAATTACTGCATTGGTGCTCACCCTGCACGTTATCGCCATTCGTACTTGCGACGAGCATTCCATAGTATTGATGACATATGATTGAATTCACAATTTTTGAGAGCTCCACGGTTTTCTGAATTCTATGCAATGACTCTTCTTTTCTATTCATAGGCACCCACAGGCAATCTGCCCACACCCCTTCCCTTCTTTTTTCCTTACTCGAGAATCTTCCAGAGCTTCAATATCTACTCTGTGTTACTTTCATTGTATGTGCGGTTATCTTAAGTCCATACTTGTTTCGGGGACTACCTGCTTGCTAGTTCCACTTCCCTCCCGAATTTTATCTCCTCCTACTTTTTTTTCTTTTCCTTGAAGCAGGTGGGATGCCATGCAGAGAGCATATTTCGCTTCGTAGGGCTGTGGGCCTTAGTTGTGGGTTCTAGTTGTTCCAGGATCCTTCGGTTTGATGAACCCCCTCGTTTGAGGTCCCCCTTGGTCTGCTCGCCCGGGGTTCCGGACGGATTCGTTCGTAACGGACTAAGTTGTCAGCAAGCCTCGGTTCTTCTGTCGCTTTGCGTTCTGGACCAAGGACCAGGATCTTGCGGGGGGACCCCTCATCTGCTTGACAGGGGAAAGCAACCTTATCGTTCCCACAATGAAATGCCCTAGCTCCTCTCTCGTTTCCATTGATGTCTGGGCGTGTCTGCTAATCTCTCTGCGTATTTCATCGCTTCTCTAGTTTCTGACCTTTTTACTTTTTAACCTTGTTTTGTTGTTATAGGTTTTTCTTTTGCCTTGCTATAGGCCAATTTTCCATAACTTCCTAACTTCTAGTTTCCTTCTGTCTATGTGATCGATGGGCACACCCTGGAGGTGTATTTAAATAAATAAATAAATAAATCGGCCTGAACGGATATCAAGCCGGGATTTTAACTCCATATCATGGTTTATGAGGTGCCATTTACCACTGCACCATCTCTGCCTAATGTCTTTTTGATTGGGTAGAACAATGAACAACTAGTGTTTCGGGTTTGCTGACAAAACTAAGTTAGAACTCGATTCTACACAATATTTGAAAAGATCATACGAAAGAAGGGAACCTATTCCTTAACACAGAAATGAAGCTGTTGCTGTTGCTCGCCTTTTACTAAACCGTGTGTAGGAATGTATGCCGACTTCAAGCAACTTACTTTTTCAGAAGTAAAGAAACACCATTTTCAGAAACAGCGTTAAAATTACCCAGCTCCATAGGAAGCCTATTATTCCTGATTGGCTTCGGAGGAATTCTAAAGTCACAAAGATAGACCAAACCAATAAAGCCATAGGTTTGAGATTTCTGCACGAACTCGGATTAACCGTTACAACAAGTTCTTCAGCAAAGGTTTATAGAGCAGATTCAAAAATCATCCCATTAACAAAATGGGGGATGCGGTCCCAAGCAAGAAGTTGGCAGAGGGCAACTGAGGTGATGTGGGGGAGAGGAAAAAACATCCGAAAAGAGAGAGGTCAGGCGCAAGTGCATGGCTTCTAGAGAACAAAATAAGCTCAAATTAAATCACCGAATTGAAAGGGCAGGAAAAAGAGGAGAATGAGGGTATTCGAGCGAAATGAAAAACCAGAGACGCACCTCTTCGAATCGTAGCGCTCAAGAAGTAAACTAGTGGATGAGATAGTTAGCTCAGTCCATCAAAAGGAAAAAGATGTATACAAGAATATTTCGGGGGAGAAAAGTGAAATCAAGTCAGTGTACCATCGCCACCAACGAATTTGTCGATTTAAGTTTTGTATTCCTTCTCCTTCAGAGGATATAATCCGACTTTCACTGACAAAAATGCCTTTCAGTCTTCGAAGGAAACGTGGCCAGTAGGGCTCGCAAATACGACATTGAAGGGATTTGCATGAACTACCATCACCACACAGTACCTTCAGGCGAAGATAACAGGCTTTCAGATCTCATCGAGGCCAAGTTAGGACCAAATTGTGGCCACATGTGCTTGAATTGTGTAAACGCTAAGGAAAATAATTACAGCTAAATATGTAAGATAGCCAGTAGTAAAAGTTGCCTACTTCCTTCTACCGAAAGACTGTGCCCGCGATGAAACACTTCAATTTAGACTAAAAAACCTAAATTAAGTTGGCATTCCAAAAATTCCATAAGAGGAAACACTGGGAGATCACCTCATCCAACGCTTCAGAACGAACTGAAAGGTCCCACCGGTCTGTGAAGTTAGTCGATCCAAAATGCACTGCCAAGCACGATCTACATATTCGTGCCAGTGCGGCAGTGCCGTCCACCCCCATCCAATGATCGGGCGTAAAGGTCAAGAGGAGTAACTTGTTCAACAGTGAAGGCCGGCAAAGTCTATTTGTTGTCAAAGCATTTTTTATAGCATTTTTGTGGTCGCATAATCAAATTGCATCTCCCCTGCCACAAATGTAACCTTTTGAATGCATGGCCGACAATGCCTTCGACCACGAGGTTCAATAGGCAGAACATAAATATTAATGGCTGCTAACGAGAGAATGGCTGCACAAATAGATTACTCTAAACTCTCGCACTCTTCTTTCCGAACTTTAGGCCTAAACTTCAGAAATAAGAGGTGCGAGAGTTCAGAGTAAAAAAAAAAATTGTATAAATCAGACAGTTTCGCTGAGAGAAGACAGTGGCCCCAAGTGACGTGCAGAAAATCACTAACAGCCACTGGGATTAACAAAAAGGAACTGAGAAACACAAGCATAATATACGTAGGCTGCCTTTTATATTTCGGGATTTGAGAACAGGAACAAATACTATTTATTGAAAATCGCTTGACTGCCTTTCAAAAGTCTCCACATTAAGATCTATACACTTTTGTATGGGCTCGAACCAATTTTCGGAGCTTTTTTGCCACTCTGATGTAGGTAACTCTAAAACATGGATTCTGAACGCATCAACGGCTTCTTTAGGTGTCGAAAAACGTTGACCTCTCATTTTATTTTTACGTACGGGATGAGAAGAAGTCACCCGGGGACTACATGGCTGGTTACCTGTCAAATCTTTCTTTTGAGTGCTCAAAAGTGTGGTTGTTTGAGCCGATGTGTTGGAGCTCGCATTGTCGTGGCGTGGGATCCAACGCCAACAAATTTTTTTACAGTCAAATGTTCAATCAAAAATGAATGTAAGCTAGTCCCGCTAACGCTTAAGGTTGTCTCAATCTCACAATAGGTTACATGACGATCTCGCAGTATTAGTTTGTGCACAGCATGAACTGTTTTCGGAACGACAACTGATTTTGGACGACCTCCACGAAATTCGTCTTCGAGTGAACTACGACCTCGGGTGAACTCACTGCACCATCGATAAACACTGGTCCTGGATGGAGCTTCATTGGACTAAGTTCATCCATGCATTGCTGTTGAGTTAGTCCGCGTCGAAAGTTGTCGCGCGAAAATGCCCACGGTTCAACTCCATAACTTGGCCGAAACAAAACCTTATAACTTGGTGCAAACAACACAAATCGCGCTCAAATTTTGCAACGGAACCTCTAAATAGTCAAACTTTAGGATAGTGGTGTCATTTGCTAGATTGCTACACTAGTGTTCCCAAATCCCGAAATATAAAAGGCAGCCCTCGTATAAGAGGATTGAAGGAAATGTCACCATAATCTGTATCATTCTCAGAACGGCAGCTTATTTGCCTCCCATACCTGATCCTCATCATGATAGTTAAGGAACTGATCCCCTCACTAGAAGGGAACGAAGGAGGAAGGTGAATAATCTTCCAAAAAAAAAACAAAAAACAAGATGGTCAGAAGAATGTTAACCATCGCATCGAACAATGAAAAGCAAACAACTAAACCTCAGTAAATCAAACTTTCCGGGCCAACATGGACATGAAAGAAAAGGAAAGCTCGCTTATGTTAGCCTTGAGCAAGCAATTCTACGTAGAATCAGCGCTGTATTGGGGAATGGCTCAGAAAAGATTCCGAAGGGATCAATCAAGTTCAAAGAGGTTCACATTATCAAGTATTGAAATGGAGAAATTATAAATCAGAAATATGAATGCATACAAAAATTCAGCATTTATAAGCAAAAAGTATGCATTGCGTCAAGATGTAAAGGCGGCAGATTAGCAATTCAATCACGTATTGCTGACGAAAACTTCAAAAAAGTAGACAGCTGGATTGGAATCTATGAAGGCCCTGTCACCATCTTACCCTCTCGACACCAATGCTTCCAATGACTCGAATGGAAAAGAAGAATAATCGAAAATTATTGAGGAAACCAAAATTAAAGCTTGTGCCTGGTTCCTTTTCTAATTAGGCAAGGCCATGATTCTAAGGGCACATCCATTGCTGATTATTTCTTATGGAATCCCTGATGACTTCCAAGGCGTCGTCGTACGTCCAGAGCCAATTAAAAATTGAGAACCAATTATCATTTATCCCAATATTTGAGGGGCACGAATCGATTTTTCTCATTCCGATTGTTAGACTCCAGGTGAAATAATGAAGTTCATGAAACAGAACAGCGCAAAGGTGGCGAAGAAAGCGCAGAAATTGGGGAAGTTAGGGAATTCAGGAGTTCAGAAGAGTTGTAAAAAAAGGAGGGGGGGGGGGGGAATTGTACGAGGTTATGACGAGAGAAGTGGCATGGAAGGTGTATTTGGACGTTCCAGTTTGCCCTCTGTGCCATGGGTCACGACTAATTGTTTGAGTTTTCAGCATGTGTATTCCATTGCGAATGGTGCAGCCATAACAAGACCATCACAACACGTCCACTTTTGGGCATGGCGTACAGTTGATGAATCCTTTGTGCCGTCATTACGATCTATCATTACGGTTTTTCAACCTGAACATGCCACATATTCCTTACTTGGAGGGGGGGGGGGGGACGAATTCATTGTAAGTAAACATTTCCATCTTGAACTATGCCTTTGAAAGCTAGTTCATAGTTTTCATACGAAGGTCAATAAGAAATTCCTGGCCATCTATGCGAGCATGCAATAGATAAATGGATCAGGAACAAACAAGCAGATAAGACCGTAATTCTGAAGATCATCAGTATTGGCACAGCTATAAACCTTTATTCTCTATAGAACTAGTACTTTCTTGTGTTTCTCAGTAAATGATGTTGTTTACTTGTTTATTTTTGCTCAATTCCGTACTTATTTACATTAATACATTATTAACTCGTTTGTAAACGTGCTTACACAGCCTTGCCTATGCAATCATGTCATTATGACTGACAATCAAGCATTTCACTAGTGCTATCCCCCATCTTTTTGTCATTTTTTTTCACTTCCCACATGCGTGCGCCAAGAGTTTGACTGCATGCGCTACGAATGCACGTCTGACACAAACGATGACGTCGCCCTCCCGAGAGATCATCAGAACGAATAGAACGGGCCAGCTTTGAATGTTAGTAACCCATTTCAAAACAATGGTTAAGAGAAATGTGTAGATCAAACCACGTTTCCTGATGTCTTCCTTGAAAGTCCCTGAGGTGCTGATACTCTCCTCAGAGAGTGCATCAAAAAGCAAAAGAATAATCAAAAAAAAAAAACAAAAAAAGCTCATACTGGGAGCAGACACTCCACCAGCATGTTCAATCCACTGAAACCGAAGGTCAGAAGAGAAAGCAGGGTAAACAACGTGAGGTGTGAGTTCGAAAAAGTGCTTTGGCATTCCATGATCGATCACCTACTCAAACAATGGCTGATCCAGAATTCTCAAAAACATGGAAAAAACTCGGTGAATGCAATTTCTATAGGAATAAAGTAAAAGTTCCTGACTTGATCACCAGTGGATTGAGCCATGTACTCAAAGTACGTAAGTACGCATGTACGAAATTCAACCCCACTACTTCAGGTTGAACCTATCACTATTGCTGTTGCCTTGAGAAGCTTCCCTCATAATGTCGTTTTTCTGCAACTGCTTGAGGACGACAGTCAGGATCGAAGACTGTTGATTACTCTGCCATGTAGGAAGAACTGTACAGAAACTGGCTCTCACAGGTCCTAGCTAGGGCCACAAAAAAAGCCAATGTAGTTTTAAACCATTCCAATTCACATAGGGATTCAGAGAAGCGGCACTCTTTCGGGAGGATCCCTAATGCGAACGCCGGACAGTGTATCCCATTTGACTCGAAGAAAGCTAATCTCTTTTTCAGAATTGATGCTTATCTTCAATCTTTGAATACAACATCCTGCAAGCTCGTCTGAAGAGATAAGCAAGAAAATGTTAGCCAATCAGCTTATCCTGCTATCCCATCACGGGCGAAATCTGTGCATCACGGTAAATGTTTCCATATCCCTTGAACTCGTCCAATGGTTGCTATGTCATAACAGATCCTCGTTGTACCGTGCCGCTTCAATGAGCGACAGAATTAAACATTATTGACGCTTTTAGTCAAATCCGTTAACGCTCACCATGGTGGCTGGTTCGTGATCGCATTAGCTGCTAATGCAACACTTCCTTGACAGATTTGTGGCTCATGAATTATTTATGCGCCATAAAAAGAAGAACATTTCGAAAGCCCGTGTCTATAAAGCCGCCACCAACAAAATATTTACATACATTCATGTATTCAAACAGCTGGTTGAAGCCTACCCTCCACCCGCTAAACGGGAATCCCGAAATACTGGAAAATCACCATGACAACTCCTAATGCTGTTGAAGTATTTCCTAGAAACATCCCACGAGTACAGAATATGAAAGAGATAAAATACTTAGGTATTTGGCCAATCCAAGCCATTCTTGTACCTACGAAGACGAGTAAGGGCGAGTAAGAATGGAACAAAGTCACTCAATAGCAACCAAGGTATCTGCACTCTAGTAGCACCCATTGACCTCAATCCTTTGAACTCCCAAACTCCAAAATTTCTTATTCGATTCTCACACCTTGAAGAAATAGATCAGTAGGAAGTGATCGATCAAATGAGGCACAGCATAATCACACGACAAGAGAGAAATCATAGAGATTGTTTGACTGACTTATGCACTCTCCGCAAACCTTTTTCTACTGCTGTTCACCACTGGGAAATGGAAAATCAATGGAATAACGAGCGATCAAGGAACATGACATCTGTTGAGAGTTGTCCTAATGTCCTCCACGACAACACTATATCTAATCTACTGATAAGAATAGGATATTCCATAGGAAAGTAAGCCGCTTCCAAAGGAATTCTCTTACCTGTGCGGCAGTGAAAATTAGAAAGTTACGGAACATCAAATTGCTCATTGTTTTGGAACTGGTTGCAGAGGTTACAGTGCTGAGGGCTCAGTTGAAAGAAAATCAAGAAAAAACATTGTATGGTGGATCTCAAGGATAGTAAGATTGCTTCTATTTAAAAGAAAACCGAGCTTCCATTTAAAAGAAAAGTGATTATCATTGGATAACTTACATTTAAAGGTCCAAGTAATGAGAAGATGCTCGCTCCGAAGAATTAAAAGGATAAATGAAACAAACGCTGGAAAATTCCAACCGTCTACTCAGCACAGTCAGATTCAGTTGAGGAGGAAGTAAGCCAAGGTGTATCTAATTGGCGGAAACACATGTAAAAAAAGTCATCCCGAGAAGAAACGTTGAAAGAAAAAAAAATCTATCTACTATCGTTAGCTTATGGTTGAATTCCTACTGAACTTCACTGAAATTTCCCAAAATCAAGTCGCGTGCACCAGAAACACATCAGAAAATATGCTTCAGTGCAGCGGGAATGACCAAGAGCACGAACGAAACACTCCCAGCAAGGCCACAGAGCTAAGACCGAAGTTGTGAATTAAGTCGTAAAATTGTGCAAAGTGGCAATTGTTTGCAAAAACAGAATTTCCAGCAGAATTAATTCCAAGGGGAATGCAAGGGGGAAAAGTAAACGTTTCGATTTCGGATATTTTTATGAGTCTGCACCAAAACATCCATTCAATCCATGAATCTCAGTCAGTCACACAATTTCAACATAATTACCCTTCAAAAAACGTACCATTCCTAGCTCGGCCGCTATGGAGTTGGGCGAATTCACCCTTTTGTGTAGTGCGTCTTTTTTCTGATGATGTACTGAAGTACGGTGAGAGTGAGTCTACCAATTTCTCGCACATCCTTCGAGAAGGCGATGGATCAGAGGTAATCGCTGAATAACAACAACAGTAAATATGAGGAAAAACAAACATCTTAGGGATTAGCCACTTGTGATCGTACTCCGCTTGTAAAACAAATAAAATCAAGTAACCAAATAGACGCAAACCATATGTACATCAGTTTAGAAAACGTATAGAGCTGTAAGTAGAAAAGCCTTCAACTTGTGAAGGTAAACGGAGAACACAACCAAAATGAACAAAAGCCGATAGAATCATAGAGCATACTCACATCTAGTCGAAGAAGAAGAGCCAGGACATTCCGTTTTACTTTCGACGTCGACAGTAAGAGGTTTCTAAATGTATGCGATGATCTAGAAGTGAGATATGAAGGTTGCACTGTTCATAATAGAATCTCGATAACGTGATCAGCAGAATAAAAGGTGTATATTTCTAGTTCACAGCGCAAGAGTTTGGCGAAGAAATGTGTTCGACTAGATACTGATTCTTGGAGATCGCGAGGGAGCGTTTTAATGTCCTAGAAATCAGAACACCGGAATCGCGAAAAACGTTTTTCATGACTATTTCTGCCATCATGTTCAATGAATAATCAAGAGTTATGCTCCATTTGCTTCCTAATAATCTTCGGACTCTTAATACAAAAGGCTAGAATCTCAAGTATTTGAAACGAACTTCGGAGGAAATTCCTCAAAATGGATGAAAGATTTGTAGGAAGAACAGTGAATGTTTAAGCTTACGAAAACATCAGCCAGTCTTAGCATAGCATACCAGTACCTACTACTGAACGTACCAATTGTAAGTCACACAAATGTTCGTTAAATTAAAGTTGGGGCCAGCCGAAAAAGATATGATGAGTGGTCAAAGTGTGTATTATATTCTCATCGAAAGCAAAAAAAAATTAAAAAAAAGAGAAAAAGAAAAAGAAGTCAAAACAAACCAAACAAAACGTAAAGTTTAACAGTGCACTTACCATCACTGAGCACTCAGTAGACGACTTCTTTCGTCGAGGTATTTTTCCAACAGGCGGTTCTGTCTTTTCGCAACCGCTGTCGTCTAGAAAAAAATAGTTCCCACAGATATGATATGAAAGCATAGACCGGGTGAAAGAAGAGTAGTAGTGGCATTCCTAGCAGTCGTAGCTCGTAGATTATATATGTACAAGGAAACGAAGAGTTTTTAATCAAGAGCATTTCATTTCAAATTTCGAAGTAGCAAATACTTCTCCCTCTCCAGTTCAGACCAAAGATTTCCCATTACCTAACAACGGATAGAGAGGAATATAGCAAAAAAAAACCTTGGAGAGAAGCATAAAATGTAAGGTTAATGTAAGAAAGTTCAAAATATCGCAATCAGATGCATAGGAAATGGAGATAATTCACGTTTTCAACTGGCTCCATTTCTTTCTACCGTGAACTCCTCAGGGCCAAATGATAGAACTCAGCCTTGGTAAAAGAACCAGCACACCTACACGTGGAACCCCAGCTATTAATAATGGAGATCTAAAACCGACAACTCTAGAAGGGTTCATATAAAGAACCAAGAAAGGGATGGTGATGCACTTGGAGGCCCCAGTTCTATAGTGTTTTAGCCAATGATTTTGACCTTCTAATAGTTCTGCCGCTCTGTGGTTCATAAAGGTAGGCTTAAGAGTAAACACATTTCCGCGAGTATCCCGTGCTCCAAACATCAACACCGGAGAAAAAAGAGTAGTGCGAGAGTTGCACAAAATCTTAGCAAAAAACTGGAAAACAAGTTCCGACACCAATGAACATTGTTACAACTTCTCCCACCGCATATCTACGATATATTCTGGCAAACATTGATACCTTCAGAAAACTAAGTCGAAGAAGAAGATGAAAAAATGAAGAGGAATGCAGCAGAACCATAAAAACCAAAAGGGCATGTCACTTACTGTGGTGATGGACGCTGTCATCGCTATTCACTCCAGATTCATCAAACTTTCGTGGAGGCTGGCGACACCTTCTCCCAGCAGATGGTGTGAAAAATTGCGAAAGACTGTCCTAAACCACAATGGATTGTAGAATGGCATAAATAACCAATAATAATAGCAGAAGGAATAAAAAGAAAATAACAAATTCAATAACCAAGAAGTACATTCAAAAGCAAAATAAACCAATCCTAATAAATAATCCATCCCATTTTGGAAGTTACACATATGATTTTTAAATATCTACCTCATGAAGCGCATTCATTGTACTTGTATCTGACGCAGATACTATATTTCAGTCCAGTCGGGACCATCAATTAGTAGAGGGGAGTGTAGGCGCATCTATATAACTGATGTGATGGTACCGACTGGATTGACAGGGTACATGCGAGTGCGTCAGGACGTAGGTACTATGAACGAGACAGCAAAGTCCTGCAGGGTTGCTATATTTTCTTCCCAAGTGATTCACACTTCATCAGTTTCATTTTCAAGTTGAAGCTGTACCGAAGTCTCACTACTTATGACTTTCCAATTCATTATTAGGGTAGATACACACTATTCTAAGTATTAGGTTGAGTCATAAGTCCTCGGACAAATTGGTAACGAAAATATTTATCTTACAATTTCTAAACGACAATAGCGAATCATTTGAAATATGCCCCATTGGCATCGATGGTCTTCTGCCAATGCTTGGGCAGTTCGTGGATGTCCTTGCTTTAGAACGCTGGGAGCTGGCCCTTGGAGAAGTGCACCAGTGCCATTTTGATGTCGTCGCGGGTTTGAAAGTCCTGACCATCCAGATGACGTTGAAGATGGGGAAAAAGGTGGTAATACGAGGGATCCAGATCTGAAAAACATGGTGGCGTGGTAAAGTTGTCCTGCCGAAATTCGTCATTTCAGTTTTGGTCGTTCTTGCAATGTGAGGGCGAGCGTTGTCGTGCTGGAAGTGAACTTTGTGCTGCTGTAGACGTGTAGCTTTGGGATTCGCCTTCAAATTTCTCAGTTGCGTAATGTAGACGTGTGCGGTCACTGTGCATCCTTCGTCTAGCAGCTCCCATTTTTCGACACGGAGAGCGCTCCACCAGAATCAGAGCACAACCTCCTTGGCGTGTACGTTGGGTTTGGGGGAGTCTTCTGCATGCGCATCTATGTCAATCCATTGAGCACGCCGGTGAACGTTGGAGTAGAGGATCGACTTACTTACGCACCCCTGGTGACTAGGTACTCGAGCCACGTGTGGTGCCCTTGAGCGTGAGGAGAGAAAGTGCCACGTCGTCGCGGCGGTCTATGTCACACTGCTTCAAAGCATGAAGCATCTATGGACCAAGCTTTCGCACCTTGTTGATTGACTTCAATTCACGAAAAACTGTGGACTGACTCCTCAAGGGTGGCTGCCAGTTCACGAGTAGTTTGATACGGATCGGCTCCCACCTGGCTCCGCAGCACTTTCAAATCCAACTTCCGTGAGTGTCCCGGACGGTCTTCATTTTCAACGGAATAGTCGCCCGATGCGAACTTCTAGTGCCACTTGTAAATTGTACACCTCCTGCTTGTGAACGTCCTTCATGCCTCTATCGATTGCCGCGGGTTCATCGCCAGATAAAAAAATAAATATGATGGTGTTGCGGATGTAGAGTTGCGACGGCTTGAAATCATGAGGTACAGTTGCTGGAAAGGAAACAGTTAGGTGCCTTTCCAGTATGCGTTTGGAAGAGCTTTCCATACTCTATCTAACGATGCCTAGCACGTTCATTTTCGTCACCTCTTTCCCGAGTTATGATCGCTAGAAGTCATCACTATCACATTGTCCGAGGACTTATGACTCAACCTAATATATCAGCAACCCTCCCGCCAAATTTCACATAATCAATACTGGTAGAACATATGTATGAAGGCATCCACGGCAGAAGAAAAATGGGAATAGGTTGAATAGTAGTTGAACTGAGCATTAAATTGTGAATAACGATGAGAGTTCAAAAAAAACTGCACCACTCTGTAGAACAGACTGCACTTACCAGCAACAAAACATGCGTACATAATTTGAAATCACAAAAGCAAAGGACATAAAAAGAATGAAATCAAAAGTAGCTCTGACCTGTAACAACTTCAGCTCATCTGTAGGACGCACGGAATGTTTTCTGAAAAAGGAAGGTTGAGAAATGTTACGAACATCCTGAAAAAAGCTAATTTTGTTGTTGAATGGGCTGAGACGACAGACTGATAAGACTTCGTCAGTCAGTTTTCTACTGAGTATGGACAGTAAGGGAAAACGTATGCAATAATGCAATGGCACTAGAATTTCCTAAAGAATAACTGTACAAATGATCACTGCCATTTGATACTTGGTTTAAATGTGGTGGACTAATGAAAGGTAGGGATCATATCTGTAGACAAACGATTCTCACAAAGCTTTTTAGAAACACTGACAGTTTGGCCAACTATATGGTCCCATACATTCAAGTCCATTCAATCTACCTAATTATTACAGAACGCTAAAGAGGAACATTCGGATGAAGCCTCAAAATGAGATAGGGTCAACTGTCATTACCATTACTACCATGCCCTTACGCACGCGGATGCGAAGCGGCAGATCTGGTTAGTAGGAATTGTTAGTAGATACCAATAAATAAGTAAAAACGGAGTCAATGAGTGCCAATCGCAGAAACCGAGAAATCGTGGCATGGAAGAAGTTTGGTGAATAGGGCGTTAATGCAACGGGGTAGGACAACTGTTCCTCGGATCGTGCCACTGGTCAAAACTTGGCCAAAAACTTAATGTTTCCTGAGGAAATTGGAGTCGAGGATTGGTTTCAAGTCAGTTGACCAGAGTCTTATATTACCCGATCGCTTTAGAGACTATAGTCAGCGCGTGCAATCAAGGAGATGGCGGGTGCGGACGAGTTGTCCGGGGCAACAACGCTGTTGACGCTTCGTCAAACGCGCGCCATTCGATCGATCTACCGTGATATACAGTAGAATCTTGTTCCTTATTGGAGGATGAAATCCAGCAATAAGATACTACTGTACGCTACAGTACGATATAGTAGACCGCCACCAGCTTTAGATTACTGTAAATCTTGTGATTGTATAGATGAGCATAAATATCGATCGAAAGTGTCGTATCACGTAGCATACAATACCCTTTCCTTGTTTACACTACTTTCTATCTTCCAACAACAGCTAGACAATATCTAACAGGCACACTTACTTCTAATAACCCTGGATTAAGGCCTCGCAAACGCACGCTCGATTGCAACCTATTGGTGACAGCCCTGCCTGCACCGGAACCGTATTTTGAGCAAGCAGGCTTACGAGAGTTATCAGAAAAGGAAAACAGTGAAAAAGAACAAGGAAGCAAAATGTACATGGGATATCTTACCTTTCCGAATCAGACATACGCCTTGCCGTACTTGGACCGGACCGTTCACTATCCGCATGTGTTTTGCGATCAGATTTTTCTTTGCATTTCTCTTTGCTTTGTATTTTCTCTTTTGTACCATCTTTGTCTTTATCCTTTTCTTTTACGACGCCACTTCCTCCATGGCGTGGCATTTCACTGTAAAAGGAATAATTTTTATTAATGACATTTCAATAAATGGAAATGATCTGACAGATCCGACGAATAATGGTCTCGACAGGAAATACAATAAAAAAAGACTGGACGAGTTGGAAAACTGAGAGTTGTTTCCAAAAATTCTGCAAATTCGAAATCATATTATACAAGAAAAAGTTTCTGGCTTTGATCAATCCTGCTTTGGGATGCGCCAGTCATTCGACTCCATCCGGAATCTTACCGACATCCAATTGTGTTCTGCCTATATGCTATGACTAGCAGGAGATAGATGATATTGCATCAGTGCTTTCATCCTCCCAGACCAGATGGTGCCAGCCAACCGACTACAGAGGGATGGAAGGATTGTCTGGAGAGAACACGAGCCTCGATCCCCTAACCCTGCGCGTGGTAATGACACTATTGACATTACTCCACCCCAGCTTTTCCTTCCTGTTACACGTGGTGACAATACAATGTGGATGAACTGTGGACATCTACTTCGAACCGGGTATTCTACCTTTTCTTTGATGGACTTTAGCATCCTATCCAGAAAAATCTTTCCAGGAAATAAAAAAATCAAATATCGGTGTGGAGATGGCTGGTAAGGGCAGAAACCAGAAGTTTAAATGACCATAGCGAAAGAGTGTTTCCAGTAGGATGCTCCAATAGGACAGAAAAATCGAACCTGATTGAATATGGTCATTCCATTCATGAATAAAATAAGTGAATCGTGGCTGCCACAAAAGGAAAACCATAATCAATAGATTTGAATCATTTCCTTGCTACCATACATAGGAAGCTCGAGAAATAAGCTCGTACTCTATTCCCATTGATAAGAGACGCCGCCGAGAAAAAGAATCTGCTGGGCCTTACCTACCTATTGTATTTTCTACTGTTCATTTATTTGTTTATTTGGACATGATGAATTTTACTAGCTGTTGCTATTTCTCTGCAGTGAGAGATACAAAAGCTTCCAAGGATAGGGAGTTATAGACCAAGCTCAGCCTCAGACGGGACCAGAACACGTACTCGCGCTTTCCCGGCACCAAACTTCTTATCACTTACACCGGTAGTAGCTTGTTTACGTATTTATTTACTTGTATGGGGAGACAAGGATACATGGGATCAGAGGAAACACACGACCAAACCCAACAGCGACCTAATTGGACTACAAGGCTTATTATCCCTTACATCAGTAGTTGTTTACTTATGTGTTTATTTATTTACGTTAGTAGACAAAAGCTCGTGGAGTCAGAGCCAACAAGTCAACGAACAAGAACTACACGATAGGGACCAACGACGATTTAGAAACCTTTAAAACGATTATGAAGTAAATAGGAATAAGCCCTGATGGATTGACGACAGGAAGGTCAACTATGCATAGTTAGGTTATTTATAGGTAGTATGATATGGTTTTGAACAAAGCATCAGGTGAGTTGAACTATCGTACGGAAAGGGAATACCCGAGACAGTGGGGGAAAATGTTTTGACAAGCCGACAGTGGTTGGTGAAATGTCATTCATGTCTTGTCGGCGACAAGTTATGGATGATGACACCCGAAGAAAACTCTTCTGTTACACTGATCGATTTCACCGTTCCCGGGTGTTGTACGATTGAACAAGACCAAAGGACCACCCAAAGAAATTCGTCTGTTTCTCTGAACAACTTCACTGCACCAACATTCATCGAAATCAAGGAATCACTCAAAAAACCTGAGTACTTTACCCCAGTGCCTACCCAACAAGAAGAAGCTTACAGTAACGACCAAGAATAAACATCAATTCAAAAATGTAGGCAAAAAATCGACCTTCAAATAAGCCGAAAATATTTCGTATTCATTGGCATTCGGGAGGCAGCAAGCTCAAAACATCAGCCTCTGGAGCTAGGGCTTTCTCGGATAGCCTTTTATCAAGATACTGCATTTTTAAATAAGCCGAACCAACAGTTTTCTTGAAGACACAGCTTTTTCGAAACTCTCGACTTTCTGACTTTTTTTCTCGAAACACTCCCTCCCCCGCGCCTTCTCTCTACTCTATCCTTTTTACAATATTATATTGAGATTCATTGAAGACTCGGCCTATAAACTTCCAAAGCTTCCACCCACATGTGTCTAAGTCTCATCCCTTCTCATTCATTTTATCCGTTCTTTTTCCTAAAACACTTCTCTCCCGCCCCTCCGTTCCTACTCCATCCATTTTACAACAATATAGCAAGATTCTTTGAGAATTAGGCGCTGAACATTTACATTTTCCACCCACAAGGTGTCCAAGTCTCATCCCTTCTGATCCATTTTTATCCGATCTTCCTTCTAGAACAGTGATTTATTTCAGCGGATCAGCAACTGAACTACATTAGCATTTGCTTGCATACCTTAGATCTCAATTCTGAACGGAAGTGAAGTGCACCGCGCATCTGATATCAGTTAATTATCTTAACGTTGATTATACTTGCGACAAATTCGAAGTTATTCAAACTCTGGGCAATTCATTAGGATGTCCTGATACAGGAAGATATAACATCGGCTTCTCCGATGTTGATTGATTTCCACGCATTATTCTTTGGGTTGGTCATTACCTTTCCAACTCCAATCCAAGTCTGAAGGGCGATTAGAATGTGTGGCGCACCCCGAAACCTAATCAATTAACGAAACGAAACCAACCACCCAACTGCAACCCGCCTCGTTCGTGCCGCAATGGCGGAACAATCCAACCTGACTGAAGTATTATGGAGTTTGTGGGTATTTTTACAACCCTTGAAACAGGCATTTTTTTAGAATATTGGCCCACAGATTGAATAAAATTTTTTTGCAAAATTTTGAGAAAGATTTACGAGGTCCAACGAAGGTACAGGGGCAAGGGGCGCCTATCATGCTTGCATAACATTTGAATCGAATCTCGCCAGAAACAGGCCTATATGATCGAGGCGGAATATTACTTCGAAATAGGAAGGTAAGCATGAGAACTCCATCAGTACACAACGTAATAGGAACCAATTCCGAGATGGAATTTTATGAAAGGCAAACAGAAGCAGCTGTTACTTGTCAAGTCACACACCTGAACCCAAGAACCAAAAAAAAGTAAAAAAGGAGAAACAAACTATGCGCTAGCATCGGCACTCATAGAGAAGGCAGAGGCTTAAATTAATATATTGAAAAAAGTAAATTCTTTGAAATAGTACGCTGAGCATGGCGAGAAAGTAAATTCTAAGCTGAAATTCGGTGTAATGGCCAGGAAAATCAGCCAGATAAGATTGGGGATGGTAATTTCCGATTATCTTGTGCTGATGAAACCGTGGATAGGAATTTCTCGATCTTTTGAGTTAATTCTATCCAAAATTTATATAAAGATAAAGGAGTGACTCTCCCTTTGAAACTCATACTTCGAAACTGTCTACTGAAACAACTCCAATGCCAAGTTGCACTAAGAATCAGATAGGTAAGGGCACGTCCTTGACGCCATAATGAACCTCTGGTTCAGATGATTCAAAAGTAGTTTTTGTTACCCGAAGACCGGTCACTTATCGGTAGCTTTCGATAGCTTTCGATACCAAGGCTCGCCACCAAGGTTTTAAATGGATCCAAACTGGGGCTGTTTCTCAGCAGAACGCTCTCGAAAAGACTAAATGGCAGTACCAAGCCAATTCCATGGAATAGAAATGTTCCGAAAAAATATCCACTAACTGGTGTATGACTGTATTCTGAGGGAAGTCTATATGACTATTTTCCATGCTCAACCCTTGTAGTAGTATAGTTTCGCTTCAAAACAATTTTTTTTGGGAAAGTTCATGCTGAAAACATGGGTAAAAAACTTGTTGTGATTTCCGTGTGGCTTTTTTTGCCCAATAAATTCTCCAAGAGAATCTTTGAAGGATTTTCAGAGCATCGGACTATGCTGTATAAATTTAAAGATCTGCATATGAGGTAGGAGCTTTTGTGAATAAATAAATGGGATATTCAGTTTATAGAAGATCGAGGTTCGGTATGGGTGATTAGAAACTCATTGGCTGACATTGCACACTTTCATAATTTTCTTCATATTATTGTTGATTCAAAAAAATGCACCAAATATAGTGGCCCAATATATTTTTTTTGTTTTTTAGATTGACCAAGTCGATGAATGGGAAAATAATTGTCCTGGTAAACAAATATTTAAACAAATAAATATGTGAGCAAATAAATGAAAAAGTGAACAAATAAAGGAGAACTACTGCCTTCAAAGTCTATGACAACAATATTAAATGGCAACAACAACAAAAACAACAACAATAAAGCTTTTCCAATGGTCGCTCATTTGAACGATACATTCGGCTCTGATAGTGCTCGGGAGCGGGGAAAAAAGCCAAATTAAAGCCACCTTGGGCACATAAATAGATCTTAACTGGTGTAGAAGGGGAGTAATCGTAAAAAAGCCATAAAAAGGGACGTTAAGGCGTAAATATAGGAAAAAGTCCTAGTAAATCCTTAGAGCTCAGCAAATTATCACACCAAAAAACATGAAAAAAAAAACGAAGTGGTGCTCTTCAGAATCGCGAAAAAATCAGCAATTTTACAATCTTAAAAGCTTTTCGAGAGCTTTTTAAATCGAAAAAAGGAAGAGGCAAATCATTTCAGGCGAAGAAAATCGGAACACGAACGGGCAATCGCTGGTTGAAAAAAACGGGTGGCGAATCGACGCGCCGAGTCCGTTATTGATCACGTGAGGGGTTTTGCTTGAATGGTCCCATAAGGCATAAGGCGTGTGGGCTCGGGAAAAAAATCGACATCGTCGGGGGTTGTGAGTCATCACCTCAATGGGGAACGACGACATCGCACACACACCCATACACACATACACACACACAGACGTTCAGTGCGGACGGCGGTGCGGACACTAAATATCGATCGCGAATTGGAGGAGGCCGCAATCGCAGCCCGCCCGGGAACGTCACATGGACCACCCGGATAGATATAGACCTGGATGTGGGATAAACCGGAAGTTCCTGAAGATTCTCATAGCCTACTAACTATATTTCAAGTATTGTTTTATTAAATTCAATTTAAATACCTTAGTAATCAGAAAACCAATGGAAAACATGATAATGTTACTCAAATTCCTCTTGCTTGCTGATCAATTATTGCTGAAAACTGCTCCGAACAGAACGAAAAAGCGACAGGCCGACAGCAATTATCAGGCGGCATAATTAGCGAAGCAATTACTAAACCTGTTATTATCCTGCCACTTAGAAGGTAAAGAGTAAAGAGCACTAAGGAATCAGTATGTAAAGGAGACGACTAGAAGGCGTATAGAAAGAAAATGCAGAGGGAGTAGATTGAGGGTGGAGGTGGGGTAATGCCGAAAGGCGCCGCTGCTGCGGTTATACTGTAAGGATCAAATCCTGGATTGGGATCTTAGGATTAATAAGCCCTTTAACCTTTGGGGGTTGTTACAAAGATTAGAGCCCTACGAGAGTAGATTTATTGGAGACTACGTAGGGCCCCTTGAAGCCATAGTAAAGTCCAAATAGGGATTAAAATATCATTGCGATTCTGAATGGAAAGCGTTTGCTATAGCCCATCCCAGAAAGGGCTGATGAGCGTGAGAAGCTCACTCCCTCTACTTTTCGTTGTTGCATGCCCAACAGAGGGTGACTGATGCTTAGCTTTTTTGTTGCTGAGCTGTGCATGTATCCGATCTAGTGCGAAAATATTTTGGCAAAGCATCGTGTTCATAAAGTGCAGGCTGCGAACACACACTGTGTGTCTACGTGCCACTCCCTGATGGATTAGTTCTTTCAGCTCCAGACCCTGTTGGCCCTGCCTTCCGTAGAAGGGTGAGAGCATGAACAATGGGTGGTCATCAGTTCCTTTCCAGGATATCCTGTACAGCACATAGAGGGCACGTAATGGCAATAGCACATCTTCCCAGTGATGATGCTGAATTTTTCTTGTTGAATATACAGAACTCGATAACTGATTGGATGGTGATAGTACAAACACCCAACCCGCGGCGGTTTCTATAAAATTGTCGGGCTTCGCGCCATACCTTAGATAATTGTCCTGCTGCGCGTCATGTTGTTTGGTACTACCGCCACAATCCCGGTTATCTGGTATAAGAGGAAAATGATAGATGGATAGTGCCTTAGGGAAAAAATAGCCAACAGTAAGCCTGTACTCAAAAGCTCTTGACGTTAATCAATCATGTTTGGGATGCGCCCTGCATTCAACTCCCATTCAGAATCGTAGTGGGCTTATGAGGCAGATACAGTGATTTCCTGCAGCAAACCGATGGATGGTCAGTGTTCTATCCTCCTAGACTAAGTACTCTTCTCCGGAGGGATGGGATGCCTGGTTGGTTTAAGCGGGAATCGAATAGATTCGAACCGCGGGCCATGCATGTGTGATAGTGCACCCTTGTCACTACACCACTTCCTCCCAACGATTAGTACCTCTCAAAAATCAGCCAAACACGGTCGCTTTTACCTGATGATATCATATCGAATCATATCAATATCATAATAAGGATAAAGTTGTTGGCGTTAATAAATCCCGTCTGAGGGATGCGCCCCGCACTCGTAGACTCGACTTCCATTCAGAATCGTAGTGGCGTAATGAGTGCGTATACAATGACTTGCGGTGGCCAGCCGATGTACTAGTCGGTGCTCTTATCCTCCCAGACGAGCTTGCTTCCAATTGACCGACCCTGGAGGGATGGAAGGGGCCTAAGCGGGCATCGATCCGGGATTCGAACCCCTAACCATGCGTGTGATATGGTGCGCCACTTTCCACTACTCCACATCAGCCCCAATATCAGAATAACGTACAAGTACTCCCACTACCTTTGGCAGTGTCATACTCGACCGAGGACTCTGATTTCTTAGGGATTCATCACAAAAGTAAAAAAGGTTGCAAAAGGTGGA
Source organism: Haemonchus contortus (assembly GCA_000469685.2). Lineage (NCBI taxonomy): Eukaryota > Metazoa > Nematoda > Chromadorea > Rhabditida > Trichostrongylidae > Haemonchus > Haemonchus contortus. The sequence continues at coordinate 9,068,486 of LS997565.1, forward strand.
AGTCATACAGGTGCAGAAGCCCTGCGAAGCTGAAAGCTTCTTTGCTCTCTCCTTTCTCATTGTCTATAATTGAAGTCACATACAAAATTGATGATAGCGTCATTGTATTCCCTATCATTTCTGCAACTCTAGGAATGTGTAATTATTAGGCATTCGATCGTCAATTATACAGAATAGGCTTCTTTGCAAATATGAATTACACTGATACCATACAATCACAAAAGGCAGTTCCGAGAAAATTCCCAAGGCAGAATGAAATTTTTCTTTCAATCCTTTACAATGGTAGAAGCTTGCCAAGTAAGAAATAAGAAGAATTGAATATCTAGAAAAAGATAGGAGTTGAGGCAGAAATAAGCTATTCGCAAGAAAGAGGCCTACTAACACAGAAAGTGAACCATTTTCTGTCAAGAACAGCCTAGAATTCCATCATGCTAACCCAGGTTTTAAAAAATTTCTGCGATGAGTCGGACGGATGGGAGATCTGGAAACACTTTAACTTCACCCTAAAAAGTCCTGGAAGTAGAAAAGAGCCAGTGTAGTGTTATACATGATTTCGCCGCAACCCTCCCTCTTCCTCAACAACATAAATCTTTCGAACTACGAACTGCTCTCCTTTTTTGTAGCTCGACCAATTCCACTCCTCAAATACAGCACTGTGGCTCACAGCGAAGACAGATGAGGCTCTGGTTGGACGCTTTATGGAGTTTATACCTTTCGCTCAATTTACGTACAACCCGCTTCGAGGGCTACTTCTAACAATTGTGAAGGTAGGCACGTGGTCCTTAGCTCGAGTGCCATTACTTCACAAGATGAACTTGAACCTCTTCCCGCTATAACCGCCCCCCTTTTCCCCACACACAACCCCGCGACAACTGTAATCACAAAGAGCAGAACGTGGAGAAGGCTTGACATCCTGCTTTGAATGAATAAATGCTTATACGTGGTATTCAGTTTCAATGAATAGAGATGACGAATCAAGTCGTGTTTTCATTTCTATAAAATTGAATTCTATGAAGGACGACCAGACCTCACAACTATTTAGGGCTTATCGATTGGTGGTGTCAAGCGACATCTTTGGAAGCGAAAACAAGCCCTCGAATCACCCCAAAGCTTCCAAAACCATGTCATTGCCTCTGCCAAATTAGTATGGTATAGTTCCAGGTGAAATCAGAAGACCCGGCTCATCCCTAATTGATTGTTCAATACGAGGTTTGCTTGTCTTCTAGGGCTTCAATAAAAAACGAAGAGGCAAAGAGTGGACGAGTTAGAGTTAATTCAGAGAGTTCACTGCGGTTTTTACTAGTTCAGAAAGCTGGTATGAACAAACTGGTTGTTGCCTCAAGAAACGACAAGTCATTACGTTCACGAGGGCGAGTCAATTCGTCACGCTCGTTCCAGCAAACGACTTCCTCAAGAAAGCACGGAAACTGTCTGAAGCAAAAAATCGACATTTTGGTTCCTGAATGAGAAAAAAATGATTGTGAAGTTATCACAAACAATGTTTGGTGGGTAATTTGCAGTATGGACATGGGCATAGGTGAAGGGAGTGAGTGATCGATTTATTGATTGGCTTTAAATGTTAAGGAAACGGTAGCCACAGCAAATCGCAGATAATGATTCTCGATTAGGTTACAGAATTTGAAGTGGAAGAAAGGTTTTAGGTGGGACTTCAGAAAAGCCAATTTTAATGTAATCTGTTCTTACTTAGATTCTATTGACTGGTATGGCTCGTTCAATACCAGTCAATTACGATTCGATTCTCATTGTATGACGATAGCAAATAAAGCTGAGAGGAGGCTTTTTCAACTATTGAGGAGCCTATATACTAGGGACCCTGGCATACTTGTAAAAGCTTATAAAATATATGTGCGCCCGATTCTTGAATATGGAACGGAAGTATTCTTTCCTCGAACTAAAAAAGATACTAATAAATTAGAAGCTGTGCAGAATAGTTTTACAAGGAAAGTCTTGATTCGGGCTTTGGGTTTCTGTTATAAATCCATCCCTGGAGCAACTACAAGGAATGGAATGCTTGGAATCGAGTCACTTCTTAGTAGAAGGAAGAAGCAAGATGTTGTTATGCTATTTAGAATACTCACTGGGAGATCAGTTGTTGATTTAAAGGGAGCTCTCACTCTTCAACCATCAAATACCCGTGGGAATAATTTGAAACCATACTTTCCTAGGTCTAGCTAGGTCCAATGTTAGAGCAAATTTCTTTCTTAATCGGGCATCTTCTGAGTTTCGTGAATTTGTTAAAAAATACTCCCTGCCCAAAACTTTGTCGCAGTTCAAACGAGCACTGAAAAAATACTTGGCTGAGAGCTACACTGGTTAGGCTCATTTTTAGTTTTGCCTTAGTGGAAGTTTTATAATGTATCATTTCTCTTTCAATGGCTTTTGCTTTGATCAGCTGTTCTTTTACTACCTGGTTCTCTTGGATCTTGATTATTTATATTTGTTTTCGTAGTACGCTGTATTCATGTACTGACTGTACATGTTACTAAATAAATAAATATCAGTCGGAGTGATGGAAAATACAGGCGAAGATATTTCAGTGAAAACCACAAAAAACTGAAACGACCACAGACCAAATTGTTGATTGAAAATTACTTTTTCGGCAAAACTAATTACTTTTTACGAATCGACTACAATATTGAAACTGTCAGTAGATGTACTAGGAAACCTCGGGCAAAGTAATCAGTACATCAAGGGAATTAGAGGTTCCATAAAAGACACCCAAATGCGTTTCAGTAGGCTGAGGGCTAGAGCAGAGGAAATTGGATGTCGAATATCCGGAAATAAGAGCCTCGATACCCTATATAGCTTGAGGATCAAAGAAAGCGGGATGCATCAGGTCACCGATTCCGTCCATGCGAGCTGTACATGATCGAACCACAACTGGTACCTTCTATGGAAAGACTTCTGGAGAGGCCATTAGAAAATCTCAACCAAAGTCGTTGGTCTAATGGGGCTTTTGTTGGCCCGCTGCACCTATTGAAACTGACAGACTCATTTGATTCAGAGCTTTTCTGGATACTGGATACTAGCTGGAGCTCTCTAGGAAAGGAACGTTTCCTAAATGGCCCATAGACGTCGCGTGAATGCTGAACAATCGAACTCCATCGATCATCTTCCCTTACATTCCTATGGCCCTTTTGAAAAAGGCACTAGCAGGGTCATTACGGCTTGTAAACCAACGACAACTCACAAACACAAGAGTTTTCTGGGTTCTACTGCTAAAACTTTATCCGAAGCGTATCTCCACTCGCTGCAAGGGACCGCTTTGAAAGAGGATAAACCTACAACGAAGCAGAGAATGGGTTAAGTGAAAGGGAACTGAGCCAAAGGTAACATGGGTCAGGCCCATAGGTACAATGCTCAGAAAGGTGTGCGAGACTTAAAATAAGGGTAAAGCCTTTGGGTTTAATGAAGCCCTTCTGGGGTGCACCGCCGCATTATCTAAAAAATCCTAATCCCGTTCTGTACGCGTACGTCGCCTACACGATGAGTAACGATAGGAAGCTGTGATGTTCAAGTCAGCACCTTAGCCTAGGCAAGTACCGATCGAATCGCCTAGGCAAACCAAGCATGGAGACGATTAATTGGGAAATGGAACGCCTGTATTGCCGAGGCGAGAAACGATCCGGTATCCAATCCCGCGACCGTGTGTGTAAGAGTGCGCTGTGTGCCACTGCACCACATCTTACCCTGCCTGCGTCATTACTATTATACATCTGATGTACCCTTGACCTCTTTAGAAGAAGATTGCTTTGGAGGAACAACCAAGTGAGGTCCTGTCATTGTCTGCTACCAATATCAGCCTGCATGAAGAATAAAGGATTCAGATAACCGTCTAAAGGAACGTTTCTTGAAAAGCGCTTGCTGCAGTGGGAGATAAAATTATGACAATAGCTGCATTCAGACTTTGCGTTCATATGCAGCTGACGCCATACGCTCGTTAGCCACGCCCAACCAATACCGATGGTTTCACCATGACGACGGGGTAGTGGCCAACGAATGTCGGCAAAGTGCCAACGTAAAGCCGAGATGCAGCCAATAATGATCGTTATGACCGTACCATTTGGAGAGGGGATGGTGAGCCGACAGCTTTAGATGCTAGATCTGGGCTGTAAAATGGATGGGTGGAACTCTACCCAGACCAACGTTTCCTTTCATCCCCACATTGCCGCATTCCCAGACATCACCCTGATTAACTGAAAAGAAGCGTGTAAGTCCTAAAGACCATTAGGCAGCTAAAATACTGTAGCGTAAGCGATCGATTTATTGATCGTTTATACTCAGGATTTGGAGCTTAAAAATGACTAGGAGCTAACCAGTCGGTTAAACCCAATTATTTGTGATTGTAATTTGAAACACTACTGAATAAGATAAAATGAAATACTAATCGAGCAGATGGGAACTAGGAAATCAAATTTGAAGGAACGCTAAGTTCCTCAACAATCGGGAGTAGTACAAGTGCTGAGGCTCGGGTTTTGCTAAATCAATGCGCCGCCGCAACAGCATCTTCCCACGGGAAACGAGCCGCGACGCCACCTTTTTTTCAGACACGAAAGTTTATTTCTCTGTTAATAGAGTAATAATGGGAACATAGCAATGGCCAATGCTAAACGAGGCCACTTATTGGTTCCCCTGAAACAACTACTCCCAAAAACTTCTACTCGATACTGAAAATCGAAATTTCGATAAATCGATAATCAAAATTGACTTCTATTCAATAGTAGACAGTATTCAGCAAATAGAAGGCCGCAGAACAATCTGACAGTGGGGGCCGTAAAGGCCAAATTCACGTAAAAGAAAACTTGGAAATAGAACTTCCAGGACCCTAATTGACAGGAAGATGGTCTTCCTAATCGCCTTCACCTCTCTGTAAACAGGAAATGAAGTATCAGCAAATTAGGAATGAGTTCTGACGACTGTCCAATTTTCGAAAAATGGATACTCTTCTGGTTAAGGGGTTCAAGTGGCTCCTCCGAGAGGAAAATGAAGTGAAGGGCCAGGATCCAGGTATCGAACACTTCCCAAAGATGGGCGCGTTGTTTTCTCTAAAAGTGCTCATGTGATCGAATACGCATGCGGGCCTCAACGGTGGCTCGCTGAAAAACTAAATGGATCACGAGGGTGGTTCCATTACAGCGTTCGAAACTTGAATGACGTCTGTCAACCGTGGACTCCAACAAGAATCGAAATTTAGAATTCGAACCTCCTGATTCTTACCGTAATCCCAATACCCAAGATATTACTACTAATAGGCGTAAAATTCGTAAAAACGGATAATCATTGTTTAGAAAAGCTTTGAAGCAATAATGGTATTACGGTAAAAATTAGGATTCCTGCTGAGTTTTTGCTCCTGTTCAATCCAGAAGGTGGTTTTGCTCGCTACTCTTAGAGACCCTGTAGAGATCATTGGATCGAGTCTCGACTGAGGCGATGAGGTTTGGCTCGATCGAGTTTAGGAACTTTTTTAAAAGCCAAGTCGGGCCTCTTGACTCACACGAGCAATCCTTTCTTACTGACGATTAATTTGCTTTCTTGCGAGAGGGTCCTCCAAACTCAAACCGGGGGCCTTATAGAGGACATCGTGATCAACTTTTTAAGCTAAGTTAATTGGCTGAGCAATTAAACGAAGAATGAAAAGAGGAGAGAAAGGTCATCCGAAATGGACATTCCGCGTGTTTTTCGTACGTGGTCGCAGTTCCCGGTGGAATAGTGCCAAGTGACGCCGCTAGCACGTGCTTTGTGGAGGAACCAAATACGCCAGGCCGGAACGCGCTCTGGACAGTGAACTACCAGGGGAACAGAAGGGATACCGAGACTGGCTCGAGCATAGTACCAAAGAAAATTGCCTTATTAATACGATGCTTTCGGTTCTCTTCTTCTCTTCGGCTATTCGGTTCTTCTTCCCCTCACCTCCCCGTTTGCCTTTCATTCAACCAGTCTTTCGCTTCCAAACGCATCTCTCGCTCTCTAACACCTCCCCCAAATGACCAGATGCGCGAGGCCCATTGTGTTGGCTGTTGGTACCGCGAAAGGCGGCTGACCTTAATTGAAGAGCACAATGACACTGGTGCTTGTCCGTCATGGGCTGGCCTTTCAAGTCCAAGTGTAGACGAAGTCCTCTTCGACAGTTACAAGGAAAAAATTCCGGCAGTCTGGGTCGTGGAGCACTCCAGAATAGGATAGTAAGTTTGCAGTGAGTGAATGAGTAAAACGGGTGAATTACCTAGTGTGTTCCACTTTCCCAACGGTTGGGGTCACCTCTCTGAGAATCACGGTAGCGTCCGGTGGAGCACTAGGCTACTTGGCGTATCACAGTTTTTTACTGAGTAGGCTAAGTCTATGATTTTGCCCTTTCAAAGGCTGGTACCAAAAAACTGATCCCAAATGAGTGAAAAACTTAGCTGTCCCTCGTGACTGTAGGGACGAATTAACGTTTGCCCACTGCCGCACGCGGCTGTCGCGGACCACTCATTCGCCGTTATTACAGCTCTAGCGTTCTTCATACAGCTCAATCGATATGCGATCATTACTTCATGCATAATTCTACTATTAGTACTTTTGTTCTTGTATTTTTTACCTACTGCTGCTACATTCCTTCGCGCGCGACGCCCCTCTCACCGCGACGCGACCATTTCGCTTCTAACGCACTACACACCTGGACAGGGTGTACGGTAGCCTGTTATCATTGCCTCGTTTAGAGTGGGGAAGGATGAAATTGTAGGATCGGTGGATCATTTGTTTTGATAACCTGATTCATGTTTGAACCCCAATATTGCAGGAGACAATGAAAAACAGCGCAAGAAAATTACCGCAGAAGTCCAATAAAAGACCTGGAAAGACTACAGAAAGGTCTAGTTGGAAGTAGGTACTCAACTCATTGAGAGGTCTCTTCTTGTGTATGACTACTGTATTCATGAGCAAGGAAAAATGTTGAAATTTTCAAAAATTGTTACGATTCAAAGGCTTAGTCAGGTGTGCAGAGTTGGCGAGGTGTTCCAATGCATATACGAAGCCAGCTAAACCGAATAGACTTGTCCATCCTCAATGTGTCCCTCAGTAGACAGCAGCTTTCACAACGGATCGCCCCTCCCACTGGACTGAGTAGATTATGCCGTCATAAGATTCTTGTTTCTTAACGGAGCCGACAAGAGGCAAGAAACGTTGGTGTTAGAAGGATTCGTCTGAAAGTGTGTTAGTGAGAGAGGTGCTCTGAATTTATTGGGTGCAAGAGCTGCTAATATGAGCTCAGACTTACTTAGGCCACATCTTCGAATTGAAAAAAACTTGTCTTAAGGTTTATAAATGATGCTTGTATAAGCGGTTGTTAATACGCTCCCTCCTTCACCGCCCACCCCTCCACCCACTCCCACCCACATATTTCCATGCCCCCAAATAAAACCCTTTTTTTGGTTACCTGATGAGGCAGGTGAACGCCTCCGTCCTTCCAAATTGATGGCAAAAAAGTTGCGAGGAAACAGACCACGTCATCCTGCACAGGTGATAACTGAGAATAACGCGAATGAGTAAAAAACTGTCCGATCAAACACCTCTATATATGTCCTTGAAAGAATCGAAAAGCTGGAGATAATTGAAAAATGATTCAACAGGTGGAAATGTGAGCTAAAAAAGTCTACGGGGTATTCGCCCACTTCCCTCGTTCGTCAGTCTGCTATTTACTACGAAACGACAGGAGATCAACTGTTCGTTGTAGCAAGATAATCTTGTGTATCTGCTCAATCATGGAAGATAAAATAAGCTGCAGCTGCAAGGAGAAAGAACAAGGGCTGCAAAGAGATAGCCAAGGTTAACCCTAAGGCGTAGATCTTACTGCATAGGTCTTCTTACAGTCAGATGGGCGCTCTGGGCTCACGAGCTCAGTCAGCAGGATTATTTGGATCCAGCTTGATCACCACAGTTATCCCAACCGTTTCAGTGAATCAAGAGCCAGATCCAGAAAATGACGATTCGGCCAAAAGAAAGGTTGTACTTCTTTAATAAGAGAGAGCGATCTCGGAACGTGACGAGCCTCAACGCATTCATTGTTGGTACTCCTTGGAGGCAGAAGCTAGCTACTGGGCAGCCCAGCCAACAAGTATTGCCCTAGAGTTCACCTAGCTCATCCACGAGAGAAAGCCTTTACTGGTCACCTGGGAAAGTGCGGAGGAGGAGGAGACCAAGATGTAGCCTGAGCTCAATTCGCGTCCAGGAAGGGCGAGCATCCCATCCCTCTAGAATTGAGTAGTTGGGACTATACCGACCACGAAAAGAGTACCTTCTTAGTCGGCATACCAAAAGACATAGACCATCTCCTGGAAGTCCTGAGTAGGTGTCAGTGCATGTGGGTGTGGTGCGTTAGGACCGAAATGGTCGCGTCGCGGTGAGAGGGGCGTCGCGCGCGAAGGAATGTAGCAGGATGCAACAGTAGGTAAGAAATACAAGAACAAAAGTACTAATAGTAGAATTAGGCAAAAAATAATGATCGCATATCGAATGAGCTGTATGAAGAACGCTAGAGCTGTAATAACGGCGAATGAGTGGTCCGCGACAGCCGCGTGCGGCGAATCGATTACCCAGAATTGTTCCTAACGCCCGTGTCCCCAGTGCATGTATCTGCAACAGTCGGAAGGAGCCTCTCGCTCTCATTGGCACTCTTGGGAACTCATGGAGTGATTGGCTAGCAAGCTGATTCAACTTCGTAAAGTGCATCGTCCCCCCCCCCCCCCCCCCAAAGATTTTACTCTCGATTGTAGATTGATTAATCTAGAAAATCCCGCGATATCCAAGATTCCATCCTGCATGTACTGTGAAGCTGACGATACCCTAACAGAATGAATGTGGTAACGAAACGATATTCAGCTTACAAAGGATCTCCTTTGTTTTTTTTTGGTATTTGAAAGGTCTAGAAAGGACGAGTCCCCATCTTACCCCAGTGGCGGTACTCAGTACTCAGTGAACTCAGTAACCGAACTCAACATTCTACTATTTATACCTTGTACATCATGAGTTCACATGGACAGATTATTAATACATAATAACCTTTGAGAAGATTTGAATCCACTCAAAATTATTGAGTTTTGAGCGGAAATTTGTTCATTGCACTTTCATCACGTTACACTTTGCGTACCAAATACGGATATTCAAAGAAAAGCTTGTTCTGACATCATGGCGTGGGCGTAGATGGCACTTGGGTGGTCCAACCCACGCGACTTGAACTTTTTGGATTACTGAAAAAGTCGCCTAAGCATCAGAATACTGTGGAATGTGGTCGAACATAAATCGAATATTGATTGTACTGAGACGTTATGCAACTATCTTCTGTATAGAGTTGGACTTTCTGACTCCTACAACGAACGAAGATCAGGTGTACCGTTGATTACTGTCGGGCACGTCATGCGATATACATAGTGATGACCTTTGGACCAGAGTGGTTACTGACTGAATCCTTCGGGATGTCAAACGTACACCAGGACGGCCGTCAGCCCGATGGTCTGCTTCTTCACGAAACTAATGCTTTGCGCCGTTCCCTTCGAGCAAGTACGACTCACTGGACTACTTGGCTCGCGACAGGGACGAATGAAGGCATTACTGGCGCCCGCTCGACGAAATCAATGATCAACGGGACGACAGGTGATACAGGTGAGGTGGTAGAATTTGACTTCATTTTTAGCAGATCTCTATATTCTGATACACTTTTAAAGATGAAAAAAATAGGCTGTTGAGCGGCTTCCTTGATGAAATATTATTATATCATAATACGAAGAAATTTAAGGGAACGAAGTTTTTTGAAAGTAGGTACAGCGTGTTTCAAAAGTATGTGCACACCCAACTTTTTCTTTTTTTGGGGATACCATTGCTTCCTGTAACCTGTGACCTTGACCATTCAATTCCTTGTGTGCGATACTCTACGAACACATTCTCTGAGAAATCACCGTAGCTGCTAACGCAACTTTTTATTAAACAAAAATTTTTTCTCTGTTTCAAAAGTGCACACTTAGCAAAAAACAAAAATATAACCGAGATCAGAAATCAATAGGGCCTCCTAAATTCCTGTAAAGGTTATCGATTACGAGGAATCGTTTGAAAATGGTTTCATTATGGTAGGTTCTTTAGTTACCTTTGAAATGGAAAATTTTGAGTGTACATATACTTTTGGAACGGCAACTAGGCCGCTCTTTTTCATGCATTGCTAGATTCATTCAAGACCCTGGTAGCTATCGCTCACAACCTATTCCTAGCCGTCCGCGTATTTTGACTGCTCAGGACAACAGGAGAATAGCCCGTCTTGTGACGAATACTTCTTTGTCTTGAGTCAGATACGAGCTCAGATGGTTTATCAGTCTCGCGTGCGACCGTTTGGCGCTCTAACCGCTCTGATGAGTATATCACATGAGTGACGATGGAGAAGGTTACTCGACTCAATACTTTCCACAAGCTGACAAGGCTGGAGTTTGCTCTCCCAGACCATCAAAGAGCCTCCTCCGAAATTCATTTTCGAAAACACGAGTGGCTCTCGGCGAAGTTCCCTCCATAATGACGAAATCCATCCGACCCGTCGAAATTGAATTTCTTTTCATCATAGAAGATCACCTAAGAACAAAATGGGTACAACACGTCGTTTGTTCTGAAAACAGGAAAATCCTGAAAATTCTCGAACAACCGTACCTTGTTCCATGATGTTGCCATGTTCCTACGAGCAAACTCCAGCCTTGTCAGCTTGTGGCGAGTATTGAGTCGAGTAGCCTTCTTCATCGTTTCTCGTGTGATATACTCATCAGAGCGGATAGAGCGCCAAACGGTCGTACGCGAGACTGATAAACCTATCTGTCCTCGGATTTGACCAGCAGACGAAGAGGTATTCGCCACAAGACGGGCTATTCTCCTCATGTCCTGAGCAGTCAAAATACGTGGACGGCCAGGAATAGGTTGTCAGCGATAGCTGCCAGGGTCTTGAATGAATCTAGCAATGTATGAAAAAGAGCGGCCCAGTCGCCGTTCGAAAAGTATGTGCACACTCAAAATTTTTCACTTCAAATGTAACTAAAACCTACCGCAACGAAACCATTCTCAAACGATTCCTCGTGGTCGATAACCTCTACTAAAATTTAGGGGGCCCGATTGATTCCTGCTCCCGGTTGTATTTTTGTTTTTTGCTAAGTGTGTACATACTTTTGAAACAAAGAAAAATTGTTCTTTAATATGAAATTGTGTTAGCAGCTACGATGTTTTCTCAGAGGAAGTGATCGTAGGTTCTCGCACACAAGGAATTGAATGGTGAAGGTCACAGGTTACAGGAAGGAATGGTATCCCCAAAAAACAAAAATGTTGGGTGTGCACATACTTTTGAAACACACTATTGCGGCATGTGGCGGGGCGGCAAGGGGAGCACTTCATGTACGTGCCTGCTCCGAGAATGAATCCCGACTCGATATCCGCTTTTTCAGACAAGCCAAGGCTCCCATCGCTCTGGCAAGAGCTAGTTGGTGCAGGACTCGCCCGGGTAGATAAACAGCACTGACTTGTTCATATATTGACAGCCTAAGTCATTGTATAGACTACAATAGCATTCAAAACGGCCTACGGACTCTGAACGGGAGTCGCGTGTGGGGCGCATCTCAGAGCGGGCTTGATTACCATTGAAGCATTTATGTTTTATTCTATACCTTGACGTACTGAATAACGAAGGGCTCGGCTAATCTTTGAACTAGCGTTTCATTTCTTACATTCCCTGTTACCAAGCAACCGACTTGGACATGGAAGACCTTCCGTGATCAGCCAAGAGAGGGGCTTATTGAATACCATAGTCATGTGGACAGCGGTCTCTCTGAGAGGTGGTCTTGTATGGACGACTTAAAAGTTAAGAGAAGAGGAGCGATTTGACTGAGGCTAAGGAGTAGTGCTCTCTGGACGGATTCTCGGGGCCGTTTCCTGCCATTCGCCGGCATTTACTGCTAGCGCATGACTGGATACTTTTTTTGGTTTTTATTCATCAACATCAACTGATCCGCTTACTGACGTCTATCCATTTTGTACGCGTCAGTCACAGAGAGTAAGGTAACTATTTATAAAACATATATTAAGAAAGATTCTACAAAAATTCTGTCCATTACCCGAGTCAAGCAGAAAAAGAATCCACATGATGGCTTTACCAGCATCACCTAGGATCTTTTTTTAGAATATGCATTAAGGCGTTAACGGAGGTATACGCTGCAGGTCAAGAAAAGTGTATTGATATATCAAATTTATACAATAGAAAGCGAAAGTGGTAAGGGTTGGGTGATCGAATCCTGGATAGGCACCCACCCGCTCCAAACAGCTTCCTATATCATAGGGTGATCGTTGTCAGACTTATTTAGGAGAACAATGGTACTAACTTCTACAGCAGGTCAGTGCGATGCGCCAAAGACTTCAGCCTTCATCCTTTATTCAATACGTGAATACGAACCTCCCTTCCTAGAAAGGTGACAGAGAACTCTCAAGAAGTTCGCGGCATTAGTTTCCCCCTGCATGTAGAGACTTCTCCAATTGAGGGTGCAGTTCACGATAAACAATGCTTCTGAGATATCACTATGGGGTGAATCTGTGGCCCTTCCGTGTGCAATATGTCGCGCTTCCAGGCCGGAAAACGGCCTGAATAAGGAGTTTTAAGAGATTGACCAGATGCCAGACCCACAGCAGACAAGTTGCAACGGCAGATATTAGGTTGATGCATAGTTATTGCGGGTTTTTTCGCGGCTTCTTTCCTCTCGATTAAATTAAACTTTTGAATTTGGTTTTTTTGTAGAAATAATCTTCTTAATTTCCTCAACAGAAATATGCCTAGAAGCTCATCTTCATATACACCGAATCATGCCCATTTACTTCGAGAAATGATGGAAGGCGGCACACTCATAACGTGATCACAACGAACTTCTCATGCATCAACCTAATATGTGGGCAAAAAATATGGATGACGTACCGAATAGTTTGATGGTTTGGGAAGAGGTACAAATATGAAGGGCCTTCACCTCCTCTCCTATATGACATTCCGTAGTAGCTCTGCTATAAGATTACGGTAGTATTAGCATGCCACAAATCACATCAAACAAATTTTTGCTCTAGATCTAAACTCTATCCATTTCACATCTATGACGTGAAAGAAAATCCCGTAATGCAGGAAATTGAAATGTCAAATTGTTGAGCGGCAGTAACAATAACTACTTAGCAGTACCAATCAAAGTAAGCATGACTCACTCCAACCCAGTTCTGCCTGTACCCCACGTCGGTAACAAATCGGTACTGCGTTAGTGAAATTCACGATTTTCCAGCTAGATTCTACCAGTCAGTTCTTGACATTAAAGGGCTAATGTCACAAAACTTCTTCGTGATCAGAAACTGGCTCCAGTGTAAGGAGGAAACGGAAATCAGAAGGCGAGAAGGGGTCGCATGTGTGCGATGGGTTGTTAGAGGCACAGTTCACGATAATTTTGGGTAGTCTAGATTATGATGAGAAATGGACGACAAGATCGAAAATAGTGCGATGAAGGTGGAGAAACTGCGTGCGGTGTTTCCAAACTGAAAGAGGCTTTGGAAACCGTTAAAAGGGGGGCTGGACAAAGAAGAGAGTGGCGTTTGGACGAGCAATGCAATGTGTCTCACTGCATACGTGTTGGTCCTGGTGCGAATAACAGACAATGGTAAGCCAAAATTCATTCACTTATAAGCATAAGTAAACAAAAAACCCTAGTAACAGCAAAAGTTGCCCACATTTCTCAGCCTCTAGGAGTAGGAAATTAAATAAGGGATCGCGGCAGCAAAGAGAAAATCAGGGGAAAAAAGAATGGGAGAAAAACATCGCCTCATCACTCGGCGATTAGCTGATTGTGGGTGGATCCTAGAACGAATAATAGCAATCTGTATTGTCTCGACACTCGTCTATCGTGACACCGATCGAGGGGCGGGGAAGCGAACTACGGCAGCAACGGGGCTTCCACTATGCCCTATGCGCCGAGATTGTGGGAGCGAGAGAGTCCCTTCTACCACCGATGGGGGGCGCTGAGTATTTCTGAAGGAAGAACTCAGTAACCTTTCTTATCGTGAGCCGTGCCTTTGAGCAGCTCCTACACTTCATACTCACCATTCATTTTGGCTTACGTAGGGCAGGACGGGGCGATCTAATTGCAGAAAGACAAGATGGTTTTGACTATTTGTGGCGTACCCATTGGAACAGATCAAACTTTTCTCAAAAACAACTCTGCACAATCGGTTCGAAAAAGAATGATCACAACATAAGGAGGAAATTCATTATTTGCTAGCAAAATATATAACTCTGGGAACTACAAGGTATTTTGGAATCTCTTTCAGGATGAGGAATGGTTCACTCTACGCGATTATTGATACTATATATTATATTATTGATTATTGATATATTATTGATATTATTGATTATTGATATTATTATTATTGATACTTATTATCAGGATACTGAGTAAAGGGAATAAGGTGAAGGGGGGAATTAGGCAAACTCCAAAGACTGATACACACGATTGTGTTTGAGAATGCTTCTGCTTTCACGGTGATAAGATGTAACGAAAGCTCCTTTGCAAAGTATCAGCACAGAGTTTGAATGGCATTCGAAGAGAAAATCTGATTGAATATTATATTCTTTGAGAGGATTCAAAACGTATGCTAATCCTGAAACGGATTCGTCCACTCCAGTAAGTGGATTCGAAAAAAAGCTCAGGAGTTTAGCTCCCTGTGCGATATTTCCAACTGCTTCGTGAAAGGAATAACTTGAATGCATGGAAAGGATTAGGGAGTTTATTTTCGAAGTAGAAATCTCGGGTTAATATTTTCTGACAGCCCGGCCAACTACTTACTCAAACAGTACATGTTCGTTTCCAACCTTTCCAACCTCATGATGAAGCATGAAAAATCAAGAAACCGAATTTGTTGCCAATAGAAGACGAAAAAATAATGGATTCTGACGACTGAATTACATAAAGAGTATCTGCTTGTAGAAGTTACTGTAATTGCTACAACCCATACAGCTTGGTTTCTCTGTACGCATCAAAAACGATATCTCATTGGGAATTCGATCGCTGTAACAGATTAGGGCAGACGTGGGCCCAGTGAAGTAGCGAGATTCAAGCCCAGCTACTGCGATTACCGGGAGCAACATAAAGCAAAATTTAGTAAACTTTTCGTGAGATTACTCCCGAGGGGAACTTCTTCAAGAGATTAGCCATAAGGATCTCGGGAGTAGTCTCCCGAGATCCTTAGGGTTAATGTGAAGGACATAATGCAAGAGGAGCAGCCGACGTCATTTTTCATGCGCTCATCAAAAAGACAGTGGGAGAAATCATTAAAACGCCTAGAATAATTTCATCACCCTCTTTTTTGTAGGGGAATGATTTCAATTCCGGATCAAATCCATTCGAATCTATCGGGAATAGAATTCTCCTCTTGAGGATGGAATCTTGGTGGCACCTTTGACTTCTCGGTAGTAGGCTTATGCAACCTACGAGAAGGTAAGGTGAAATTATCGATGAAATGGCATTTCACGCCATCCACAACGTTACCGAACACGCAATTCATACGAAGGAGAAGGTCATGACGAAATTAGAAGATGCTGAGAGCAAGTAAAGCAGGTTAGCAGAGGAAGATTGTTCTGATAAATCCTGGCTGAACAGCCATACAGGCCATGAGTTTCTTCCAAATCTGTCTAGAAAGCAAAACGATCTACAACTGCCGACTGTCTCTTGCAATGCACTTTATAGGCCAAATACACAATCAAGCGCTGCTGGGATTTGGCATAGAAGTAGATTGCATGGAGACATCTCCAAAAGGAACGACTACCATTAAAAAAATCCTCCCTACATGTTTTATCTATAGCCAAATTAAGATTAGGCACATACACTATGCAGTTCAGTGACCTATCAATCGACAGATCCCTAGGAATCTGCCGTCAATTTGTAGCGTTGCTAAGGTATACATCATTATACTTTTGATGCTCTCTACAGGATTTTCATCAGAAAAGTTGAATTTGTTCTCAGCATTACCCCTTTCCCTTCCGGTCATACATCAACACTGCTTTTGGAGAGGGCCTGGTCAAATTTCGTTTTCAATCTGGGCATACGACGTCCGACAATGATCCTCCCTCCGGACGACCAGTGACCATCAATGTCACCCTTATGAGAGCGAAGCGAAGAGGAGGCTGGAAATTACGAGCATGGAACTGGCGAGGCTTCTCAAGTGAGATCAGATGAAAGCCATTCGACACTTTCACGAACTTGGTTACAGCAACGTTCCTGCTGGAATGATTCTGCATCAATTAATCGATGGATCCCCTCACATGCGTGTCTCAGTGAGCCGTTCTCTCCTACTCATCTCAATGAGAAGGAGTTGGTAGAAGGTCTGGTGAAAGAAGATGATAGTTGGATGAAAACTACAGTGCGTCGCCACCGCTGCTCAGACCAAGTCAGAAAAGTGCTCGAGAAAGGTATGCTGTCCTGCTTCTGGACCTGGAACATTATATCATGAGTAGCTGTTTCGAGCCAAACAGTCGCGGCTACCATCTACAGCATTCATTTCGAAGAACGCTCTCATATGACCGAGTAAAAAGCGATAAGGAAGAATTTCTGTCCATTTTCTGCATGATGGTGTTCGACCGGCAGCACTACACAACACGTTGGAAGGCTGTGGCTTCCTTTTTTGACTCACAATTCCGCTCCGTTTGGGAGGGAGAAATAGCCAGCTTGCCAGCCACGTCAGATGCATGTACTAGAAAATGGTGGCGTTTGAACCATCTATTTAAAGGGACAGTTCACGAAAATTTTGGGTAATCCAGATTATGATGAAAAATGGTAGGCAAGGTCGAAAATAGTGCGATGAAGGTGGAGGGACGGCGTGAATCGGTGTTTCCAGAGTGAAAAAGGCTTCGAAAAACCGTTAAAAAGGGGGCTGGACGAGAATGAAACCAGAAAAATGAAGAAGAGTGTGGTGTGGTGTTTGGACGAGCTATACAATGTGTCTCACTGCGTACGTGTGGGCCCTGATAAGAATAACAGACTATGGTGAGCAAAAATTCATTCGCTTATAAACATACGTAAACAAAAAAACCCTGGTAACAGCAAAAGAAGCTCACCTTTTCACCTTCTAGCAGTAGGAAATTAAATAGGGGATCACGGCAGCAAAAAGAATAACAGAGGAAAAAGGAATGGGAGAAAAACACAGCCTCACACTTGGCGACCAGCTGATTGTGAGGGGGTCCTAGAACGAATTGTTGTAATCTGTGTTGTTTCGACACTCGTCTGATGTGATGACGTGACATCGAGAGGCGGGAAAGCCATTGACGTTCCTGCCCATTGAATTATCGTGAACTGTGCCTTTATTTCCAAAGAACTTCGCAAACAATGGGTGTAAGTAAAGGGAATCCTAAGAAACAGTTCGAAGCCAACTCGGCCCTATTGGGTCGATCCTGATTCCCTGGATGGTGAAAAGGACAGCGTTTTGACACCGAACAATCTTGCTCTCAAAGTATTTTACTCGAAAAAGCTACTGTAAAAGAAAAAGGTGATTCAGCTACAGTACCCGATGATTATGCCATCATAGATGCTTTCTGTTTATTTTAATAATTATTCGTGCTAAAGGAAAAAGACATTATCGAACGAGAAAAGTGAATCGAATCCTGATTATTTATAAATCTATCTTCTATCCAGCTTATCCTTAAACCCTTTATCCAGTCTCAGCCGTCATGTACTCTTGGCTCTCGAAATGTCTGAAACAACGGGGACATCCTCTTATACCCGCGCCCGCTTGGTCGTGGCAGATGGATGGTACCGGCTATCATCGAAATATTCGGCCTCGGATCGTAATCGAACGCTCTCCCACTGTTTATTGGTTGAAAAGTTTTCAGTAAAACACACTCTAGGGCGAATTAACTTTTCAATCGCCGTAGTTACTTTGTAAGGGCTTAGAAGAGCTTCCACGTTATGTCTCTGGTTAAATACAGTATAAAAAGACTCCTCAAATTGTTAGCGGAGAAAGTTGGGCTTGGTGTGAAGATAAACGACGGATTCAGGAGCCAGTGGTGCCGTTAACACTCTAGCTTAGAAGCAGTACAGTAGGGATGGATCAATCAGCTACCATTTAATTTCAATTTTATCATAAGAGCATTCCTGGTTTGCTTGTCTCCAACTCAATGCACCTTACTCAGTGTCTGAGTCACAGGACTTAATAGAAGCCTCGCTCTACCCAATTCAAATTCCCAAAACGTGCCGCTGTCCTCCCTTCAGGAGCTATCTTTCCGTTCCTGTAGGAGCATTGAAAACGTTGAACCCGATATTTTCCAAGCTGCGCACTCCCTTACCCTTACCCTTACCAGGCAGTTCCCAGCACATCTGACAGCGAAAGTTCAACGCCGTGCACCTTCAGCCAACGTACCAGTAAAAGTTCCCACGGGGAATCAAACGTTTCATGGGAAAGCGGTGGCGGTCGCTCAAAAGTGGGAACAAGTACACATTACTCCGGTGTTCACTACCATTAGGGCAGTCGCAGCAAGGGAAAAACGCTGGGAAAAAGATTTTCGTTGAAGTTAATTCCGTGCAGGGCAAACCGTAGACATCCGGTAGATCTAAAAAGCTTGAAAGTTATAAAAAGGGAGTGTAGATTCGTTTTGATGGGCCACGCGGATTTCTTTATAACGTTTATTTAGATAAGTGAATACGTAGTTCGAGGTTATTGCACAGCGGAGGTCGGCTATTGAGTGAAGAGCAGGTTATTGGAAGGTTTATTGCGGGAAGATGCTGTGTACAATCCCCCGTGACTTTCTTGGCGTTCCTTTTATACGGTGCTTACATTGGCGGCAGCATAAGGAATGAAAACATATCGAAGCCTGGAAAAGTTTCCCATGAGATCAGTTACGAAGATAAGAGGAAATGTTGTGAAAGATAAGAAAGATAATTCTAGCCGTACCGTACTACTTGAGTAGCGTAGCTATAGAGGGCCTGAAAAAAAAGGGAGGCTTATAGGTGACCTTATTTCCGCAAGAACCTTTTGAATAGCATTGTAACCTCTGAAAAGCCACAATGGACGTCTTCGAAGGTGTTCATTAAAATGCCTACCTTTTTTGACATTTACAATTACCTCTGGTAACTAGTAACAAGAATAAAGTAGGGGGAGGGGATAACAAATACTAAAGGGATACTAGAGATGCAAGAATGGCATGTACATATTTATATATACATATGTAGAACACGATTAAAAACTCAAAAAGGTGATATGTCATGATAATGACGTTGCAATTCCTGAATGAGTCAAAGTGACTAGAAAACAAAGACATAACTGTCTCCTGAACAATTCGGAGACAGGATAACTAGGTTTTGAACCAGTGGTAGCGGTGTTATTAAGGTTCCGAACCCTCCATCAAGGTAGTTTTTCACATTGGACAACTCGTTAGCAGCGTTCGGATTCTGACCAGTAGAGGTAGGTGCGTTAATAGGCCAGGAAGCGGTGCAACTGCACTTGAAAAGAAGTCACGGTGAAGTACCTCGTTCGTGGCATTTGCACAGCAAAGCAGCAGCCTCACTCGGTTGTTCCCCTGAGGCGGATCACCTTTCTTAGGAGATGAAACTTAATGTACAATATTAACAGCGCCTTTATGGCGAGGGTGGTGCAGTTACAATGGGGCACTGTCACTCATGCATGATCCAGGGTTCAAACCCCGTATTTATACTCACCCAAGCTAACAAACCCTTCCACACCTGTTGGATTGTTGTCTGGGAGGGTAACAACACTGGCTTCTACATTGGCTGGCTGCCGCAAGTCATTGCATAGGTCACGTACGCATTCATATCGCCACTAGGATTCTGAATAGGAGCCGATTGCAGGGAAATCGACTACCATTTCTAAACCCAATCGATTGAGTGTTTTGACTCGGGAACAATTCCCAGTAAGGCTGCTCCGGCCAGATTTTCGTGAAAACATGAAGGTCAAGCTTCACCTGCCTCTACAACTTGTGCATATCCCTACGACTTACTCTTGAGGGACTCTGACGAGTCTATCAACCAAAGGCATCTGCTGTTAAGTCAACGAGTTAGATTCTTTTCTAAGAGGACTCTGGAGAAGAGCTAGACAGAGAAGATGGAGGAGCTTGGCCTACGTGGTGAGAGAAGTCGGATTCATCCTCGAAGCCCCGAAGTACCTTTCAAACTAGACAGCAAGTCATTTCCAGGAAAATAGGCACATGACGAGAAACTTGCTAACCACAACGACATCACATATCAAGTGTAACAGATTTCTACTAATATGTCCTTATATTATGTGCGTTGCCAGGGAACATGGGATTAAGTGAAACAAAAAATGACTTCGTCACTACCCACATTTGACGAAGGAAAACAAAAACATGGACGTAGGAATTACCTAGAACCCTATTGCCGTATGAAGTATTACACATCGAGTCTGATCGAAGTTCGTTGCAGGGAACGTTTCGGATGCGCTTCAGAAAAACTGATTAGGCTCACTTCACTGCAACAAGAATTCGTACTGACATGAACCCCACTAATGGGTTGGTGTAGCTCGACAATCCACCGATAACGACTGTTTTGCCTCAGCATTGATCAATCCTGACTTTCCTCAGACCCTGAAACAGGGGGATAGGACAGTGAGAAACAGGGCGGCAAGCTCAGCAATACCCTTGAAGTAGAGTCTCGATCAAGCCCATTAACATTCACAAATCCTGCGGTACGGTGACTCGAACCGAGTTTGCAGGGGAAAATGATTCGATGTTTAACTCTTCTGTTTGCAAATAATTTATTCATGGAAAGGTTCTGCATAGTCTTTTGAATATAATTTCCCTGATCGCTCAAATCGTCCATTGAAGAAGTTCTGGGTGGACTACAGACTATGGCATGGCTAAGGAGAAATTTGAGCGGGATATTCCTTACTGTCTACTGACCTCCTCTCATGAATAGTATCAAGTGCTCCTTTTCCCTGTATGGCTGGCGACAGGAATCGCTAGAATACACATTACCTGACCTGACCGTGGAGTTTTTCTGTACATGAGATTAAAACCGAAGAATCTCACACACGATCCAATTGTTTTGGGGTATCACTCCCAAATTTAAGTTAGGCAGTTCTCTGGGATTCGTCAACTCTCCATTCACTGTTTTATTTGTGAAAACCACAACTGTGCGATAAGCCAATCACGACTACAATACATAGCAGCATGGTTAGGAACAGGAGAATTGAGTTGGAAGCTTGAACTTGAATTTTTCGTTAAAAGGCCTTCAGTTTTTTGGACCTTTAATTGACAACGTCCCGAATGAGTCCTCCAGCCGTCGTGCTTGCCCAAACTCTTCGTCGTAGCGGGGACGAAGGACTCTGACTTCCAAAGCCTTACGGCCAGGATTTTCCGACATAGCAGCCCGACGGCTGTACCTGAGAGCAATCGTCGCCATCGCGCTGGACGGAGCGGCTTTCGCCTCCCAAGCGCAGATTCAACGAAAAGTCTCCCGCCTTACGCGCTCTTATAATCTGCCGGCGGAGGGGCTTGAATGACATCATGAACGATAGTTCATGACACCAATTTCAAAGTGACCACGACCAGAAAGGAAAGTCTGGGGAGATTCAGTCTCTCATAAGGAGATCATATGTTCATGAATACTTCGGAGAGGCCTCCTTTTTTAGTAACGGAAAGAAAACATCGTGTCAGAAAGCGAACACACTACGGATTGAGAAAGAATCATGGTGAAAATCACGGAATCACGAAAGAGAAAATAAACCGTTCGAAAAGTTTACGGAAAAGTTTAGGGAAAAAGGCATAGTCAAGAAATGTGTTGATTGGAGCAGGCAGGTAGGTAGACAGGGGTGTGGTTCGACTTGGGTGCGTGCTCGATTCCATTTGTTCCCCTCTGAAATGCTCTACACACATCGCCGGAGGTTCTGAAATAACCTAATGTTCCATAAGAGGACTGGACAAATCAGATAGCATTTCCATGTACATGCCAATAAATCGATTTTCACTGAAATATATATGTTGCCTGTAGTTGGCCAACCAAATCTTTCATTCAGGGGTCAGGTGATTGGCACCAGACTACGCTGGAAGTTTAAAAGCACTAACTTGTACATCAGCTGGCCACTACAAGTCGTTGTGTAGGCATATACTTATTCAGAACGCAACCACGATTTTGAATGAAGCCGAATGCACGGTGCACCCTACAATGGGACCGAAACTCCACCCTTTTCAGGTATAGGTACCCTAATGATTGTCATGTGAAGTTGAGTTGTAATGACCTGAAGATAGAAACGGCTAGTTTCCGGTGAAGACGGACAAGGTTTTGGAGCCTCGATGAGGAAGCGAAAAGGGAAGCAGAAGTCAGAAAGAGTTGCAAGCTGTTTTTCAGGGATGGAAGTCAGCACTTGTTAATTAAATATAGACCTTTAGTTTTGTATTTATCGGTAATCATCTCAAGTTGAGACGACTATGGAAGTTGATTAGTGAAAAATGTTAGCTGCGTGGGAGAAATGTGGTAATGGAATTGACGACAGAAGCACAGAAACAAAATGACTTTGAGGGAAAGGAGTTTTCGGTCCCTCAGTGGTTTCCAGTACGTGCTAAGCACCGATTTAAGGATGTTTTCGAATCACGAGGAAGTAATGCCGAAAGTGGCGATGTATAAGAGATACAACACCGATTGTCTAGAAGCCTAAAATGACGCAAATCAGATGGTGGAAGACACTTGGTTCTTTCTCCATGGCTTTTTGAGAATATTCCTGTGAAGCAGTTTTGAGAATCTCATCAAAACTCCTTTACTACAAAGTTCTACCAAAGATGGATCGTAGAGCAAGGCATTTTCTGCCGTATTTCTTCATTTTCCTGAGCACGTCAAGTGATTTGGTGATCACTGTGGAGTCAGCATAGATACTGACTGGATCTCTCGGGACATCAAACGAACCCCGGGACGTCACCAGCGCTATGTTAAGAAATCTTCACAAAATCTCCGAACGAAATGAATGCTTCATATGCCTCGTATTCCTCAAGTGATGGCTGTTCGCGGGGTTACATTGGCATACAGGGACGATTGAGGACTTCACTGGAGCACCGTCGAGAACACCGATCGTCGACGGGACGTCAGGTAAAATAGTCAACTCTTCCGGCTATTTCCTCTCACATGGAAAGTTTAATCACAGATTGTTATTATTTGTCTGGAATCTCGGAAATTGCTGGCCATGTTTCGTTTGGAAAACGTTCCAATGTTAAGAACTGGATGACAGCGATAAATGACTTTCATAGCAGCTTAGATTTTGGTTTTCGAACGAGCAGTCGATGAATAGCACGAGAGAATTCAAGGTGCTGATATTTTTATGTACCTACAGCCTACCCATTGCAATGATTCTGAGCTTGACTGCTCTTCTGTTATGCATGCCAGATGAACCGGTACAAGTTGAATGTTTATTCAGAAACGCCTTCATATACATCTAGAGCCGGCAAGAATGGAATATGTTATCATGAGCCACGTCTTACACACTCACACAATAACAAAATTGTTCAAGAAGTGTCCAAAGCGAGGAGACGAACATGTAGATGGTGAGAGATGAGAGTGATCGATCGTCGTATTGATTTTCAGATTTACTCCTCTTCCTCCTCCTCCTCCTCTTCTTCTTCTCCTCCTTCGGCACCTGAAACTTCAGATTGACCGTAACCTGTCTTTGTACTTACAAAAAGAGGGATGAGAAAGTAGCAGGCCATGGAAGTTCACTATCGGATAGATAGAAGTAGGAATCTCAGATATCCTACCTTCCTCTTCTGCTTCAGGTTCCTCAGCTGGTGGTGGGGCTTCCTTGACTTCTTCTTCCTTCTTTTCAGCTGCAGGCTTCTTCGACCAATCTGGCTTATCCGTGTTCTTCTTTGTCTGCAACATTAATCCTTTAGCTTCTAGGGCTCTTACTTTTTCGAGGAATCGAAAGAAAATAGAAAGGCGGATTGATTTGTTTACCTTGGCCATAATATCATCGATAGCGGTATCCTTCTTGACGACTTTAAGGTTTGCCCTGAAGTCAGCCTTCTTCTCGCCCTGAACGAGTATTTAGGAACGTAATCACGTCGATCGATATACCGATTGAAAAACTTGGTCATTTGACTTTGTATTATAATGGCCACTAAAATGATTGGGATAGTTCAAAATACCTTGGATTTCTCGTTCTCAGCCATCTTCTTGAATTTGTTGTCATATTTGGAAACCTTCTTCAGGGTGGGTTTCACACTAAAATAAACAATTGGTCGTCATCTTTGTATTAAATCATTAAGATTGTTGAACCGATCAAAAATCTGGTTCTAAAAGCTGACAGGGGACAGGGGAAGCTTTTCTACAGAGTTTTCCAGGAAGAATTAAGAGAAATGATAAAATATTTTAAGACCCTCTTACTTACAATTTGCCTCGCAAATCGTTTACGGCAATGGTAAGCTCGTTAATTTCGGCTTCGGTTTGTGTGACGATGAAGTTGATGTCGTATTTCTCTTCTTCTAATTTCTTCACCCGTTCGAACATATCGTTGTAGATCTTTTCGAGCTGACCTGAAAAGATAGAATACCGTAGCCCAAGGATAGTTGTCAAGGCTTGTGTTGAAAAAACGAGTCTTTTTATATTATCTGCCACTGCACATACAGAATTTCTTTTCTCTTTTTCTTCTTCTCTATATTTGCTTTCTTCCGTTCCCTCATCTGCTAATGAGAGCCAAGGGAAGATAGGTTATACGCATATATTGCATAGAATGCTTTACCAAATGCTTTCTAGAAAGTAATTTCCTAGATATACAGTTATTAAAGTAAATCCGTAGATAACACCGCTTAATACACTTCGGAGGTAGTGTAGTGGCAAGTGGTGTACTATATCACACGCACAGTCAGGGGTTCGTATCCCGGATCGATGCCCGCCTAGGCCATCCAAGCCTTCCATCCCTCCGGGGTCGGTTAATTGGTGCCAGATTCGTCTGAGAGGTTGGAAGCACTGACTTGTACATCGGCTGGCCACCGCAATTGATTGTATAGGCCATATACGCATTCATTACGCCACTGCGATTCTGAATGGGAGTCGAGTGCGTGGGCGCATCTCTCAAACGGGATTGATTAATGCCGAAGACTTTATCCTTTCATCCTTTAATACACTTCACTTCGAGAGTTCCCCTCACCTGTGGGACGGATTACAGCCAGATTCTTCGGCGTTTACGTTTTGAACAGCCACACAAGTCGTGTTAAGGGTTGATAGGATTCTTTTAGTTTCTCAGAAAAATTCTGTTAAAGCAAGTTCTACGTGGTGATCTCTTTTATTTTGTGGTCTGTAAGCTCGCCTATTCATTGGTTTGAAGATAGGTAGGGTTCATGGTCGTTAATACTTATATTGGATTTCGAAATCACCGAACTTGATTGCAATTGGGCTACACTGACTTCAATCTTTTCATAAGGAGCGTAGGGCTGGGGCCACCATGGGTATACATTTGCTAAACTCACGACACACGCCAAGTTATTGTTTATCCCACACCAGGGCCAGCTTCTGAAACTGAATTGTTACAGATATCCGGAGCACCGAATCCTTCACCTCTGTCCAAGCCCAGGCCGCCTTATGCATGACACCCTCGAGGAAAAGATAAGTTGTTATGTGGTCTATTACAGGATTCATCCAACTTTTCAGAACTACTGCTTGGCCCTATTCTGTCCCAACTTTCCTTTCTGGCAGAGAACGATTAAACTCTGAAGTTTTCAGAAGTCCAGCGAAGCACTCCTGTCTTACCGGTTCAAAGCATCCAGTCAAAGAGTTTTTTAGTGACAGTACTTAAGATCTGTCAGGTCCATTGCGATATTTTTGGCTGGTTAATTAGCCGGGTTAGACTTTCCCTTTACAACCTTTCTTGATCTCGATAAGCCTATGACTACATATTTTGTGTTGCCCCCTTCAGTACCTTCTCGCTGCTTATCAGTGTATCGCTGTGTTGTTTCGAGAAGTGTGGGCTATATTACAGCCGAACAGAGAGCGCAATGCAATGTGTGCGGGGACGTTTAGATGCTGGGAAAAACTTTGAGCGCTCCGGGGAACTGCAGCCATTGTAAAGCTGAGCACAGGCGAAATTCATCAAGGCTGGACAAACGATCGCTTGATGCAATCTACTGAACAGCAGTAAGGCTGTTGGAATGGAGATATTCGCAAACTGACTTCCTGATCAAATTTTTAGAAGGGTCCTGGGAACTCCCGTACATCCAATCGTTGGCAGAACCGTCACAAGAAGTTCAGACAAAACTAGAATCGTCCAGTGATAAAATACGCCATCTACGGAGCGAGTGAGTCCTTCTTAGAGAATTTAGCTGTCCTCATTCATTCAGGTCAGGATTTCTCCCACTTACCCTTGTCTTCGATCTTGTCGACGTCTGGGAGTGGGATAATTCGAGAGGCGAGTGCCTTCTGTCGCTCCTGGGCCTTCAGCAATTGTTGTTGCTTGAGGTCTTCAGCGGCTTTCATCATAAGAAGTTTCTGAAAGCAATCTTTTTTAGATTTTCCGCATACCTGATCGAGATGAACTCATCTTACCCTGAGTTTCTTCTTTCTTTCTGGCGTGAGGAAACCTTTCTTGGCCTTCTTTTTGCTACCCGCCTCCTCAAGCCTCTTTCGGACTTCAGCCTTCTTACGCTCTCGCTCCTCAGCTTTGCGAGCGGCATCCTGAAAAACGTTTTGAAGTGATAAGCTGTCCTCATCATGTTACTTCAACTGGACTTACATCGCCGTCTGCATCTGCCATCTGAGGGCCGCCGAAGCGAAGGTTCTCGTGAAAGTCTGACATAACTGGAATCACACTAAATTATTCATTTTTATTCAGTGAACTCCATCTCAAAACGAAGAGTCGAAATAAGATGCTTCGAAAACAAAGAAAATTGGGACCAGATGTGGCGCTTCATTACTCAACTGTAGCGTCTACTTCTTCCAAAGTGCAGAAAGAAGGAAAAATTGCGTTCATGAAACTGTCGAAGGGCATATTAGGGAATCGTAGATCTCGGTACCGCCAACCACCGTCACTACCGTAAGCGCCAGTAATCCCAGTATAGATTCTAGCATTTTGTTCTCGGCGTTTGATCTTTTTCAGCGAGATTCTGTATTCACCCGGACCGCTGACCAACCTCAGAGAACGCCCTTACAGTAGGTGCATACCTTAATCCGAATCAGATATCATCGGGCAACATTTGACTGGGACTCGTTTTCGCTGGTATGTGAGGAAAGGACCAGACCTAACAAATGCGCTTCTCAGGGCTAGCATGTTTCAAACAATACATTGAAATGTGTGGCCCACCCCCACCCAGCTCCTAATCAGTTTCTGCAGGGCATTGTTGCAAAAAGAAGAACTCTTGTACTCGGTCTTTTTGGCAAGGCCCGCCCCGGAAGGCGAAAAAGCTCTTCTCAAATTGAGGAACCCAACGTCTTCAAACTTGTGTATGTTCATAGCAGGACTTTACACTGGGTGAAGACTCAACGGCTAACAAACAACAAAATTACGTGGGAAGATAGGCATTTAGTCCACGTCCATGCACTGTGGGGGACAGTAGAAGAAACTTTTTTCGAAGCACTGAAGCAAGACGCGAAACAGCTGCCGAGATAGCTATGTTTATGACAGAACGCGGAGGCTTGATGACGCACCTAATGAAATAACCAAACATCTGAAAGTAATTCCTTGGTCACTTCAAACAGCATGCTCTGGCTAATGATGAGTCTAATGATCTGTTTTCGATGATTATAAACTATGGAATGCCACTCGTCCCCTCATTCTCTCGCCCGCACTGTGCGAAGGGAAGTCTCTTCTGCCACCAGTGTAGCCTACAGATTGAATTCGAAATAACGCACCCGCAATCAGGAATCTTTGGGCAACGAATTGTATGGTGCCACTGGATCCTCTAGAAAAAAAGACTAATGAAGATGTAGCTAAGAGTTAAAAGCCTATAGGTCAAGCACTAAGCACAATTAGGAACCCTGAATAAATGTGACCGCACGGCACGGCGTATATCGGAAAGACTGCTAAATGTTCCTGGTTCATTTCGGTATGTGAAAATGAACAGAACCAGTAACCAATGTTATGGGCTTGATACAGGGCTCTAGCAATCCTAACCACTTACCTACACCTACTCTATGGTTGTCGGACTCTCATCAATGCTACCAAGTAGCCTGTACCGGCTATTTAAAGATACTTTATCAATCTTCGAAGACTGCATAGGAAAGCGCAAACACCTGTTGAGTAGGCGTGGTATACATGGGAGAACACATGCCACTCGCCCCCACTTCGTAGGAATTCACATCTTCTGGTGGCAGCGAGAAGGGAGTAGTTCAGGAACATTTGACAAAGAATGAAGCCTAATTTTGGTACATTCTACTCAAGAGATTGCATTGAAATGGTTCTCATTCCGAGCCAATGCTAAGTAGTCTTTATGGTAGTCACAATGATAGGGACTTGATTAGAGGATGTTCCTTGATATTGGAAATAATCAGCAGTTGTCTGTCCAGATGAGTTTTGAAATCTTTCACTTTTTGAGCTCAGACACTGAACGATCTGATTTTAGCTAGAAATCCAAAAACACAATCTAAGCAGCAAAACATGGAGTTCCACATTCCACACAGTTACCCAAATTTTCGGGGCGGACAGGGAGCGGGATGTACCCTGACATAATTGTTGTATAGGTCATGAAAGGCCCTATCGAAATCATCAAAAGCTGATAAGGCATACTCCTTTAGAACTTTCCCAATTGAGAAACGATGCCCGGTTGAAGACAAGATAGGAATGGAACTTCAAAAAAGAATATGAAGTAGTCGTAGACGATTCAATCATCAAGGAAGGCAGAAGGATATGTGTAGTTGTATGTGCGAGTGAAGCCGAATGTGAGGGTCGGCAGATCCCGCTGGCAGCGATGGCGACGACGACGGCACAGGCAGCAGTCGACGCTGTAAAGCGCGGGTTGTTCGGCCCACGCACTAGGAATAGTTGAGAGCCAGCTAGGCTGGGAGAAATCTCGGAAACCCAATCATTAAAACGATCCATTTCACGAAACCACAGACTCCGAAGAAGTCAACAGTACTGAATGAGCTTTGGACTGGGACTCTGGGGCAGAACTAGACGATGGCTAGGATTTGGAAAACTGCTAGTAAAAGATGCATGGGAGTACCTGGAAATAGCCATTGTGGGAGTGGACTAACCGGCATTGATGCAGCCCCCGCTTGTAGCCAAATTACTGGATGAATTATTATATGTTTCCTAAGTCAACAGAAGTAAGAAAATCTGTGAAAGTCCCCGATCGATGATGAAAGAAGGATCGGGATCGGAGAGAGCGAAGCAGCCCGGAGGCGGCTCTTTATTTAATACTCCGACATGGATCACTTCGATTGATAGCATTACTATGCGTGAGGGATGTTAGAAGTCTTCCAAGCGGTTAACCACCAGAGGATCGTTCAAAGAAAAAATCCAATTAGGAGTTGAACTTAACGTTCCAGGGTAAGACGTTCCTTTATAACAAGACTGTCGTAGGTAAGGGAATGCATGTAGAGCCGTTACGGTAACGTGTCATCCCACCAAGGCAGGGTATTTTCTTCTTCAGACAAGTCTGATACTAAGTAGTCGATCCCAAAGGTTTGAAAGCTTTTACGCTTAGGCAAGTATCGATCCAGGATTCGATCCCGGACCAGTCGTGTGTGATAGTGTGCCACTTGCCTCTACACCACCTCTTTCCCAGAAAAAGGATAAAGTAATGTTTGATAACACTTCTACTACGAGTACCATTACCTGACGATCCTGAAACTATCGGGTCACCCATGCTTATCGAGCCTCATTTTTTAGCCAAAGTGGGACAGTTCGTATTAGATTCGCTTGATGGAAAAAGCCCTAATCATTCAGGCCTCTGGACGTTACTGCATAAGCAGAATACGCTCTCAAGCGCTATTTCGGACTTGATTGAATGTGGTGGAATGCATAGACCAAGTCCTAAATAGGACTGATCAACACCTGAAGTTTTATCTCCTTATATTAACCTTGCAGATGGGGGAGCCCTATATTCTGAGATCTGAAGGCTCATATCATTTCATTTTATAATAATCGTAGGCAAGCAAGGTAATCGTTTTGTAGTTTACATATTCAGTTCCGCTTAAACTCTGATGCAAACGTTTTGGAGCGTGTTAAGCCGTAATGTTGGACAAAAACCGATGATGTTTAGGATACAATAATGCATTGTCATCTTTATTATTCTGTTGCTAGTGGGGCACTATCATTCCGGGAACATGTCTGTTTTCACACTGCTTCACTGATTTCCACTCAAAACCATTAAAATATTACGGTAAACATGATTAGTACGTAAGAGGAACTGTAAAGGATAAACAGTGGAATCACATGCTGAATAGCATTTATTTTTACCATTCTCGTTGGAATGTTTCCCGGCTGACGTTGAAGATCGGACCACCTCCGGAGTCCGGGCTCCTGTACCATTTTGTTTCTTACAAATAGTGTAATCTGAAAATGCTCTCGCTACATTTCGATCCCTATGCTCGTGTGACTTGGAGGGTTTTCAGCTAATTGTCATAGCTTTGTGTTCAACAGCAATCGATGAACATTCCCAAGAATAGAAGCCTTGGAAGAGGGACGGATTCGGGGTACCTAATGTTTTGTACACCAAGTTAATCAGAATTATCAAAGGAAAGTGCTGAAAATAAAGTAGTATCCGCATGAAAGCTCCGTTTCGGTACAGTGAGCTGTAAGGTATACCTAACAATGAAGATCCATCCCCCGGAGAGGCTCTCTTCCTTCCGTAATCATTCACTGGAATTGAACGGGAGCAGAAAACATTAGTTAACAATGAAAACACTCCTTCATCAGATACAATCTTGTAGAAAAGCAAAAATATTCAACTACAAACATGTATCAGACAGCCTTCTCACCATTTTCTATACGCCTACATCCTGCTGCGAGGCCGCAGCAAACACAAAAACAACTAGTCAAGCCTATACTCAGTTATATTTCGTGATTATTACACATCATCTATCATATTTACTCGGTTTTCAGTTCTACTCACGAGCACGGCTTTTTTCGTGCGATTTTGTCAAACTAGGTAACCGTTTGAGGCCGAGCAAGGAATTATCTACGGAAATGACTATTGTAAGTTTATGTGAATCATTGCTTATTGTTTGATCATCGGTTTATTGTTTTCAATGTTGTACAGCACAAAGAACAATAAACAATAAACAAATAGATAAACAAATTGGAATGGCCCAAGCATAAAACTCTCTGATTCAGGAATTAGTCAACAATGTCACTTACTCGTTCTATGCCGTTGCCGTCATCACAACGATAGCCTTTATTTATTCACTATATTTAATATTCAAGATTTCCCCTTCACAAATGAATACCTATAAATACTATTTGCTTAATATACAGGTAATCCTAAACTTGATTATCTGAGTTTGAAGCAAATAAAAGAGTTCAAGAAGGTAAGGTTAATGGGTATTTCAAAACTGTATGCTCCTACAACTGTGAAAAAAAAAGACAAAGAAGATCCTTCTTGTGCTCACCTGTTCGACCCAGTGGTCCTTCCTGCTTTGACAAGGACCTTGGTGACTTGGCTGCTATGAAAGCAGTATGAGCATGCAGTCAGTCATGCGCTATGAAAGGGACGGTGGACCCAGAGTTCAGAGCTTCGTCAACGAACGAAAATAATGGACCCCGTTGCTTACGAAAAGGAATTGATGATTAGGTGGGCCGGGCACGTTTTACGAGAATCGTTGGACCAATCCTAGGTTGGTCTCGGTTGCCGAGTAGGTCTCATTGGACTTCTAATGAGCACCAGGACGGCCGCCGGCGCGACCGTCAGACTTTTCACGAAAGCCCTGAACCAGACGAGTGTTATACCTGGTCTGTTTCAAGCAGGGATGATTGACTGAGCCATCCTGTATTGCGACAGGGACGAATGGATACGTTACTATCGCCCGCTCAAGAAAATCGATGATCAGCAGGACGAGGTGATACTCCTACAGCAAAACTCCCCGCCATTCCTGAGTTTCCATTTTCAATCAGAATCCAGTATTTGTTCTATGTTCAGGTTGCAGCTTATCTGGAAACAATATACTACACAGTACTTTTATCTGTAATATGGATGACTCCTCATTTTGGAGTCAATGCAGAAGGATTACTGTGTAAAGTATTCAAAATGCCGACGAAATATCCCTTTGTAAGTCAATATTCCTAATAAACTCACTTTTTTTTTGACGTTGTATGTCCCTAGAGGAGCCTTCACATGACGAGGCAAAAACAATCACAATGACAAAAGTTGTAAATATCCAATCGAAGCAACAAATATTGAGAAAAGAGCAAAGATCGCGTGGGAAGGGATTTATGGAAGTTTATTGGACGAAGCTTTGAATAAAGTGCTATTTCTGCTGTAACGAAAAGCAAAGGAAAAGTTTTGGGATGTAATCGAGCCTGACTCGGAACAATCATTCCAAGTGGTAGTGTCACTTGAATGAATATTTGACCCCTCGGTAATTAATTGTGGGATTCAAGATCTAGAAGGGATGGAAGTCGCTATTGGGCCAGATGGATTTCGTACCGATATCCGATCTATGGAACTCGTAGAATTCCTTATATGTGGGCAGTGACCTCAGTTTTGGAGGGATTTCAGGGTTCAACAAGAGATCTGATATCTGCTCTTCGCCATCACTTGCCTACAGTAGTGTCTTCGCTGTCTATCGCTGAATGTGGTAGCTACATTACTAAAGTTATTATTAGTATGCTGCTACTCTTACTACTGTACCTGTAAAATCACCTTGGTCACCTCAAACTCATATCGTTTTCCCACGAAGGTTGGCCTGTCCCCCCCCCCCCCCCCATTTCTTCCACTCGATCCAGGAGGAAAGGAGTTGCGAATTCTCGGCCAAGAACACACCCATCACACTTCGTGCGCATCGTCTGCCGTGCCTGGAGCGCTCAATTTGGGAGTGGTGCAGTTGGAATCGACGGTCGTTTCGTACTACATAGTATCACAGTCCCATCTTGTCGTCTCTACCCTATCCGAGAGTGGATTCCACGCTCACTCCGTCTCCAAGGTCGAACTACATTAGTTCCACTGTAGACTATCAGTGTTCCCATCCTGCCAACTACACTCTTCTCAATTCTGAAGCCTGTAGGTTTATTGAAATGATTTTCGCTACCGTTGATGGTAGGACGATCTAAAGCCTGGTAGGATGCAGAACCTGATCACCCCGTAGGCGAGGTCCAGTCCAGCATCTTATCAATACAGCTCCCATTCTGCCGCCTCTATACGTTCCGCATTCTGAGCTTCTAGAAAAAAAAACGAACGAGAAGGTATGAAGGCATGAGTATGGAGGTTTGCGAATACACACACACCAACCTACACCGACACTGACCATGACACACACACCGACACACATACACATACACACGCACACCCACCGACCCACCGACAGGGCAACATATACCCCAGCTTGTCATATATTGTATGATCATCACCGTTAGTTCCACTATCTCTTGTTGATAAAACCTCCTGGGAATGCTTCAAGAGACGTATCAGGGCATTTCAGGGTGTTTACACAGGATTCTACTGTTGTGTGACATGCGCTCTGAATGCTGCCTACATCTATAGATATCGACTTCTGTTGTTTGTTGCAAATATCAAAATTTCAAATCGCCTTCTTGGAATAATTATTGCCAGTACATACGTATTATCGGTTGGTATGTCAGTACCCTTTGCCACCATGGCTTTCCAAGAGCATGATCAAAGTGTCGCCGAAGTCAGGAAGGTAAAATAGCTTCACGTTATCGCTAAATGCTATTTAGACATTATGATACTTTTTCAGATTGATTCTAAGGTATTTCTTGGAGATAGTTTTATACTTCTTGGTGGACCGACTCTTCTTATGTGGATTTATTTTGCTACCGCAATTTCGGTTATTTCATTTATTATATTCGTGGTTATCATAAAACACACTTCAATTATGCTTAAAAATCAAGCAAGATTCAGTGAGATGTCTAGAAAAATGCATCAAAGCGCTATGTCTGGCCTAGTCGTTCAGGTGAGCTATATGGTTAGAGATGAAGTTTTTGGACATTAACTAATCCCGCCTGATGGATGCGCCTCTGCGTTCGACTTCCACTTAAATCGTAATGGCATAGTGCATGCGCGTGTGGCCTACACAAGTATTAGCTCTACAGAATCTATGTACAACTCAGCGCTTTTACCCTCCCAGACCAAAGTTACCGAATAGCCGACCGCGAAGGGGTAGAATTATTGGCCTTTGGGGATATCGGTCCGGGAATCGAACCCGATACGGCAATTAAATTAAGTCCCTTCTCATTACAGAAGCAGTTGCCTCCTCTTGAACTCCTCCCAGATTCTTACAGAAGTGTATACGATTACGGCTATTTTTTCTTGGAACACAGTTTATTTCCAGACTACTGCCATCACAATGACAT
This sequence comes from Haemonchus contortus, assembly GCA_000469685.2. Lineage (NCBI taxonomy): Eukaryota > Metazoa > Nematoda > Chromadorea > Rhabditida > Trichostrongylidae > Haemonchus > Haemonchus contortus. Next base: position 9,102,980 of record LS997565.1, read on the forward strand.
TATGTATTCCTGTTTTGATGCTTTCAGTATCTTTCAATCTCGGACCAACACTAATAACCTCCACTGATGGTGAGGGGTCATGGATTTCCACTTTGTTTTGATCGTTTTTGTTTTCTTGTATAAGCCGTAAGTGGTGCTTCGTATCAAAATAGGAGTCTCTCCGTGGGAGATTGCCTTATTCCTTATTCGGGGTCTTCAAGGAGAACATCATGAAACTTGACATTTACCAAAGACAAAATAAGAAAGTCGCCATGCTCTCACGTAAACAAATGGATATCCAAAAGCTCCTTCTTTTACTACAAGTGTAAGACAACCGGTTTTCTTAGTCGCACCGCCTAGGGACTTAAAATTTTAGGCTTCTAAGGATACAAGAAATGAAATAGAAGCAGAATTGGGGAAGAATAATTAGAATTCTCATCTCACGATTCAGAAAGTTCATTGGCTGACACACTTCTTATAACTAGTATTTATAATTAAAAGAATCTTTTCAGCGTATGTTTGGATTGGTAGCGTGATGTTTTCCATGAAGGCATTCAACGGTACTGTAGCAATGGTTGTGATGACAAAAGCCTACAGGTATTGTTGGTTTTTGATGAATACAGGGTGCCATAGAAGTTGGATCAAAGCTGAGCCCCATTCAACAACAATTTTTATTTCAATGTAAAATCATTCGAAAAAGGATAAAAAAATGGGTTGGTTGTAAGAGTAGCGGTGTAGCTGAGCGAAGACTTGAAGTTGACTGGCCTATCATCAAGAATTTTCTTCAAATGTGTTAGCCCTAAGTTTTTGATGCTTTCACTCTGGTATAAGTGAGACTCCGTACATGGAGTGCATCTTCCACACAAGAACTTGCCTTTGAAAGAGTAATTTGTCCAGATTATGTCCGAAACATGAATTTCGAACTTACGGTGGCGTCCAAAACAAGCTTACCTGTCGCAACAAGCGATATTCCTACTAACTCCTCAGAGGTATTGGGAACATCAGAGAAAAAACGCTTCAAGTCTAGTGAGCTGTATACTTCAAGCTTCGAGCCCTGCTGGGCCTCCTGCAGAAAATTATCAGAAGTGAATTTGTCACATGGCAACAACTGGACTTCAGTACTCTCAATCATCATAAAGAGAATTTTGTTGAGGTTCATGGTTACAAGACCTGCTCTTCAAGATCTATTTCCACAAAAATTCCGACATGATTCTATGAATATGGCTGTACCTATCCTAAAGTTAACCTTCCTAAAATCTCAGAAGAACTGTAAAATATCAATGATCGGAATATCATTAATCAGTAATCAGTATTTCTTAAGAACCGAGTGGCTTGAATTTGATTCTATGGATAGCCATTAACAAGCAATCTATCCTTTCGAATAGTAAAAGCAGTTCAGCATTTTAGGCTTTTTGATTTTGAAGGAGCAGACCATCATGCAGAAAGTACTTTTTCTGAAGGATTTCTAATATAGTTGTGTAACGAGGCATTGAAAATACCAGCAGTGGCATGTGCTCAATGACTTCAGTCGTTGGTTATTGATTAGCGAAACGTTCTACTTACTGGTTCCGTGATTCTGTGAGAAGAAACATTTCAGAGAGCACTTTATGAAAATCACTGGCCTCAATCGATTATGGCCGAAAATTGAGCCAATACCGGTGGCACCAACGATAACAACGACTCCGATACTTGATTAGTGAAGTGTACAACTATTCTTCCGGAGGACTCTACCTAGCCTTTCAAGAAAACTTTCACGATTTTTCAATGATTTTCATTGGCAGTTGTCTTCACGATCTCTGAACAGCTGTGAAAAAGTTCATTACTAAACACTGTACTGTTCTACCTCTTTTACTTGTTAAGGAGTGCCCCGTGTGAAAGACGTTGTGCATAATTATCATAGTTATGCTTATAATAAAGGTACAGTTATCTTTATCTCTCTATCTACATTCAAATCTACACGAACCGTCCGTGATCCCGTGCAATCCATCTCCGTCGGATCTGCTTTTCTACATCCCTTCGGTCCAATTCTCAAATGCGTGAACCGAGGGATGACATCCATCCACTCTGATCTAAAATCCAGCCCGATCGTGCGAACTCTAAGCTATTGTGGACTACCTACAATCGGTAAGGAATTATTAGACTCAGTGATCCGACTGGAGCTCACGCTCCATTACACTACCTGATTTCATCATACATACGTCTCGCTGCAGAAGTCTCGTTGGATTTACGTTACTCCTTTCTTTTGTTTTTTGCGATGATTTTGACCTTCGTTCTAAAGCCAAAATAAAAAGTCTGCACACTGTCGCCACCGCTTCCAAGGGACTCCACCACTGCTGTGACCAAACCATTTTGAGATGGAGGTGGACATCTTCCCAACGTTCTCTGGTTTTTCCTTCTTTGAAAGCAGTTGAGTATTGCACCCAAAGAATAAATCAACTTTGATTCTTCAAACACTTATATGCTTGCCTACCTTCATAGGTGCATCGTTGGTTGAGTCATTAGCGCCGATATTTTTACAACTCACTTGCCCAAAGGTATACGCTTACAATAAATCAATGTAACATCTATCCTATTATAGAACAAGGGTTCCGTCTAGCTCACACAGTATGCTTCAAAAATAAAAATTGTCATTTGCTCTATGGAAAAATTCAGCTACTATTCGTATCCACGCTTGCCATTCAAATGCATATGTAATGTAGTTTCGAAACATTCAACGCGTAAGAATCCAGTCTCTCACATCTTTATTGAATTGTGGCAGTCGTGCTTGTATTGGGAGGGACAAACACATGATTGCACAAGCATAGACTTCCACAAACCTTAAGATCGAAAAAAAAGAGATATGAACTTCACAGTGACTAGTACTCACAACTTTCAGAAGCACTTTTTGATCGTAGTAGATCTTCACACCTGTCGATTACAACATGATTTTGATCCTAAGCTGGTGGAAGATATGCTTCGAAGTGGAAAGGCAACAGGAGGAACTATTGACGAGTCTCATATAGTGTGGATGTTGACGTTGAGGCAGAAATTGTCAGCTTGCTCGTGCACCTACGATTTGCGATTTCCTGCTACGATCGACTTAGGGAATATAGGTACAGTACTTGCCGTAAGAACTCAAAAATTTACGATAATACCGCGAATTCGCGTCTTTTTCGTCTTTTCTTTATAAATCGTTATCAAATAAAGTAATCGAGGAGAAAAATACCGTTGAACTCAGCTTACCGAGCTCTACAACTTGATACCCTGAAATGTTAGAAATGCTTTATTTTGGATTGCGCCATGCACTTGAGCTCCATTCGAAAGGTGATTGCATGCACATGGGGTGCACGCTTTAGTGCTTGTAGGGACTCATTGGTTTCTGAGGATGACCTGTTCAGAATTTGCTTTGGATTGCGCCACGTACTCGACTTCACTCAGCACAATGTGAATACATACCAATTAAACCCTAACACTTTTGTTATTTACGATCTAGCTTTTACTCTTTATATGTTCCATTCACGAAGAGGTAAGTGCAGTGATAGGGACCAACCATTACTATCCATTTTTGATGAGATTAAAATCAGCTCATTTTTTGCTATTAGGTTACGACCGCTACCTAGCAAAGTTTGCGACTCAATGGAGAATCACTGTTTCTCTTTGCTTCGATATCATTCTTGACAAGCTTATCCTACCGCTGATAATCTTAAACTCTCACTTAATGGTATACCCGTGGAGATAGATAGCGTTATTGGTAAAGACTTTTGATAATGGTATGGCTTGTCAATATTTGCAAGAACCATTCAGGGCTTTGGTTACCTACCTGTCGAACCTTCATTGTGTCATTATCATTAAGATGAACAGCAACAGATCGAAACTTCTAATTCCTGGCATAAGCATCGGCTCAATCCAAATACATCTCGCATGCCTTATCAGTCCTATGTTGAACTTCGTGTTTCAAAAAATGTCATTTGGTCCCCACATGAGGAGTGGTCGATTTGATCATTACAACCCTACCATAAGAAGGAGGGAAGGCCGGCGTAGGCCGGGCTGGTGATACTCGATAACACGGTATTGCTTCAGAGACAGCAGTCATCATTTCTGAGGATTCCGTTTAGGTTTCAAATGAAGAAATATAAAATTTGCCTTATTGCTGCTTATGAATTCCTGAATACTGTTTCAGCTTACCAGAAAGTTTATGAGCCATGGACAACTACTGCTGTCGTGACGCTAATGACATGTAACATTCCGAGAGAGCACTTTCCAATAGACCCTGTCGATTGTGGCATCAATTTGAAATTTTGCATGTCGGTAGATTGTTTATTTTATGCTGATGACCCATCCTATATGTAGCATTCATACAATTTTCCGTAATCGACCAAAATCAATGTTCGTGCTTGTGTGCCTTGGGCGGATGAGTTCATAGTCTCACACTGATTCTTAAAGCCCTACCAATGTTCAGAGTTCAACAGCTCGAAGACAATATCCATAACCTGTTCTCGGCTGTGCCGATTCCTTCGGGTTTTTTCACGAAGTGGACAGTTGCATACAGTTGGTCATTGCCAGGAATACAGATGAGCGTTCATCTAAGAACATCATTTGCAATTCCTCAACATGTGCGTGGTATCGAGTTCATGACCTGAATTTTATCCTCTATAAAAGTCTGCTACTTCGGAACCTCATATGGAAAATGAATGATACTGTACCACCATCACGATGTAAGACAAAAATTTATTCTGGGCGAAAACAACATGAATCTTAAGTGAATCACTGCGCCGGAGATCCAGCATTAGGGTTAGGCTTGCAATTATACAAAGCTTCGATGAATTCCAACGCATCACTTCCCCTAAATCTCGAATCTGCCTCTTCATAGATGAAGAATGTTGATCGCTTGTCCTGAAATGGAAGAATGGGTGAGCAGTTGTACTAACATTTTGCTAGGAACCCATGAAAATCCAATCGCCAATGCACGGCTTCGGATAATATGCGCGAACCTGCGGTGAGCGCGAAAGAATGACCGATGGGTAAAACGTTTCTTCACCACTGATACTGACGATATCCATTTTATACTCCACCAGTAAATCGCGATCGTCCTGCAAAGTGATTTGGCTAAGGAGCTGTGGTTCAGAATTCACGAAATCTTTTTGTGGTAACGTACGAATTGTTTTTCGAGAGCTTTTTCAAGACTCTCCTTATGAGATTCTGGAAGCTCTCCGAATAACTTGTGTTCGAGTTTTCCGTCACATGTTACACGATATGCTGCAACTGAATAAGCCAGGCACAGTGTGGCAACGAGGGCGATTGGATTCATCCTCCGAAGAATGGTGAGGGATAGAGAGATACGAGCTCATGACTATCCTTTCCCTCAAGGCTTTTATTTCCCTAGATATCCAGTGATCCGATGTCCTTGTGAGCACTTTGTGTTAACATAGCTGACTTTGTGTTGCAATCCGTCTATATGCAATGGGTTCCATGCTACATATGAGTAAATAAATTTGAGCGCTTTTGCAATTTATCTGATTACCACAGACGGTTTTTTGAGAATCGTTGTGCAAATGAAATGTAGTGTGCAAAATGGCTCTGCATGAAAACATTTATTAGCAATACGAGATGATTTTCCTAGAGGATTCGACAAAAGCCTAAAGTGTTCATCCATTATCATCAAGAAACCTCTTCGAACCACTATTTCTCTACCCTCACCTCCATTTCAAACTTTGTTCAGAAATGTTACCTGTAATTTTCACAGCATTAAGTCGAGAGATTAATTTTTTATTCATGATACCTAATCTTTTTGCTAGCGAGTGGACTCCAGATTGAGGTAAATGAGCAAATTTTCCTCGAGTAAATCGAAAAAATCATATCCGAGAATAGTTCGTTTTGCTAATAAATGTTTTCATGCAAGGCCCTTTTTGCAGACTAGATTTCATTTGCACAACGATCCTCAAAAAACCGTCTGTGAATGTTCAGATAATCTCAAATTCATTTACTCATATGTAGCACGGAACCCACTGCAAATAGACGGATTGCAACACAAAGTCAGCTATGTTAACACAAAGTGCTCGCAGCGTCACAAACCACCAAATAGCTATGGGAAATGGATATAAAAACCTTGAGAAAGAGGAGAACCATAAGCTCGTATATCTCTATCCCTCACCATTCCTCGAAGGATGAATCCAATCGCCCTCGTTGCCACACTGTGCCTGGCTTATTCAGTTGCTGGTCGTCGATGTCTAACCGACGGCGAACTTGAATACAAGTTGTTCCAAGATTTAGACCCATCTTACCAAGAGCTCCTCAGAAAAACCTACAACAAAGATTTCGTACGTTACAACGAAATGATTCCATGTAGTCTGAGACCGGGATAAACATAACAATGAATGAATTCATTTTGCAGTACGAGCGCGATCTGGTGCTGAGTTACAAAGTGGTTCCGCAGGACGGAGGCGCTGGCTTTGACTTAGATGGGGCGAACAACTTCTTCCCGTCGGTCATTCTCTCACGCTCAGATAGAGTTCGTGCATATCATTTGAAGTCACGCATTGGCAACTATGGTTTCACTGGTTTCCCGTTCAATAAAACTGTTGGTATCGTTGACGTATCAGCTTGAGAATGCTTTTGTTCCAGATAAAGCAACCAATTTACTTCAATCAGACGTCACTGTCAACTGTGGAGAGGAGTGGGCCTATAAAGTTCATCAGAGATCTGTATAATTGCACTGCTCACTCTGCACATCTCGATGATTCTGACTGAAAACCTTTGTTGTCTTTGTCCTAATAAAGTTTTGCCTCATATGGTGGTAACGGTAGTGCAGCATCATTCATCACGTTCCCAAAGGTTCGAGGGCGCAAACTTCCCTAGTATACAGCCAGCCTACCAAGCACATCTGAAGAGCGTTTTAGGAGGAAGCTATTATGTATTAGGTTGAGTCATAAGTCCTCGGACAAAATGCTAGCGATGACTTCTAGAGATCAAAACTCGGAAAAGAGGAGAGAAAATGGACGCGTCTGGCATTTTTAGATAGAGTATGAAAAGCTCTTCAAAATACATACTAACGAACACTTCTAATTTCCTTTCCTGCAACCATGCCCTATGATTTCAAGCCGTCTCAACACCACCTCCGCAACACCATCCTATTTCTATTTTTATCTGGCGAAGAACCCGCGGAGATCGATAGACGTATGAAGGAAGTTTACAAAAAGGATGCTCCTGCTAGATGCGCAATTCACAAGTGGCACACGAAGTTCACGTCGGAGGACTATTCCATCGAAGATAATGACCGTCCGAGATTTGAGCGTGCTGCGGAGCTAAGTGGAAGCCGATCCGTATCAAAGTACTCGTAGCCCTTGAGAAGTTAGTCTACAATTGTTCGGGGATTGAGGTCAATCGGCAAGGTGCGAAAGCTCGGCCGACGGGTGCCTCATGCTTTGAAGCAGTATGACATGGATTTTCGCGCCGATATGGCACTTTCCTTTCCCACGCTCAAGAGCAAGAGACGGTCAGGTATACTCGTTAGTATGTATTTGAAAGAGCTTTTTATACTCTATATAGCGATGCCTCGCGCGTCCATTTTCGTCACCTCTTTCCCGAGTTATGATCTCTAGAAGTCATCGCTATCACTTTGTCCGAGGACTTGTGACTCAACCTAACATTTGTTAATTACATGGACCAACTGAAAGCACAACTGTACGCCTCTTGATAAAAAACTCGAAGGAATCGGTACAGTAAAGAACGTAGGGAGTTATGGACACTGTCTTCAAGCGTGTTGAACTCTGAACATTGATAAAGCTCTTGTTGGAATTAAAACGAAATTATAACCATATCCGTCCAAAGTCACACATTTACTAGTTCGTTACATCAATTTTGGGAGAGGAAAATTGGAAAAAAACTGGTCAGCAGTTTTTACTACTTCGAAGAGAACATTCTGAGACATACATAAGTTGCTATACATGTCATAACTGCCAAGGGTAAAAATCTGGTAAAAACAGTTTTTTCGAAGTCTTAGATGTCATAGGTGTCGAGTTAGTAGTAAATGTTCACGGCTTATAGACTAAAAGAAAAATTAAATGGATAACTAATCAAAAACTCAAATGGAAAGGATGCTCCGAAAGCACAAGTGCAGGTTCGAGCCCTCCGAGACTGAAGTTTTGTCCATAAACCACCAACCTTGAGAGTAACTAATCGAGTTCGATGGTTAAAAGGATGTTCTGAATCGTGAAAAATGTAAAGTCTTATGCGGGCGCAAATTAGCACGTTTCTCAAGTTAAAGTTGAAAGTAAATGGGTCTGTGGGGACTCGCTGTCAAGAAATTTAGGGACGGTATATGAGATTTTGCCTGAGTTTATTATCAATATCATATTCATAGCCTCCCTGACGGCAGAGAGTTTTCTAAAGTTTGAGCTTCAGAAGACAGGTGATTTTTCGAATAGTAGACATTATTTAAAGATACTCTTTGACAAGTGCCTCGCTCTCTAGAGCTGAACAGTTTTTGAGGAGCGAGGATCTAAAAAAGCTTGAACCTTTCAAATGTATTTAGATCGAGTCTCTGAATGAGCAAATAGTGTTCATAAAACTTGTGGTCTTTCAAAGTCTGGGGTAAAACTCTATGGAGCTTCAAGTTGAGTAGAAGCCGGATTTCGGAAGTATTCTCCTGAGCATGAGTATACAATAATTCCCATCGGGCTTGAAACTAGGCCTAAAACTAGTCTAGTCTTCTATCTTCTATGGAGAGATTATGAATCTCTGAGCTTTCTGAGTCTTGGAGCCTGTAGCTTTGTCCGTAGCTTTCGGGTATCTGGTGGCAGCATTGCACTAATCACATAAATCGAGTTCCATAGGAGTGGATTTACATAGAGGAGAAGCATAAGTTTGACATCAGATTTGCCTGACTGGACTACAAAGCTGAGTTCGGAGGGGAGTTTCAAAGTGGGTATTAAACTGTACTCTGTGTAAGCAAAGACCGACCATAGACTCAGCCCTTCTACTTTTAAGGAATTTAGAAAGAATCAGTACAGATAACTTGGTTGTCGTGGTTGATTTACAGTTGGGTTCTGGACAGGTAACTGTTCAAGCTCCAAACTGACAGTTTTTTGATCCGACAGCGCTTCATGAGACATACTCAAAGGATTTACGGATTCCCCCTAGTGTTGAATCATTTTCAACACTCATATATTTTTACATCTGTCGTGCGTAAATGTTCACGCTTATGTTTAATCAACGCAACTCCTATTCTAGAAGTAGAAACCCGTCTAGCTCATAGAGTACGCTTTAAAAATAGAAACTGTCTTAGATGTTTAAGGCTCTACGAAGAATTTCAGCTATTATTCGTATCCGTGTTTGCAATTTCAAGAGAGTTGTAATGTAGTTGCGAAACGCATAAGAATCCAGTCTCTCGAACAATTGTTGAACTGTAGCAGTCGTACTTTTTAGAAAGTGACAAACACATGATTGTATGAGTATAGATTTTCATAGACCTTGAGATCTTAAAAAAAGAGCTATGAACTTGTCAGTGACTGGCACCCACAACTTCCAGAAGCACTTTTTGATGATAGTAGGTCTTCACACCTGTCGATCGTGACATCATTTTGATCCTAAGCTGTAGAAGATATGCTCCTTACTGGTGAGGCAATATGTAGCTAGAACTATTGACGAGGCCCATATAGTGCTTATGTAGACATTGATGCCAAATTCGTTATCCTACTTAGGCTGATGCACCTATAGCTTGCGATTACTTGCTACCTCCGACTTTTGGCGAATTGATATTTTCACTCAGATTCTCAGGAGCACTTGTAATGTTTTGTACTCAGCACGCTGGAAGGCAATATTCGCATCTCCCTACAATCTCTGTTGTATTGATTGTTTCTTTCTTATATTGTTATTAATATATTTGTTATTATTATTATTATTTCTTATATTCATTATTAATAGAGAGTTCATGTCTTCACTTTTCCTTGTTTACTTAGAGCTTAGGCGAATGCACCCTTGAAGTCCATCCACACAAATCTGGTGTCAAACTTATGCTTCTCCTTTATTTCCTTCTATTCCTGTGGAATTCATCTTATGAGTTTTGCGCAGTGCCACGACCACATATGCAAAGCTGTATTTGAGGCTCAGAACAAAGATCCCTGCGCCCTCTTCGTCATAGAAGATACATTACCGACTTAGCACTTGTACAAAGTATCGATAAACTCTTGCGCGCTGATATTTCTGAAATCTGACACAGGACGATATATGAAGTAGATAGTTTTCTTGATCTAAACGAAAACATTTTTGAGGGGGGAGGGGGCGGGGCAACACTCAAGAAGAACAAAAATGCAGTGAACTAGGCTGGCTTCTACTACACTGGTGTGCAAAACTTATGGACGAAAGCAACTTTTGATTACTGTACCTCTGCCAGACGACAGAGCTCGATGAAATTTATACCGTACCAATAGCGGATCATTACGGTATTGCACAGGAAGCAGCGGGCAGAAAGTCGAAATAGGACGAGCAATTAAGACATTTTTATTGAAAGGTACCGATTACACATAGTTCGTGACAACTTATCCTAGTACTTCAAAAAAAGCGACGCGGCTCCTAATAAGATGTGTGATCACTACGGACAGCAGGAGATGCTCTGCAACGCGATCCCATACTTTCCACGAAGTTGGAAATGAATTATTGTGGTAGGGTATTCCATTCCTCTATCAGCGCAATTGACAATTGCTGGATGATCAGTGGTGCATTTGGACGAGCTGCAATGCCTCTACCCAGTGTATCCTACGCGTGCTCGATGGGATTCAGGTCGGGGGAACGGGCAAGCCACTGCATTGGCTGGATAACCTTCTGTGTCGAGAGCTCTTCCACCTGGGGTGTTCGATGCGGTCGCGCATTGTTCTCCATAAAAATGAATTCAGAGCTCACTGCAGCCTTGAAAAGATACACATTAGGGAGGCTTTCCTTTCCACAGTAACGCCGACTGTTAAGGGTCAAACGCTTAAAAATCTGGAGGTAAGCACAGTTACGAAGCATTATTCCTGCCATACCATAACCCCTTGACCATCAGAACGATCAAGTTCCACAACGTTCCTGAAAGAAGTGCGTGTCCCCACCTCTGGCCATGAGTGGGCGTCCAGAATCACTACTCAGACTGAATCTGCTCCCATTCAAAAACAGCAAACGGCCTCATTTTTCATCGGTCCGTTCGCTATGCTCCTGGCACCACCCTAAACGATCTCGCCGATTCGTGAGGGTCAAAGGAACACTACGTATTGGTCGTCGGGCGAAGAGATCGCAACCGTGCAGTCGTCGTGCCGCTTTAGTGCATGGGATGGCTTGCTTCGAAATCCTGTTAAATGACATTACAATCAAAGAAGCTGACTGACGTGGATCTCTTCTTGTCTGCTGCACAGTGTAGCGGTCATAACTTGGTGTAGTTATTTTTGGTCGACCACCTCCTCACTCTCGTGCAGCAGTATCACAGTTGCGGAATGCTTTCCGTGCACGTGAAACAACGCTGTGAGCGATACCAGGTTCCTAAGCTGCACTCGTCACGGTTCGATCTTTTTCGAGTTTCTTGATGATCCTTCCTCGTGCCAGGTCATCCAGACAATGTGTGCGGGATATGATGTATAGAAGGACGGCACCACGGTACTCGGTAGCTACTGGCTGATTGAAAAAAAGTTTTTTCCTACCTATCAGCTGCCTCGATTTGTGCGGTTAGCCATGTTTCTCGCTTTATTTGAACTATTTCTCTACGAAAGGATGTTCAACTTCCGGTGCGTAACCGTCATAGGTCTGGCAATATAATCCCACACTTTCATTTATTTCTACCCTGTCCTCAATGTATAACATTACATTATCCATCTCGTCCCTAAGTTTTGCACACCAGTGTAATATTCATGCATCTTTCGTGAGAGAATGATGGTAAGGAAGTTGACATCTATCACGCTTAAATTGTCGATGTACCGATCAGCTTGATACGACACCACTAGGTCTCCATCATCCTGCAAGGCGTTCTGGTTCTCCAACATGATTGTTATGGTCGTGAGAAAAGAACAATATTTTGCAATGACGTACGAATTCCTTGAATTTTTTTCTGAGAAGATCTTTATGGGGTCCATCTAGCTCTCCAAATTTCTTATATTCAAGTGTGCGCTTCGCAAGCAGCTGTCTGCTGTTGAATATGCCACGCAGAGAACAGCAACAGCGATTGAGACGACTGGATTAATTCCTGAAGACTGACTGGGAGAAGCGAAGTGTGAGCTTTTAACGTTCCGCTTGTTTTGAAGCTTTTGTACCGAAGGTTGTTCACCGTTTTGCAGATGTTGCGAGCACTACACAAGCACAGCTGACTTAATCTGAATGCTGGTAGAGGAGGCTTAGTTAGTGCCATGGGAAAAAAAAATGTTTGAATGATTACGTCATTCTTATTCCAACGAATCATGAACTAGTTTCTAATGGTTATTTGGAGAAAAATTTTGCAATGAGATAGTGCATGTTTTCAAGGGCCAGAGGCTGGCTTAGGTTTTATCGAAATCTTCTATGGCGTTCCAGAGGCATCAAAAAATTGTGGATTCCAATACATTGAGTGAAGTGGGCTTAGTTTCGTTGAGGCTCAGGCCATAATCAAACCGATTTCAAATGAAAATGGTCCAACACTAGGATTAATTCTCCAAGTATGCCGGGGCGTTGTCGGGTCGGAAAACTGTCAAGATTGCTGCATTGCTGCCTGAAAATGCCCGTTTTTTGAAGTATTGGTAGCGTGGCACCATCTCGATGAAACGCATGTGTTTTGGATTCAAACAGCTATCTGCCCGAAGTTCTGAGCCCTGTCAAGTAATGAGTTCAAGCAGCACTTTTCGGCAGAAGGATACTATAGCCAATTCTTCATGCGATTGCACAACAGTAGGATCTCGTCCAAGCATCCCACCCGCCGTCATAATCCCGCTCAACTCCCGAATCTATTTTAAAAATGTATACTTATAAATGTATACTTATACTAAAATAAGTGACGTATCAAAAGCGATTCAGTTTACTTACCACTTCTGGCGTAGTATATATGTTGGATGAGAGGATTATACGTATGAAGTCACCATCGGAAGGAAGTTGCAGTTCCGCCTGGCTAACCCTTATGGCTACAGTTGCACTGTTTTGTCCAAATCTGGAAAGCTCGGAGTTTTGAATCTGAGGAAGCTAAAAATTTGTCGTCACACCACTTTCTTCTAATCTTTTCATTAGTTCAAACAAATGGTTGAGAGAGCAATTTCACCTCGATTCTGGTACCCTTGTCAATGTACAGAGTTCAATACGCGTAATGACAGTATCTATAACTTCTCAGGTTCTCGACTGTACCATAGAGTTTTCTCACCAGGCGGACAGTTGTGCCTCAGTTTTCTCTTTGTATTCAGGAAATATGGGTGTCTTTTTAGAGACACTCTTCGTGCCTCTAACAAGTTCATGGCCTAGGTTCTACCCTATATGGAAGTCCTCATAGTTAGGAAAACTCAAGCTTCGGGTATGAGACGAATGATGATGCATCACCAGAACCATGCAAGGCAAAAATTTATTAGAATAAAGACAACGAATATTTTCATTCGGGCAGTAAATCAGAAAAATGATAATCTTCAGATTCGCTTTTGCAACCTTTCAGATTTTTGGCGAACTCTGTCATATTACTTTTCTCCACACTTGACGATGACACTCGATAAATGAAGTAATTCGCTCGCCTGTTCTGGAACAAAAGCATGCTCGAGCGGATATGTCAACGTTGTCAGCGGGTTTTTTGAGTGGGGAAATGATGACAATTACCAATACTCGGCTTCAAGTATATGCACGAACCAATGGTAAGCGTGAAAGAATGACCGATGGGAAGAAGCTGCCTGCCTCTTCAAAGTTATAGACCTCCTGATACATTGTGTAGTTCACCACCAAATCGCGCTCATCCTGGAAAGTGATTTGATTCCTTGCCAAGACTAAACCGATCTTAGAACTCACGAAAGCATTTTGTAGTAACGTACGAAACTTCTGTTGAAAACAGCTTGGAGTTGCTCTTTGAAGAATTGGTCATATTTTCCGAACAACTTGTATTCGAGTTTGCCATCGGTTCTGCATTGATCTGCAACTGAGTAAGCCAGGCAAAGTGTAGCGACGAGAGCGATTGAATTCATCCTCCAAGGAACGATAAAGCCAGGTAAGTACGAGCTCACGACTATCCTTTCCCTCAAGGTTTTTATATCGCTAGATATCCAACGATTAGATGACCTTGTGAGCACTTTGTGTTAACATAGCTGACTTTCTGTTCCAATGCATCTATATACGAGGTAGTCCGTGCTACATGTGAGTAAATGAATCTGAGCGATTTCGCAGCTGTTGCCAGAATGATTATCAAAACAATCAGGAATGGTTTTTTTGAGAAATGTTGTGCAAATGAAATGTACTGTCGGAAATGGCTCTTCCTGAAAACATCTATTAGCAACACAGGATGATTTTTGAAAATCGACAAGGCATCAAAGGATTAGCTTCGTTATCACGTAACCCGTTCTAACCGTTTTTTCTCCATACGTACCTTCACTTTTAGATTGATAGCTCAACAAAATGGCCTGACAAAAGAAGGGAAAAAGATGAAAAATAGGAGCTTTAACCAGTCAGCAATTTGTCCATACTGATCTATAACAAATACTCCACAGTTCCAATTCCCTACTGTCAGGTGTACATGTTAACAGGCGAATAGGGATGGCACTTCAAGCCGCCGAGAGAAAGCCTTCTGAAAAAGGACACCGTGTTTGTTGTCAACGAGTTGAAATAACTCAAAATCGGCAAGGCACAATGCTCCCGTTAAAAGTAAAAAAATATCATTTTGAATCGTTCATTGCACTGCAGTTGCTGGCGTGAGATACTGCTGGCGATAGATACCGTAGCACCTTTTTTGAAATTCCCCATGTAATCAGCTGTATCTTGGGACCCTGTTGCAAAAATGCAGAGGAGCTGGAAATGAGTTATTTTAAGTGACGCTGCAATGGATGTGAAGGGGCAGTGATTCTCCAGCTATGCTCGGTACGCAGAATCTATATGCTTTGTTAAGGGACCAAGTTGACCCTAACGTCTAAGGGTTTCTGTATTTGTCTGCAGTCTCTGTCTCTGGCGGTGCAGTCGAACGTTTGAACGCTAACTAGACTAGACTAAATTACTCGAGACAATAACAAAGGCTTCCACTCCATCCACGCTTCGAAAAGTTCCCAATAAATCAGCACACACGTTTGTGATATTCGGCTCGGGGGTGGGGGAGTAAGGAATATGAAGTGGGTAAGCCGCCGTCCTTTTTTCGGTTTTCGTGAAGGATTCACGGTAGGAATTGTAACCTCAATGATTAGTTTTTTGAAGTGTCAATATCAATCGTCATCCTGTCAAAATGCGTTTAGGTGTAGCTGTTAAAACACGAATGAAACTAATCCTGAAGCATTTCCTGTGTTAAAAAGGATTCTTATAATCTCCAATTAACTCATCCAAACTGTTGGCTTCACTTTTGTGCCGCTGAGTGAAGCCTCTGGAACATCAAGCCAATTGGATATACCAAGGCAGCAACCAAGGCGATCTGGTGCATAAATCGCGAATGAATGAGAGTAGCACAGATGAATTTCCACAGTTATCCACATAAGTTTGAAGGTTTTATAAGCTCAATTAATCAATGTTCTGTGATGTTTGAGCGCTTTGTCAGCTTAGCTGACTTGCCACCGGGTGATACGCTGATTAGCTTGCGCTGTGAATGGAAAGAACAAACGATTTCGTAACAGTCGTTGCAGTGAATCTCAAAATAGACGTGGGTGTTTTTCATGTCAGGAGATTTTCAATAGAAATGGCATCCTTTTTAAAGTGTTGATTTCGTGAAGACAAGGCTCTATGGGGAACGATAGTTGGAAAAAACTTAGGTAAAGAGCCTAAGTATATTAAGGGCTGATCAGAAGGAAGAGTGTTGTTGAAAGTTTCTGAAAACACGTTGGCTTCTTCTCGTCGTCATCTCCCGTGGTGAATGCCTTGTTTGCCCGCTTATGCTCCAGAAAGAAAGAGGATCAGAGTCCAATCCGCAAGGTTTCTGACCTCAATTTGAACAAAATTAATTTTTCTTTATTCCGGTAGATGGACAATTTCAAGAGTCCATCTACCGGAATAACTGCCGCCATCACTGGTGAAGCAGCGTTTTCACAAGGTTATTCTTCGAAGTTCTTTGCAATTCTGCAGTTTTTCCAAATTCTAGTCGGTTTCCTCCTCTAAACTAGACTAATTAGGTTGCATGGTGATGTTGATTGCTCGCATAGTCCTAAAATCAGTATGGAGTTTTCTTCCTTTGGTAGCTTCTCTAAAACTCTTCTACACTTATCTAGTTTTCTTGAAGGAATTGCTTGGCGGGATCTACTGACTTAGACCACTCTCATTTGTAAACATCAATGAAGGACCACCAGCCTCGTGAAGTGAATGTAGCTGCCTACGAGGGCTGCCTTTTATATTACGGGATTTGGAAACACTAGTGTAGCAATATAGCAACTGAACCACTATCGTAAAGTTTGACTATTTTGAGGTTCCGTTGCAAAATTTGAGCGCAATTTGTGTTGTTTACACTAAGTTGTAAGATTTTGTTTCGGCCAAGTTATAGAGTTGAACCGTGGGCATTTTACATATATATATATATCACTTGTATCACCTGTCGTCCCGTTGATCATCGACTTCCTCGAGCGGGCGCCAGTAACGTCTCCATTCGTCCCTGTCACGAGCCAGAGTGGTCCAGTGAATCGTTCTCGCTTCAGGGACACGAGGTTCAACGTTCCTTTCGTTCAGAGCTTTCGTGAAGAAGTCTGACCATCTCGTTGGCGGCCTTCCTGGAGTTCGTTTGATGTCTCGAGGGATCCAGTCAGTAAACGCCCTGGTCCAACGATCATCACTATATCGCATAACGTGTCTGGCCCACCTGATCTTCGATTTCTTGGCGTAATCAACGGCATCCCTGATCTTCGTTCGGTGACGGAGCTCGGAACTCCGGATTCCCTTCTGCACTTGCGTGTATAGGGAAATTCCGAGCATCGTCCTTTCCAAAGCCCGTATTCTTGAATGCTCCCCACGCGGCGCGTTTCCTTCTGCACAGCTCTGGAGCTAGGTCGTTCATCATGTTGACTTCCCGACCTAGATACACATAGCTAGAGCATTCGGAGTTTCGTTCCGTTTAACGTGAAAGAAGCATCAGGTACCAGTCCGTTTTTCATGAACATCGTTTTCGTTAGGTTCAGCCTCAAGCCGATCTTTCCACAAGCACTATCAAACTCGGCCAGCATTCGTTCCGCCTGCTCGATGTTCGGTGTTATATGATGTCGTCTGCTAAGCGGAGGTGATGTAGGAAGCGGCCGTCGACCTTCACTCCCAAGTCTTCCCATTCCAAATGACGCATGATATTCTCGAGGGCGGCACTGAAAAGTTTGGGCGAAATAGCATCGCCTTGCCGAACACCTCTCTTCACGTTGACAATGACTTCTTCATAGAATGGTGAAAACCTGGTCGTGAAGCTATCGTAGAGCTCACGAAGCATCCTTATATATTGCGTAGGAACACCCTGGTTGCCCAGGGCTTCAATTACCGCTTCTGTCTCAACGGTGTCAAAGACTTTCCTCAAGTCGATAAACGTAAGACATAGCGGCATTTTGTACTCTCGCGATACTTCAATGAGCCTTGTTAGGGTGGGGATATGATCGATTGTACTGAACCCTCTCCGAAACCCTGCTTGCTCGCATGGCTGTCCTTCATCTAATATTCTGCCAATCCTGTTTAGGATGACACGAGTGAAAAGCTTGTAAATAGATTACGGGCAGCAGGCAGATTGGGCGATAATTGCCAATATCGTCTGGATCTCCCTTTTTGTACAGCAACACAGTCTTGCTAGTTTTCCACGACGTGGGCACTTTGCATTCCGACAGGTACCGTGTGAAGAGCCTAGCCAGAGTTTTGATGATGACTGGTGGTATACTCTTCAGATGTTCTGATTTGATCCTATCGGGACCGGGCACTGTACAGTTTTTCATCGACGTGATGGCATGCCGTATTTCGGAAGGGAGAACCGAAGGAGCGATATATTCGTCTTGCCTAAGATGGTGAGTAGGCAGGTAGACGTGGCTGTCGAAGAGATCCAAGTAGAAGTCGTAGATGACCTCCTCCATTGCCCTCCTGGATGCAGTAACGGTTCCGTCAGGACGACGAAGGGAGGTCAATTTGATCTTGTAATTGGCGAAGCTCCGTCGGGCTTTGCGAATGCTCTTTCGGGCCTCGGCGGCTTCGTCCATGACTGCTGCTCTTCTCTCTTTCAGATCTTCCTTTATCGCTTCTCTGCATAGCTTCGCAAGTTCGGACATTTGTTGATAATTGCCTGTAGCTCGCGCGATTCCACGCTGGCGTATCAGCTCGAGAGTCTTCGAAGAGAGTCGTTTCATGGCTAGTTGTAGACTCTCTGCTTTCTTAGCGCTATCGTGAAGATGCTCGACGAGCCGGTTGTATTCTTCGTCGATGTTGTCGATAACGGAGTCCTCCCACTTACTCACAAAGGAAGCGAAGTGGTCCCAGTTGATGGAGGTCTTGGGGCTTCGTTTCCGAAACTTCATAGCTCTCTCCCCACGCACTGAGAAGCGGAATCTAGCGCGGAGGAGACAATGGTCCGATCCCGTGTAGAACTTCGAAACAACAGCGACGTCGGTCAGGCAAAATCTCCGATTGAAGATGATGTGGTCTATTTCATTATGGAACTGTCCACCAGGTGACTCCCATGTCCATCTTAAATGAGAGGGCTTCTGGAACTGCGAGTTACCATGGATGGTGTGGGTCGTCATTACCCACAATATATATATATATATATTTATAGTATATATTATTTCCTACAACTTTCGACGTGGACTAACTGAACAGCAATGCATGGATGAACGTGGTTCAATTTTTGGTGATGAAGTTCCATCCAGAACCAGTGTTTATCGGTGGTCCGGTGGGTTCACCCGAGGTCGTAGTTCACTCGAAGACGAATTTCGTGGAGGTCGTCCAAAATCAGTTGTCGTTTCGGAAGTTTATGCTGTGCACAAACTAATACTGCAAGATCGTCACGTAACCTATCGTGAGATTGAGGTAACCTTAAGCATTAGTGGGACTAGCTTACATTCATTTTTGCATGAACATTTGACTGTAAAAAAGTTTGTTGGCGTTGGATCCCACGCCACGTCAATGCGAGCTCCAACACATCGGCTCAAACAACCGCATTTCTGAGCACTCAAAACAATGATTTGACAGGTCATCAGCCATGTAGTCCTCGGGTGACTTCTTCTCATCCCGTACGTAAAAAAATAAAATGAGAGGTCAACGTTTTTCGACACCTGAAGAAGCCGTTGATGCGTTCAGAATGCATGTTTTAGAGTTACCTTAATCAGAGTGGCGAAAGTGCTTCGAAGATTGGTTCGAGCCCATACAAAAGTTTATAGATCTTAATGTGGAGAATTTTGAAAGGCAGTCAAGCGATTTTCAATAAATTGTATTTGTTCCTGTTCTCAAATCCCGAAATATAAAGGGCAACCTACGTGTTATATCGTACATGCGCAGAGATGTGAGGAAAAATATAGAAATTCTCAACCCTTCAGTAATGCAAACACTGTAAGGACTCATCATACGGAGTAAAGGTTAGCACTTGTAACTGACGTTTGAAGTTACGGCTGCAACTCGAGACGATAGAATACAGAGAGCAGCTCGAGACGAAGGAATATACAGAGCAGCTCGAGACGAAGGAATACAGAAATGGAAAAGCAGCTTCACAAGCGTTTAGTCGAAGAACCGACTCTGTTGTTGTGTTGGTTTGGAGGCCTACCTCGCTCTCATTGAAGAAATATTATAGATAGAATCAACCATCACATTGTTCGCAACTTTCCTTGATCTCCATTACCTGATCGCAAATTTTCAAATGATTTTCCAAAAAGTTTATTTTCGTTATCCTTAACATTGATTGCACTTCCATGAATGCAGAGTCGACGACGTCTACTAGGCAGATACACGCATGTTGGTCGTTAGTTCAGCTGTGTATTATGAAAAATATCGAGCAGGACAAGCCGACGAAGCTACTGTTTTTGAGAGTGGGTGTGCTGCATGACTGACGACGAACTTTATTTCCTGTGAAAGATCGGATGCGAGTAGGATTAATCTTGTCTATCCGAGATCCGCGTAGTTTTTGGGTCTCCATCGCAGAGTTCGTTATCTTTCTTCGGAAAATCTACAAAGCAAGTATATCCTTATGATTTAAATCACGTGCATGGTACCGAATACAGTAAAGGTCGGACTACTTTGTTCTTGAAATAATCAACCTAACCTTCCCATGTGGCTAATGAATCTTTACGTAAGGGGAGACATTGTTGCTCAGAGGTCAATAGAGAAGTAATAGAGAACATCACTTACAATTAAATCGAATAAATTCGGCTTGTAACTAAATTTTTGAAAGATGCAGTGAACTATATGACATGCGCATTAGAAAGCAGAAAGGGGCGAAAAATGAGGGTAGGTGGCCAAATCTTCTTCAAGAGTCATCCCTCGTCAGGTTTTCCTGCCATTTCTACCGCTTGAGCTAGCGTATTTCTCTACTCTAATCAATAATAACAATAATAATATTCCATCAGGGCAATACGTCAGCGTAGAGAAAATCTTCATTGGTCTCTTAAAAATCAATCGTGGTCACATCCAGTACTAAGAGGAATAGGAAGGGCTCAGAGCTGATTGTCCGTGAGCCCCAACCTATAATTAAGTGAGAAGGCGCGTATATCTGTCTTGACATCATCGCCTTCGTCATAAATATCCGTGACAAGGGGACTAGGTGCCTGAACTTTTCGTTCTTAGAGCGCTTTCCAGACAAACTCGAATGCCTTCTCAAATGAGTACTGGGTGATCAGACCGTGCAGGAGTCGTGTCACTTTGCTTTTTCTGCAATGCCCAAGACTACAGAAATCATCGTGCTAGTGTGGTTCTAACGCTTTTTCTTTCCGTGGGGCGGGATGGCTTTTTTAGCTGTTACCAGTGGACCAGCAAAAGAGGCCAGAAACCAATGCGTTCAAAAGGAAATTGAGGAAATACAGGGTGCGCCATAAATATGGTAACAACTTTTCGGACGTCCGTAATTTCCTTGTTTGGAGGGTTTCTCCAAATCTGCACCTTCCCTTATGTTCACGATATACCTTAGCCGACATATCTACTTTGGTGCTCTCCATTCGACAGATTTCGAAAAACGGTGGAGCCTCGCAGTCATCCACCAGCCGTTGCACCTTTGCACGTCTTTGGTGAGTCTTTTTCCGGGATCGCTGCTCGTTTCAACATTTCCCACATGACAGTCCCTAGAAACGCTATGCGTAGACAGGTCAATGACAAACCTCAAAACGGCCGCCTTGTCTCATATACAGCCCCTTTTCCGAATAGAATTGCTTGGGAAGGAATACGCTGCGGAACCTGCAGAAAGCGAGAGAAATGACTGCCGATTTGTTTGTGCGCTGTACTCCGATGACGAAAGTCTACCCCGAGTAGATACTAATGTATCCAAATGGGATTCCAAAGCCTTATGAGCTTCTTGACGAGAAGAAGTTGGTGAAAAAAAAACAAATTCCGTGCGCTGCTTGCTGGCAGCACGCGCTTCCACAAACCTTTTTTCGACTAAAGGGTGTTCAGCGTGGAAGAAATGTTGAGACCCCAAAGTATGCAGATATTTCACATTGCGAGTGCTGAAGCCGCTGAAAAGAGTCAGATCGCCTCTCGTAGCCGTTCTCCCTATTTTGCAATGGTTTTTGCTAGAATCTCTACCACCACATCGATATCGCAAATTTTGATCGAGAAAAGTACAAAACTTAACCAGACCTCGTTGAGAAGGGTTTTCCTGAGAGGATGCAGCTGAGGGCCAAAGATTCCCGGAGGGGTACGATTTAAAAACTACGACGCACTTGCTCATGAATGGGAAAATGTTAAGACTGGCGCTGAGGAAATGTTCGCGACTCCATCCCAGCTTGCAATCCTCCTACAAATTTCCTGGACCACAGTGAGATGGATCGCTAGGTATAGTCTATACTGGAGAAGGAAGCCTGCGCTTCAGAATGCACTACTGTTGCTGCTCATAAGGAATCACTGAAAAAAGCCTGAGCTGGAGTTCCTCAAGAAGCTCTGCGTGCCACCGTCGATGAAGTGTCGAAACGTTCTCGAGCTATAACTAGTACAGAAGACGGTCATATAGGATGACCGTGTGTTCGTTTTGTAGATGCGATGCTTAGTATATAGTCCACACAGCTTCATCATGTATCAATATGAACTGTGGTTTCTGTAGCCCAACACTACTGTTACCATAATTATGGCGCACCCTGTACAGTTCCTTGCCTTGTTGGGCGCACAGGATTACTAGGTTGTCAACCCTGAAGAGTATCCGTTTGTGGAAATGGTAGTTCTTATTATGCGTTTTTCGCCTTTGCTGTTTGAGTTGCTTTCTTTGTTTGTCTCTGTAGCGCACCTTAGTGTGTACATTGAATAAATAAAAATAAGTAAATCACGGGAAGCTAAGTGGGAGGATCTGCGCTTTTCTTTTTCTTCATTTCAAGTTCTTTCACACTTGAGTAGACCAGCTGCTCATACAGCTACGACATGTGACTGATGCATATGGTATGCGCAGTCATCATCACTTGATTTATTATCGGAAAGCAAAGAAAATAACAAAATGGCATAGAGTAACACAAACAAGTCACCGATAAGCAGTAATTTAGACTAATGGGGAGCAAAATGAGGAACCTGCGTGAAGAGGGGTTGGCATTCGGCTCGGAAGGGCACTGGCCGCCAACACTGCAAGCTCGTACAAGACGACAATGTATGTAGAACTCCAGATACCATCTTAGTAGATCATCATCCCACGATAGTTGGAAAACAATCTAAGCCCATAGCAATTTTGTCTCTCATGTCACACACTTTCCAAAAACCATTATTCGATCCTTATAGATCTTCATCCCTGTCAATCGTAACATCGCTTTGGTCCTGAGCTGTCAAAATGTATGATCTGGATTGTTCGAGCGACAGCAACAATTGGCGAGTATCGAATAGTGCAGGTATAGGCTCAAAACCGAATTCGCCAATCTTTCAGGCTGATGTAGCTATGACATGCGACTGATGCACATACTCGGAACCTGTGACTTCAGTCGGAGATGATCGCATTCAACACAGAATCTTTTGCATCTGGTATCATGAACAGGGGCAGAAATTCTAAAGGTTCAATGGGAAAGAAAGCTGAGTTTCTCAAAGGAGCAGACACGGCGAAAATGTTTTTTGCACCCTAGAACGAATCTGTGGCTTCACTTATGCCGCATGGAACGTTGTCGTATTGGAAGAGGGACTAGAGCCCATGAAAAGGCTCGAACTCCTACTGTCGGCCCCCACGCCCTAATGTTTTAATGGTTTTGTAGAGGTTGCTTCAATCACAATGGGGCTTACCTGTTAAACATTGGACAGCAATCCACCCTGACAAGTGGTGGACTTAAAGTGCACTTTCCGGTTGCAGCAGAGGTACTGTAGCTAACTCTTCGTGCAATTACACAAAACTGGGATTCGTCTGACACCCCTTTCGTCTTGATAATTTCGTACATCGCATCAGTGCACTTATTTTTTGTAAATAATTATTTTTTTGTGAATGGTGGATGTCTTTCTATTCATTTGCTACCGTTGTACTATAATACTTTTACCAACGCTCCCATTCTTTTATCAACAACGGATACCTCAAACCTTCCGCGCACTATACTTCCAAGATTAATGTGTTGAGAATTGCTAATGAACTGCTGAATGATTAGTCGAAAGAGAATATTTTTCACTCGAAATCGCGTGAGAAGCATCAGCCACCACTTCAAATTCCGTTAAACTCACAAAATAAAAAGAGATCAAATCTAACTGCCGATTATGAACCTTACTTTACTTGCGGCTCCACTTCACACAGAGAACATTCTAGTAATCCAAAAGAGCAAAAATGATTGCACATCAGAAGATATCCAGAGTCACCATCAGAGCTTTGCGGTTTGCTAATGTTTATGGCGACAGCTTTACGGTCTTTTTCCTTCTAAAAAAGTATTGTGTAGTAAATCTGAGGAAGATGAAGATTGGTTAATCTCGCACTTTCTTCTAATCTTTTCATTGAGTCGAGCAAATGACGCATTGCAATGACTATTTATCAGACGGCAGTATTTGCCCCAGGTTACCATGCAAAACAACGATCAAAATTAGATGTAATTCATCTCATTGCTCCTGTACATAATGGCTATGCAAACTTTCGAAATCATCCAGTCTTTCAAGGAAAACTTTCCCGAATAACTACGATTGATTGAAGTGTCGGACGCAGTGATTGTTAAGATCTTTGAAAACCTGGTTGCACCCATCTTAGTGAACCACCAATTGACGCCTTCACATAGCCAGAAAATCGACGAGTTTAAGGTGTAGTTTCAAGCCCAATTGACATTGTATTAATGCTTAGCGGAGAGAATTCTGAATTGCAGCATCTGTTAATGCGCTCTAAGCGGTTTTGCCACGAACTTTGAAGATCTCGAGTATTAGGAACATCGTCCGCTTATTCAGCCACTCAATCTACACCTGAGAGGGCCAATCCCAAATATTGTTAAGCTTTGGGATGAGACTTTACCCGAAGCATAATTCATACCTTCAAATTATATTTGATATCTGAAAAATCAAGCCGGCTTTTAGGAACCGAATTCCAGAGAACAGTTAAGCTCGGTGTTTGTGATCTGTTATTATAACAAAGATAGCAGCTTAGAAAAATCTGATTTGCTCTACATCGAATTCTTGACCTATATCATCACAGCCTATTTCGCTAATTTTTAGTGCACGTGCCCATCGAACGTTGTGCACGGATCTGAGCATCCTTCAACTACCAAACTTTATCAATTATTCTTTTTGTTTTTTTGACATTGCTGGCGTCTAGAATTCCAAAAAAATCAGTTTCCAACAGGTTTCTGCCCAATTTGAACTTATGTATGTTTTCAAGCTGAGACCAATCTTGCACGGTGCATTCGTGCAAAATATTTGCAATTTGTCCGTGTTCATGCATCGACTTTGCACCTCTGTAACTTTGGAAGGATAGACCATGTTCGACTTTCCCCTAATCGCGGCATAGCTACCCTTGTTTCCTGGTGCTGTTTTAAGCCTTTCCGAGATTCACAACTTTATCCAGCTTACGTTTCGGCCTCTTCGCCTTCTTCAACTTATCCTTTAAATGGATAACTTCATAATATCATCTCAACCTAAAAAACTCTGCCAATGTTAGAGTTCAACACGTTTGAAAAATCTATAACTCATCTTATTATGTTGGACCGATTCCTCCGAGTTTTTCCATGGGGCGTATACTTGTGCCTTCAGATTATCCTTGCATTAGAGGAATACAGATGAATGTCCATCTTTCAACATATTTCAGCTGTACTTGGTATCTTATGACCCGCGTCTTAACATTTATGGGAGTCCACTCTCTCGAAGCTTCAGGTATGAGATGAATGATGCTGCAGCATCATCAATATGTGAGGCAAAAATTCGTCAGGACAAGGGCATCAAAGATCTTCATTCAATCAATAATACGGAAAAGGTTCAAAAATGTTGTAAGTAACCAAATTATCGATGAACTCTCCCGGAGTGATTCTCTCAGCACTGTGATCTTCATATTTATACATGAAGAAAATTGGTCGCTTGTTCTGAAACAGAAATAACCTTAAACAATTATGTCAACTTTTGGAAAACTCGTGAAAGTACAATCGCCAATGCTCGGTTTCCAATGATATGCACGAACTTTTCGTAGAATGACCCCTGGGGCGTTGACATACGTCGCGTCGACGAGAGAACTTTTGATATAATCCAATTTGTAGTCCAGTAATAAATCGTCATCCTCCTGCAGTGTGATTTTGTTAAGACTATACTAGCCTGAAAACCTACAAATTCTTACGGTAACGTACGAAAGTTTTGTTGAAGGCTTTTTCGAGAAGCTTTTTATGTTTCGGAAAGTCTTTGAGAAAGTCGAATGAGAGTTCACCGTCGGTTTTCAATTCATCTGCAATTGAATAGACCAGGCAAAGTGTAGCGACGAGGGCGAATGGATTCATCCTTCGAGGTACGGTAAGAGCCAGGTAAATACGAGCTCATACTATCCTCTCCCTCAAGGCTTTTATTTCCCTAGATATCCAGCGATTCGATGTCCTTGCGAGCACTTTGTGTTAACATAGCTGACTGTCTGTTGCAATGCGTCTATGTACGATGTAGTCCGTGCTACATGTGAGTAAATGAATTTGAGCGATTTCGCAGCTGTTGCCAGAATAATTACCAAAATATTAAGGAGTGGTTCTTTGAGAAACGTTGTGCAAACAAAATGTACTGTTCGAAATCGATTTACTTGAAAACACATTAGCAATACAAAATGATCTTCAAGGAAATTCGACAAAAGCATGAAGTCATAAGCGTTATCATCAGATAATGTTCTCAATCCGCTCCTTCTCCATACATATCTTCACCTCAAACATTGTTGAAAGTGTTCGAGGTCAAATCAACTTTTACTCATGAAATCTGATCCTTTCTGCTCGCAAGTGAGATTCAGAATGAAAAAATGAGCAAGTTTTTTTGGAGCAAATCGAAAATTTCATATACAAGCATAGTTTGAATGCTGCTGTGGAAAACACAGTCAGCGAAAATTTCTGCTGAGCCAGTACTTTCCGCTGCTTATGCACGTTTGGCTGAAAAAGGGAAGCAGACGAAAGATAAGATGATCTTGCCACACTAGTCAGCTACCCATCCTGACTAATAACAAATACTCCACCGTTCCAGTTCTATATCGGCGGACCTGTTCACAGATGGTAGCGATAGCACTTCAAATGGTCGAGAGCTGCATCCATTTAACACGTTGACGTCAATGTCGGTCAATGTTGACCGACAGTACTGTAAGCCAGCCAAATGAAGAAATTCTCAGGTTTTTTATTTCATATTTTACATTTATTTATTAACTCGCTAACCTTAGCGTCGACCCAATATCCTTCTAAATCTAAGGTTTTTATGGAAATATTAAGTATCGAGCCAGGAGTCAGATAGCAATTAAAGTTTGAACTCCTTCCAACAATTGGCGCCTTACCTCTAATCTTGTTCCCGCCAAACGTTTGAATAATGCCTTCTATGAATGTTCACTATTCAAAGCTTCATACACCGAAATGGTCTACAAAGCCACATGATTTCGGAATATTCATCCAAATCGTAACGGAATACAAGTTTTTCTTTTGTTTCCAGGAGTTTTTACTCGTTACACACGAATAATAACTTATCACTTATGAATCAATTATCACTTATGAATCAGTAGTCTAAATATGGTTTCTGTTCCGTGGGACCATGTCGGTCAATGATGACCGACGATTGGTCAGCGCTTTCAAACGGTCTCGTCCCGTGGGCGCGCAAACGGAAAACGCTCTCGTCGCCAACGTGTTAAGGACACTTTATTTGTAGAGAAAAGTTCAAATGACTCGCCGGTCTTTGACGAAATCCAACTTTGACAGTAAGGTTCTGTTCCATCCATAGAAGCGCAATGCTCTTACTTAGAGTGCAATGAGCTGCATTTTATGTCATTCATGGCATTTCAACTGCCAGAGTGGGGTACCGTGGCGCACGTCGCTCATTTCAGTAGGCAATTAGGAAACAGGCACTTTCTTCAGCGGTCTTTCGTACAAATGAAGCGATGCTGGAAATGCGTCACGCCGCAGTGGATTTAAAGGCGGTAGAGATTCTCCAGCTATGCTGCCCGGTACGCAGAAGAAAAATGAGTTGTGAAGGAGCACAATTGTTCTCAAATGTTTGCTGGGGAGAGTATTTAGAGAAGCGCGTAGCCTCGTTTTGAAGAAAAAGTTTTGTAGAAATACATCCTCAGTACGTTGGTATGAAGTACTGAGCACATGATACCTCGACATTTCATTTGAGTCAACGGTGTGATAATTGAATACCCGTAGTAACGTCTCCAGCGGTTTTTACATTCAGTGACATGAGTGATCCGTAAAATAAATTTTATCCTCTCGAGGAGGAAATCACTTCCTGCCCGAAAAGAATCGATTGGCTTCTGCATTTTCCTCCAGTAGCCGGTGAGCCGATGGCATGCTCAGCTTGCGGGTTCCTTTGGCTAGGCACCTGCACCACCCCATCATGATGCTTTGCGATTTCTATCATTAGTGAAGAAGGCGAACGCTTGAACGCTAACTAGACAAGATCAGACTATTCGAGACAGTAAGTAAGGCGTCCACGCCTCGAATTATTCAGATGGTTCCAAACGAACCTTGCACATGTACCCACTACTGCTGAGTTCTTCTACAGAAATGTTTGTGATATTGGGCTCGAGGCGGTATATGAAGTATGTAGGTCATCTGAACTGAAACAAAAACATAAGCAAAATGTATTTGCCTTCATTGCTATGCAGGGATCCTTCCTGAAAAAAAAAACACCGTGGGGATATTGGCGTCAGCCACGTGTGATTCGTCGAAACCATTCCACTTAATACCCTCAAGACTGAGCCACCATCCTCTAATGTGTTCGGCACTACCTATTGGAATATAGCGCTCGTGGAGAAGGGAAAAATTCCTGCAGTAACACACGGATCTCCTTTTTAGCTGGTTTCTGTAAAAAGACGGTTTTATGATGATCCGTATACCCTCCAAACAGCTTATATGTATACCGAAGTTCTTGACTACAGTTTTCTACCGAAGAATGAGCAACGCAGAAGACAGCAACAAGACGATCCGGTGCATGGATAGCGAATGAATGGGAGTAGCGCACATGCATTTTCATAGTTATCCACATGAATTTGAAGCTTTTATAAGCTCAATTGTTCAGCGCTTGATCAGCTTAGCTGACATGCCGCCAGGTGATACGCTGATTAGTTTGTGCTGTGAATGGAATGAACAAACGATTTCGTAACAGTCGTTGCAGTGAATCTCAGAATAGGCGTGGGTGTTTTTCATGAAAAGGAGTTTTCAATAGAAATGTGCGTGCCTCGTTAGACATTGATTTGAAGAGGCCCTAACTCACAACAACCGCTGGTCCTCCCTCTTCGCCATCTTCCATGGTGGCTCGCACGTAAGAAATGCGTTATTTAACCGCTCGTGCTCCACAAGTGTTGTGAGCCAATCCACAAAGTTTCTGATCCACAGGGTCTTACTTAAATTTAAATGATGTTTTCACTTACTCCGGAAGATGGGCAATTTCAAGTGATGAAAACGCTATCTTCAATAACGGAACAGCCTTTGTAGAAACTGTCCTTTTCCGAAAAGTTGTACAATATAGTACCCTCCTACTTCTGATCGGCTCCCTCTTCTACTTCACACTCATCAGGTTTCATTGCAGTTTTGATTGCTCGCAGAATCCTGAAATCAAATGAGAATTTTCATTTAAAGTAACTGCTTCAAAAACTCTCGACGCTTACCCAGTTTTCTTCACAGAAGCTGCTGATACCAAGGCTTAGCACATTTTTTTGAAGATATCAATAGAATGAGGATCATTCATGCTTTATAACATTCTCCTTGATCATTCATTCTCCTTAATAGAAAATTTCCAGAAGATTTTTGATGAAAAGGTGAATTTCGCCATCCTGTGTATTATAGAGTTTGCAATTTGATGGAAGTAGTGTCGATACCGTTTACTAGACGTAGGCAGCTATGCGCGTGCTGCTTACTTGTTGGTCGTTAGTTCAGCTGTGTATGAAGACAAATATCGAGCAAGAAAGCCTGCGAAGCATCTGTTTTTGACAGTGGGTGTACTGCTTGTCTGATGTCGAACTTCATTTCTTGTGAAAGATCGAATGCGAGTAGGATCAAACATACCTACCAAAGGTTCGTTTTTTTTCGGATATTTGCATTCGCAGAAATTGTTCTCATTCCTCGAAAAAGCAACAGATCAAGTGCAGATCTTTCTGATTTAGGTCTCGTGAATTGTTAGGCATACAGAAAAGGTGGGACAATTTTGCTCTAGAACTGAGCAACCCAACTTTTCGTGTCTGATTGTCGATCATTACGTGAGGAAAGAAATTTTGGCCAGACTAGATTAGGCAAGTAATTGGAACACCACTGGCTAGCCTCCCCCACCTAAAGCGATAAAAGAGGTTGCCTAGGAATTGATATAACACATCCATTTTGCTAGCCTTTGTGAGAACAACCATTCGAGGCAATATGAAAAACCATCATGGCAGCGGAGAAGGAATTACTTTACCCATTGGCGACCGCGTCTTTTATATTGTCCTTACATTAACCTTTAATTTCTCTTATAACTATTAACTTTTAATTTCTTTTATAACTGTGGTTAAAAATGAATGACTCCTGGACCGCAATGCCTCAAGATTATCTAGAAGGCTGTGAGCTGAGCTAAGACTTGAGAACATGAAAAAAATTATAAGAACACTTGACAAATAATATAAATACTACAGGAGCACGATTGAATATCTTGACTGTTCTTCGACAGCACAACGACAACGTCCTTCAGGCTGCTCTCAATGGTTGGTTTATCTTAAAGGCACCATTCACGATAATATTGGATAATCCAGATTATGATGAAAAATGGAAGACAAGATCGAAACTAGTGCGACTGAGGTGAAGAAACTGCGTGCATCGGTGTTTCCAAAGTGAAAAAAGGCTTTGAAAAAACGTTAAAAAGGGGGCTGGACGTGAATGAAACCAGAAAAATGAAGAAGAGTGGGCGTCCGGACGAGCAATACAGTGTGTTTCACTGCGCGCGTGTGGGTCCTGCTGCGAAGAACAGACAATGATAAGCCAAAATTCATTCACTTATAAGCATAAATAAACAAAAAAACTCTAGTAACAGCAAAAGTAGCTCACCTTCTTCAGCTTCTAAGAGTAGGAAATTATGTAAGGGATCGCGGCAGCAAAAAGAAAAACAGAGGAAAGAAGAATGGGAGAGAAACATCGGCTCATCACTCGGCGATTAGTTGATTGTGCGTGGGTCCTAGAACGAATAATAGCAATCTGTATTGTCTCGACACTCGTCTAACGTGACACCGATCGAGGGGCGGGAACGCGAACAACGGCAACAAGACGCTGCCACTATGCCCTGGACGTCGAGATTGGGGGAGCGAGAGGGTCCCTTCTGCAGCCCATGGGGACCGCTGAGCATTAATAAGGTAAGAACTCAATAACTTTTTAATCGTAAACGGTGCCTTCAAGAAGAAATCTCAGAAAGCTCATCATGAATTGCGCCTTAAACTTGCATGTTCTCGCCTACCCAGTAGGTACTCACAATGGTAGTAGAATCATTAGCGTTGATACTTTTACGAATTACTTGCTTAGATGTATCAAAGCTACTTCAATCTCAGAGCGAGGGACCCGTCTATCTCGGGTCCGGGAACTTCTCCCCTAACACGGCGTCGCACATACCGCACCCGCCGCCTATCGCAGGATTGCGATGGAAGATTGGAGCGCGCAATTTGTAAGGTGGGGAGTCCTTTAAACATTTGAATTGGCCGGCCGCTCTCTTCAGTTCCAATGCGATTCTGATCGTCGTTTATATAGGAAGAGTTATTCTAATTAATCAAGTCTAATAAACATGAAAAACTAAAAAGAAACAGAAGAAAAAAACGATAAAATCCAATGAAAAAGCAAGCCAGTCAAGGAAACATTTCGCGTCCTATCGATTGGCGGGGTACGGTAATTGCAGTGAAATTTGCCGCATGTCGCAAGGGAGAATGCCGCGATAGGGGAGAAGTTCCGTTACCCGTCTATCTCAGACACTACAAACCAAAATGCCAGAGTTACAGTGCTAACGAATAGAGCGCAACAGGTCAAGTTGCTGTTACTTTTCGAGGCTCCTAATTAGCCATTACAGAACGCTGATAATTTTGTCACCAATCGACTGCGATTTCTCCACTCCACATTGCGGGGCCGAAGTTCCATGGTTCTAGTATTAACACAATAGGCGCACAGCCCGCTATATGCTTTTATGTGATCCACAGCTGTTGTTATGGTCCACGCGTGCTCTCGGCTTATTTTACGTAAAATGCCTGCTGAACTCGGATTCCTTTCGTCTGGAAAATCTAGTGCGAGCCCGTTTGATGCATACCAGAGAATCGTGTTTCTTTTGATCATTTCTCTATTCAGAATTGACAGAAAGGTTTAAGGCAAGCAAGTTCTTCCGATTCTGGCTCAGGAACAGATTTTTCTCCACCTAATGGGGAACAAATATTGCACGATACCGTCATAGAGCTGAGCGTGAGCGAGTTTTAGGCGTAGTTTTGACCCCAATTGACATTATTCTCATGCTCAGCAGGGAAACCCTTGTAATATATAATCTGTTTGACTGCTTCAACAGGGATGTCGTAAACTTCGAAAACTCTCAGCTTTTATGAACGCTACCTGCTTATTCAGCAACTTTATCTGCCAGCCCTGAATGTAACCCCAAATACTGCTTAGCTCTGGAACGAGCTTTGCGTGATTCATATCCTCAAATAGTGTCCAGTCAATCTGAAAATAATGCCGGTTCTTGAGACCCAAATTTCAGAGAACGCATGGTGCAGTTGGTGAAGGTGATGCTATTGTTGCAGTACTGTTAACGAGCTTAAGAGAATTTCATTTACTCTACCTCAAATTCTTAAGAGTCGATCATAGCAGGCTGTTAAGCTGCTAATGTGTCAGTGCACGTGCTCATCTAATGTTTTGTACGGGTCTGAGCATCCTTTTAACTATCAAAGTCGATTAATCACTCTCTCGTTTTTTTCAGTTATGAGCAATGATCATCTACTGTTTCCTCGATGCTAATGACATTTAAGGTTCCGAAAAACCACTTCTAATATGTTTCTGCTCTTGCAGACTGCGGCATCAACTTGAAATATGGATGTAGAGGATTGTTTATTTCAAATTGCTGACTAATTTTGTACGGTGTATTCGCGCAAGTTTTCGTAATTTGTCCAAATTGATAAGCCGAGTTCCTACTTGTGTAACTTTGGAAGAATAAAATTATAATTTCACTTCAATCCCCAAATTTTTGTCAATGTTTAGAGTTCAACACGCTATGAAGTATCCGTGACTTACTACATTCTCTTTTCGATTCCCCTGAGTTTTCCCACAGAGTATGCAATTGCGCCTTCAGATGGTCCTTCCATTAGAGGAATATGCTGATAAGTATCCAGCTTGAAGAATCCCTTGAATGTGCCTGGTATCTAGTTAATAACCTGGGTCCCACCCCTTATGGAAGTCCACGCCCTCGAAGCCTTAGATATGAGATAAATGATGCTGCAGCACCACCACCATGTGAAGTAAAAATTATTAAGACAAGGATTACAAGGATCCCTCAATAATACTCGAGGGGCATCTCAATAATACTCAAGGGGCATAAATGTTGTAAATTTCCAAATAATCGATGAATTCCCACGGTTCAATTCTCTCAACAGTTGAACCCGCCATTTTATATAGGAAGAAAATCGGCCGATTGCTCTGAAACAAAAACATTCTTATCCCTACATCCGGTTCGAGAACTCATGAAAGTATAATCGCCAAGGTTTGGTTTCGAATGATAAGCACGAACTTTCCGTAGAATGACCGTTAGGGAGGAGATGTCAGTCGTGCCCATAGAAGTGACACGATCCAGCTTGTAGTCCACCAAGTGATCGTCATCCTCTTGCAATGTGATTCGGTCGAAACATACTGGTCTAAAATCAACAAAATCTCCTTGTAGTAACTTACGAAGTTTTTGTTGAGGGATTTTTCAAGTAGGGATTTTTCGAGCAGCTTTCTATGACGTTCCGGAAGATCTTTGATGAACTCGTATTCGAGTTTACCGTCGTTTCTGATATCATCTGCAACTGAATAAGCCAGGCAAAGTGTGACGAGGGCTATTAGATTCATCTTCCTCGGAAAGGTAAGAGCCAAGTAAATACAAGCTCGTATGTATCCAATCCGTCAAGGCTTTTATTTCCCTAGATATCCAGTGATTCGATGTCCTTGCGAGCACTTTGTGTTAACATAGCTGACTTTGTGCTACAATGCGTCTATATGCAATGTCGTCCGTGCTACATATGAGTAAATGAATTTGAGTGCTTCCGTGAATGTTGCCTGTGTGAATATCAAAACAATCACATTTTTTTTTTGAGAAAGGTTATGCAAACGAGGTGTACTATAGAAAATGGCTTTGCACATTTGTTGACAGCATGAAATGATTTTTTAAGGGGATTCGACAAAAGCATGGAGCGATTAGCATCATTATCAGCATCTCAAACCGTTATTTGCATTCTACCTTCATCCCAAACCTCATTGAATTAGTGCAACTTGTAGTTTTTCTGTATTAAATCGGAAAATCATCTTTCACTGATGGAACGTTATTTTTTCTGTTGGCGAGTGGGCTCCGAGTTGAGATACTATCAAGTCTTCTTCGACTGAATGAAAAAATTTTTATACGAAAATAGTCTGAAAGACATGGTCAGAATACAGACTTTCTGCTGAGGCCAATGCATTTCCGTTGTTGAAACATCAGAAAATTTTGGCTGGTGTTCTTCAAAAGCCCGTGAGAGTCTTCCATCAGAACCATTTCCTAGTCAGTAACCTTGTTCAATAACTGTTCTACTGTTTGCCTCCAATTCTCGCTCGTAGAAGGTCATCTGGCAATTCTGAAGAAGAGAAAGAATTCAAGGATAGGAAGCCCTGCTGAATCTTTTAGCACCTTATCCATCCTACCCAGTCGCAAATATTCTACAGTTTTAATTCTCTATCGGTTGACCTGCACACAGAAGATAGCGATGGCTCTTCAAGTGGTCGAGAACTGCATCCAGGGGAGCACACTTTATATGTATGTAGAGTAAAGCCCGTCGCTAGTCTTTAACGAAAATTCAAACAATGCTTCGCTAGTAGGTTTCGTCCTCCCACAGAAGCACACTGCTCCTACATACTTAGAGTGAGACGAATTGCATTTTATGTCGTTCATGGCCCTTTAGCTGCCAGAGTAGAGTACGTGGCGCACTTCGTTCATTTTCCAACAAGGGTGGGCTAGAAAACAGGCACTACCCTCAACGGCCTGTCGTACAATTGCAGCGATGCTGTAAATGCGTGAATTCAAGTAATGCTGCAGTGCAACGTCGGTAGAAATTCTCTAGCTGTGCTGCCCAGTAAATGCTAAGAGTGTTGGAAAGGAGCAGAGCCCAGAATATTCAAGGGGCGGAAGCTTCAGAGAGGAGCTTGGCTGCATTTCAAAGGAAAATTTCCGTAGAAATACACCTCCAGTATGCCGGTACGAAGCACTAAGTTCATGATACCTCTATATCTCACTTGTGTCATCGGTGGGACTAGCGGATAACGGTAGTAACATATCCAATGTCTTTTACATTCAGTAACGTGAGTGACCCGTACTAAATTCTATCAACTTGAGCAGGAGATCGCTCCCTTTCCAATGAGAGTCAATTGGCTTTTACATTATTCTCTAGCAGCTGATGATCAAGCACTGTGGCACGCTCCATTTGTGGAGTTGCTTTGGGTGGGCAGCTTCATCACTTCATCATGGAATTCTCAGTTTGTGACATTCGACTCAAGGCGGTACATGAAATGCGAAGCTGAGCAAAACGAAATGCCTTCCACTGACATGCAAGGATCTTTCCTGAAAAATCGCAGTGGGAATTTTGACATCAGTCACGTGTGATTCGTCAAAGTACCACTCCACATGTGTTTGCGATAACATACGGGACTTTTTCTGAGGTAATTTCTGTAAAAACTTTTTCTATGATGATCCGCATACCCAGCAACAGCTCATAAATAGCTTCTTAAGTGCACTTTTACGCCGCTGATGAGCAACTCTGAAGGAAGCAGCCAATGCGATCCGGTACTTAAATGGCGAATAAATGTGAGCAGTGCAGATGCTTTCTCACTGTTATCCTCATGAGTTCGAGGCTTTTATAAGCTCGATTGTTCAATATTCTGTAATGTTTGGGCGTTTTGTCAGCTTAGCTGACTTGCCACTGCGACTTGTGATACGCTGGTTAGTTTGCGCTGGGAATGGAAAGAACAGACGATTTTGTCACATCCGTTGCACTGAGTCTCAAAATAGACGTGGATGTTTTCACTAAGAGAAGATTTTTAATAGAAATGTGCATGCCTTGTTGAAGAGTTGATTTCATGACGACAATGCTCTGTAGAAAACGATAGTTGAGAAAAGCTCAAATTATGAAAATAAGTATATTCACGGCTGACCAGAGGGAATGGTGTCATAGAAAAGTTTCCGAAGTTTATAAATTGAAATCCAACTCGCAACATTCGTTGATTTCTCTTCATCGTCATCTTTTCCGTGGTGACCCAGGAAATGCCTTGTTTGCTCGCTCATGCTCAAGGAAAGATGGGTACGAGCCATTTCATAAGGTTTCTGACTTTAGGCTTGGACAGAAGTAATGATTCCACTTACTCCGGGTGGTGGACAATTTCAGGGAATGATAAACATTAGCTTCAATTGCAGAACAGCCTTTTCAGAAGGCTACTCTTTACAGAAAAGTTATGCAGTACTGCGTTCTTCTACTTCTGGTCGATTCTCCTCTTCTACTCTAGGCTAGTTGGGGTGCACCGCAGTTTAGATTGTCCGCATACTCCTGGAATCGAGAAATTTTCTTTTTCAAGTAGCTGCTCCGTAGCTTCTCGACGCTTACCCAGTTTTCTTCAAAGACGTTTACGGTTTTCTAGTAGCATTGTCAGGATCTACTGGCTTAAATCACCCTCACTCATTGTAAACATCAATGAAAGGTTATCAATCTCGAATCCTCTCAACAGCAGTCTGAGCCAGTGAAGTAAATGTAGCTGTTTATAACATGCTCTGGGATCTGAGAAAATATGAAATTTTTCAACCTCCTTTTTTTTGCAAACACTGTAAGGAATTAACTTACAAATAAGGGTGAGCACGTTTTGCACATGACGTTTGATGTGACGCTGCAGCTTCAGACGAAGGAATACAGAGAAAATACAAAAGCAGTCTCAGAATTGTTCAGTCATACTACGTTGTGGGTGTGCTAGATAATCTGGAATAAAACTATTCCATTTTTTGTTACTTTCTTCTTGATCTCCATCGCGTGATAGAAAATTTCCGAACAAATGTAAAAGTAAATGTAAATGTAACGAAAAGTATATTTTCCTTATCCTGTACAGTATAAAGCTTGCGCTTCTTTGTCTTTTTTTCAAGCCGTCTACTAAACGCAGGCAGATACACGCATGGTGCTGACTTGTTGCTCGTTAGTTCAGCTGTGTATGATAAAAATATCGAGTAGGACACGACTGCGAAGCAATTGCTTTTGACAGTGGGTGCAGTGATTGACTGACGTTGAACTCCGTTACCCGTGAAAGATCGGATGCGAGCAGTCTTTGCAAGCCGGAATCATACCTATCAAAGACTCGTGTTGTCTTTGTATATTCTTCCGTCAAAGATTTTGTCATCTTTCTTCGGTAAAGCGTACCTTTCCGATTCAGGTCTCGTGAATTGTTCAGTATACGGAGAAGGTCGGACAATTTTACAATCAAATTAATCAACCTATCTTAGTTTGTGATTGGTGAATAACTACATAAGAGAAGAAATTTTTGCCTGGAGCTAAAATTAGTCAGTGGAAAAGTAACTGAGAGCACCACTCACTAGTCTCCCTCAACTTAGACGCTATCAAGAACTTTTAAGTCACACGCTGCCATATCTCCATGATGTTTCAATCGAACCAAAAGCGTTTGTTGAGACCTATGAACAAGAACTGTATAACGAATGCCTGTGTCGTGTATACAATGACTTGGGGTGACCATCCGTTGTACAACCAATTGGTAAGTGCTTTCGTCCTCCCAGACAAGTCTGTTACCAATTAAGATCCTGGAGAGATATTTTAGGTTGGCCCAGACGGATATCCGAAATTCAAAGCCGTAACAATGTGTGTGAGATTGTGCGTGCACCAATAGCTTCTACACCATTTCCGCCCTTATACAGGATAATCTACAAAATTCTTTTCATTGAAGTGTTTCTTGTAAAGATCTTCTTGGTGCTTATTTAAATCTTCTTACTTCTTATATTCAAGCTGACGTCTATTTATACTTTTGTCTGCGACTCGAAGAAACGGTGAGAGCTAGGCAGATAGAAAAACGTGATAATCTTCTTATTCTGTGCCTTTATGTGCACATTCATTGAATGTTTCCTCAGAAGATGAGCAATTCCTCAAATCGTCTCGAATGTATGTTTCCAAAAAGGCTAGCAAAAAGAATGTGCTAGAGTACTCATAAACAACGGTGATCAAGCTCTCTAGAAAACTCACTGGCCATATTCACTGGCATTATTACAAAGCAACGATGAACTCCTCAGGCTTGAGTTTGGTAATTGTTGATTTCAAAGGGTAGCAATTGAAGTAAGTAGGACGCTCGTGCTGTAGTGAAAATATCTTGAGCTATGGTGCAAGTACGACCACCTTCCGTGAAAGGATGACCGTTGGGGAAGAAATGTATATCACATTTAATTCGGCGTGCCAACCCACCTGATATTGAACACTAGATCGCTCTCACCCTGCAAAAGGTTTTACTTTTCGCTGAAGATACGTGCTACTAAAATAAAAACGTTTCCATGAGGTGATCTACAGAATCCTTCTTACTAAGATGCTTCCTGCAAGAATCTCCAAGGTATTTCTTGAAATCTCCGAACTTCTTATGTTCATGTTCACGGCTGCCTATACATACATTTGTCTGCTAGTGAATAAGCTACAGAGTAAAGCAACTAGGGCGATAGGATTCCTCCAAGGAATTGTGAGAGCGGATGAGAGCCCGTAATGACCTTTTTGTTGTAAGGCTTCTATACACACAATTACCAAATGTTTTGTTGACGTCGCGAGCACAGTGTTGTAGAATAGCTGACTTTCTGTTGGGATTGCCTCTGGAAGTAAGTACAAAAAGGGATTCAAATGATTTTGTCATAGTTGTCGTAATGATTCCTAAAATAGTCACTACTGGTTGCTCACAGAAGTATTGAGCGAGCAAAATCACAGGCGGAGAATTCGTGGGGTTATTTGCAGATACTTTATAGGGCAGAAATCTTTCGAAGCACTGTAATTTACGCTTCAAAAAAAAATTTTGGGATACGAATAGTCAGACTCTTTATACGCATGTCTAATCGAATCGAATCGACTTATAACTAACGCTGTGAAAAAGGAGCACAAATTAAATAAAGGGAGTCGAACCTATTCATATTCAGCTGAAATTCAAGAAATACATCCAATCACTAGCTCTCTGAGTCTCTTCCACGTCTTAAATTGTGCCCACTTCGAAAAAAGAAAAGCCGTTTTTTGAAGAGTAGGTACATAGACGCGGCTGCAATTACTATGAAACACATATGTTAGGAATCAAAACAGCTTCCCTGACAAACGATGAGTTCGAAGAACACTTTTTTGCAGCAGAGTTGGAGTTCACCTATTTGAATTTACATAAATATTCATTTTCTGTGTCTTCTAGAAATCTTTCCATCCTTCACCAATATTCCCATTCTTCGACCAAAAACGGTTACCTCAAACCTAATGTGAATTATGCTTCCAAAAATCATGTGCTGAGAATTGTTAAATGGCTATTCGAAAAAAAAGATCAAAAGCTAACAAAAGCTGTCACCCATAATTTCCAAGAAGTCCGTTAAAATTACAAGATGAAAGAAGTCGAAACATACCTCGCTGCCTATTGCTCTAGCCCTCGCTCACATAAAAATTACTCCAGCGAGATCTTAAAGTAGGTGACATATCGGAAGAGATCCAGATTGACTTTTGACCCTTGGCCTAGTATATATGCGAGTTGGCTGGATTATATTTATGAAGTAACCATCAGGGCGGTGTTGTGGTTTGGCGGCTGACGTTTATGGCTGTAACTCTACGGCTTTGTCCCACTCGAGAAAGCTCGCAATTCTGAATCTGAGGAGGTCAAGGGTTTGCCATTCCCACATTTTCTGCTCTTTTCATTGGTTCGAGCAAATAGGAGAGCAATTTACCTTGATAAGACATCTCTCGCGGGCGAACCAAAATGGGAGATGAGACAAGAGAATACAATGGCTGTTGTGGATTAGGATTTATTGAAATCATTACTTCAACAAGGCATACCCATTTTCATTGAAAAAGTTCTTTTCATGAAAAACCCCCCATGTCTATTTCGAGATTCACTGCAACGGCTGTGACGAAATCGTTTGTTCTTTCCATTCACAAACTAATCAGCGTATCACCCTGTGACAAGTCAGCTAAGCTGACAAAGCGCTTTAAACATCACAGAACATTAAACAATTGCGTTTATAAAAGGTTCAAATTTATGTGGATGACTGTGAAAATGCATCAGCGTTCCCATTCACTCGCCATTTACGCACCGGATTGCCCTGGTTGCTGCCTTCTGCGTTGCTCATTCGTCGGTACAAAACTATGGTCAAGACTTAGGTATGAGCTGTTTGGTTGGGGTACGGACCATCATAAAAACCGTCGTTTTACACAAACTAACTACTGCATTGCACTTACTGCAAAAAAAATTTCCCCTACTCCACGAGCGTTATGTCCCAACAGGTGAAGCCCATTACATTGCAGGAGGATGGCGACTCAGTCTTTAGGGGTCAAGTGGGTTGGTACATCGACGAATCCCACGGTTATATGGTTATATTCCAGGCAACATCCCTGCATATTAGTGAAAGTTAATTCGCCTTGCTAAGCTTCCCATTTGATTTTATTACGAGCGACTGCTCATACTTTCTAGTCCAGGTGACCTTCCTTCTTCATATTTCGCCAAGAGCCAAATATCACAAACATTTCTACATTTCAATCAACATTTCAATCAACCATCTGAACTATCAAACGGGTGGTGACTTTTGTTATTGTCTCGAGTGATCTGGTCTAGTCTAGTTAGCGTGCAAGAAACTGCCGTGTTCTATGATGAAGTGGTGCGTTACGTACACATGGGGGTTTTTCATGAAAAGAACTTTTTCAATGAAAATGGGTATGCCTTGTTGAAGTAATGATTTCAATAAATCCTAATCCACAACAGCCATTGTATTCTCTTGTCTCATCTCCCATTTTGGTTCGCCCGCGAGAGATGTCTTATTCATCCGCTCGTTAGGCAGAAATAATATTTCCACTTACTCCGGGAAATGGACACTTTTAAGAGATGATGAACGTTATGATTTAAAGCGGAACAGCCTTTCCAGAAGAATGTTCTTCTCCGAAAATTGTACAATTCAGCAGCTCTTCTACTTCTGATCGATTTCCTCCCTACTTCAAACTAGTCAGGTTTCTATCATTTTGAAGTGACTACTCCAAAACTTCTCGACCTTACCCTTTTCTTCAAAGAAGTTCATGAAGTTTTTTTGTAGCATTGTCAGGATCTACTGACCCAGATCACTCTCACCCATTGTAAGCATCAAAAGAAAGATGAAAGATCATCAGCCTCGAATCTTCTTAACAGCAGTCTGAGCCTGTGAAGTAAATGTAGCTGTATCGTACATCCACAGAGATCTGAGAAAATATAAAAGTTTTCGACCCATTACTGATAGAAACTCTGTGAGGAATCGACTTTCAAAGTAAGGGTGAGCACGTTTTGTACCTGACCGTTTGAAACGACGATTGTAGTTAATAACGAAGAAATACTGAGAAGGATACAAAAGCAGTATTAGAGCAGAGCAGTTTTGCTTAGTGGAATAATACTTTGTGGCTTTGCTGGTCCAAAAGCGTACTTCATTTCCATTGAAGGTACAAATTGATTAGAAGGCTTTTTTTGATCTTCATCAACTGATATGAAATTTTCAGAAGATTTTTGATGGAAAGGTCACTTCGCTATCCTGTGCAATATAGTGTCTGTACCTTTATGAAAACGGAGTCGATACTATCTAGGAGACGTAGAGAGATACACGCATGCTGCTGACTTGTTGGTCGTTAGTTCAGCCGTGTTTGATGAAAATGTCGAGCAGGGCAAGCCGGCAAAGCAACTGTTTATGACAAGTCGGTGGGTGTATTTATTGACTGACGTCTAACTTCGTTTCTCGTGAAAGATCGGATGCGAGCAGGCTTAATCATACCTGTTGGAGATTCGTGTTGTTTTTGGATATTTCTGTATGGTATACACCGTTATCAAGCTATGTATTCCCAAAAAGCTTCAACCGGGCTATAAAGTTGTTCCCCGGTGGGTAAGTTTCATTGTGGTTGTTGTCATCGTTGTGAGGGTTGCTACCTTCATCTCCCGTCGGCTACTGCTTCAACGAAACCTTCTGGAACGACTGTCCACTGCCGTCTGCACTACACACGAATCAGATATCACTTTGTAGTGCGTATCCACTGAACCATTCAACACACATGGACTCAGTCATCTATACGTGTGTTGCTTTACAGAATTCCGTCAGAATGGGCTTTTCAATGGAAAATACCCCATGCAAAAGTTCTTTACGTTAACTGATTGTGCAGAAGATTCTCAAGACATGTGCTTGCATTTCACAGTTTGCATGGAATTAAAATAGAGGAACATCTCAATTGAATGGATTTGGCTTGTAACTAAATTCTAAACAGCTGAGTGAACTATATGACATTCGCTGTAGAAAGGGGC
The DNA here is from genome assembly GCA_000469685.2 of Haemonchus contortus. Taxonomy (NCBI): domain Eukaryota; kingdom Metazoa; phylum Nematoda; class Chromadorea; order Rhabditida; family Trichostrongylidae; genus Haemonchus; species Haemonchus contortus. Next base: position 9,145,522 of record LS997565.1, read on the forward strand.
AAAAATTAAGCGTAAGAGGCCAAACCACGTTCTAGAATCCATTCTTCGCCAGCTTTTATTGCCATATCTGCAGCTTTTCCTGGCGTACTTCCCTACTCTAATCTATCAGGGCAATGTCGTCAGAGTAGAGAATAGTCTTCAGCGGTCCCTTCATATATCCTCTCGTGATCACATTCAGTACTAATAGGAATAGGGGGGGCTCAGACCTCATTATGAACCACGACTAGACAAGAGGATCAGGCGCACTGGAGTATTTCGGTCTCATTGCGTCTCATTGCGAATGCGTTCTCAAATAAGTACTGGGTAATCAAACCGTGCCAGAGGTCATGCCACTTCGTTATCGCTGCAGTGCCCAAAATCGAACAGAAGTCGCCATTGTAGTGTATTTCATTCCCCTTTTCCGCGGAGCTTTATGAAGTGTTACCAGCAGAACTGCAATAGGCGCTAAATACCAATGCATTCAAAAGGAAATTGGGAAAGTTCTACCTCCTTGCCTTGTCAGGTATGCAGCATTCCTTGCCTGGAGGGTATCCGTTTGTGGGTATGGTGTTTCCTACACTGCGTTTTTGCCTTTGTTTGCTTCCTTTGTTTGTTCTGTAGCGCATCTTAGTGTGTACCGTAAATGAATATGAACAAATAAACCAAGGGAGCCTAGTGAGAAATCTACCTTTTTAATTCTCCTACTTCAACTGTCTAGCAGCCAACTGAGATGGCATCCAATGTATGTCTTGCAAGCATAAATGAAGAAACGTTTTCTAATCTCGAGTGACCTTTTGCTCGTACAGCCTTATAGTAGGCGCAGCCATCGTGATCCCACGATAGCTGGAACAACTATGTTTGTCCACTTTAAAGAAAGTAACGATAGTGTTGCTTCTCTACCCAACTGGGATACTTTTATAATAGTCACAGTCAAATCATCACAGCTTATTGGGCTGCACGTGCTATTTTGCTAATGCACGTGCCCATCTCACGTTATGCATTAATCTGAGCATCGTTCCAGCTTTCTTTCTATTTCAGCTCATGAGCCATGACATCTACGGCTGTCTTGACTTTTTTGACAATTAGGAGTTCGAAAAGCACTTTCTAATGGATTTTTTAACCTTGTCGATTGTGATGATTGAAACTTATTTATGTCTCGGAATGTTCACTCCAAATTGACCAATTGTTGAAAAGTCGTGCACCTTTTCCTAATCTGTCAAAATTGATGGACCGATTTCCTACCTGTGTGACTTTGAACGAATAAGTTCGTAATTCCACCTTAATTTCAGGAGCTCTATCAGTGCTCGGAGTTCAACACGCTCGAAGAATTACCAATAACTTTTCAATTTCCCGACTGTGCCGATTCTGTTGAGTCTTCTCACCAGTGGGACAGTTGTGCCTTCATTTTATCCTCGTATTTGAAGAATAGAGATGATTGTTCTTCTAAACCATTCTTCGATATGCCCGGCATCAATTTTTTGACTTGATTTCTACCCTTTCTGGAAGCACTCGAAGCCTTAGGTGAAGATAAATGATGCTGCGCTGCTATAAAAATGCAAGGAAAAATTTATTAGGACAAGTACAAGAAGGATCTTCAGTAATAATAATCGTCTAATTGTTCAGGGTCAAGCTTGCAATAAGTCAGATAATTCATGAAATCCCACGGATGAACTCTTTAAACACTGTAATCTTCTATTTTATACATGTAGAATATTGGTCGTTTCTTCTGAGACAAAACATTTATAAGCAATTATGTCACATTGGATGAGGAACTCATGAAAGTACAATCGCCAACACTGGACTTCAAATGATATCAACAAACATTTCGTAGAATAACCGATGGAAATTTCATGTATACTCCGCCATCGTATCCGCGGGAATCCACTTTGTATTCCAGCACTAAATCGCCATCGTCCTGCAATGTTATTTGGTTAAGACTATACTGATCTGAGAATCCACGAAATCTTCTTGTGGTAACGTACGAAAGTCCTGTTGAGAAATCTTGTGAGGAGGTCTCTATGAGGTTTCTCAATATCGCCAAACAAATCGAATGAAAATTTTCCGTCAGTTAGACATGCAAAATATCCTGCAACTGAATAAGCCAGGCAAAGTGTAGCGACGAGGGTGATTGGATTCATCCTCTGCGGAATGGTAAGAGCCAGGTAAATAGAAGCTCACATCTCTCCTCCCCTCAAGGCTTTTATTTACCTAGATATTCAGCAATGTGATGACCTTGCGAGCACTTTGTGTTAACATAGTTGACTTTATGCAGCAATTCATCTATACACGTGGTAGTCCACAGATGAGTGAATAAATTTGAGCGTTTAGCAGCTGTTGCCTGAATGATTATCAAAACAGTCAGAAATGGTTTTTTGAGAATGTTTATGCAAACGGAATGCACTGTAGGAAATAGCTTCGCTTGGAAACATTTGTTAGCAATACGAGATGATCTGTCAAGGGGATCCGGCAAGAGCATAAAGCGATCAGCATCCTCATCAGGTAACCTTTTCGAACCGTTCTCCATTCGTAACTTCATCCCAAATCTCGTTTAGGTAGGGTAATGTGTCGCTTTTACAGCAACAAATCGTGAAATCAACTTCTACTGATGAAAATTCGTCCTTTTCTGCTAGCGGGTGAGCGTCAAGTTGAGATAAGCATTCTGTCTTCTTCGAATAATAATCATCTATATAAAATTTCATATCCGAAAATAGTCTTAAAGCATCGTCAAAAATACAGACAGTGAAAAATTTCCGTCGAGGTCAAAGCATTTCCGCTGTTGGTCCATCAGAAAAGTTTGGCTGATCTGGCTGATGGCTGGTGTTTTCTCGGAGCTCCGTGGAGTTCTGCCATTAGGATGATTCCCTGATCAAGAATCGACTCCAAGCACTGTTTTTCCATCTCCGGCGCACTTCGCATGTCTTCCAAATGAATTCAGGTACTATGTTGGGTGTTTGTTGTATAAGTGCAGGGATGCTGTGAATGTGTTAGTGGAAGTCATGCTGCAGTGGATGCAGAGACTGCAAGGATTATCCAGCTATATCCAGCACGTACAATTGTGTTGTGTTGTTCAGAAGCACAGTTATCTTCGAACATTCAAAAAGGGGGGGGGGGGGGGGAGGGGATGGAGAAAAATATGGTCGTATTTCGAAAGACTTCTATAGAAGTACACCTTTAGTAAGTCAGTACGAAGTACCAAGTGCATGATGTCTCGATATCTCATTTCAGTATTTGGTAAAAATAGTGGATGACCGTAGTAGGACCTCCGATGCTTTTTTCAGTCAGTGACATGAATGAGTGATCTGAGTGAAAATTCTATCACTTCGAAGAAGAGATCGCTTCCTGTCTAAAATAAGAATCGATTGACTGCTGCATTTTTTTCTAGTAGCTGATGAGCAAACAGTTCGGCATGCTCGGTTGTAGCGTTAAATTGAGTGTTTAACTGACCACTTCGTATGAAGCGCTGCAGCTTCTGCCATTGGTGATACAGTCGAACGCTTGAACGCTAACTATGCCAAACTAGGTTACTCAAGACAAGATAAAGAGTTCCACGCCTTATACCGTTTGAAAGGTTCCAGAAGATTCTAGCATGTGCACCAAATGTCGATGAATTCTTCTGCTGAAGTGTTCGTGATGTTCGGCTCAAACAATTGAAGTAGGTGAACCGCCTGTGAAAATATATTGACGTCGCATTGAAATATTGGCGTGAGTCCATCAAGACTGGATCGCCATCCCAAGACTAAGTCGCCAACCTCATGTAATGTATTGCGGTTTACCTGTTGAAATATATAGATCAAGTGGAACAATCTTGCGGCAACCTCTCTTGAGGTACTCACAAGGTTGGCGATTTGTGGACAAAACTTCAGCCTCGGACGGGACTTGAACCCGTACTTGTCCTTTCCGGGGACCGTGCTCTTATCCCTTACACTACCGAGGCCCCGCTTGCCCTCGCCTTCTTAATGGCTTATATGCCATAGCTTATCAGCACTCACACGTACAACGTGTTGAGCCGGTCGGCCAATATCAGCACAGAACCGTTAAGCTGTAAGCTTTACATGTTAGTACTTGTTTTGACTTGATGTTTTGTTAACTGCTGTTATTTCGCCGCAGTACGCGATCCGAAAGTCTCACAAGGTTGGCGATTTGTGGACAAAACTTCAGCCTCGGACGGGACTTGAACCCGTACTTGTCCTTTCCGGGGACCGTGCTCTTATCCCTTACACTACCGAGGCCCCGCTTGCCCTCGCCTTCTTAATGGCTTATATGCCATAGCTTATCAGCACTCACACGTACAACGTGTTGAGCCGGTCGGCCGATATCAGCACAGAACCGTCTTTGTCCACAAATCGCCAACCTTGTGAGACTTTCGGATCGCGTACTGCGGCGAAATAACAGCAGTTAACAAAACATCAAGTCAAAACAAGTACTAACATGTAAAGCTTACAGCTTAACGGTTCTGTGCTGATATCGGCCGACCGGCTCAACACGTTGTACGTGTGAGTGCTGATAAGCTATGGCATATAAGCCATTAAGAAGGCGAGGGCAAGCGGGGCCTCTGTAGTGTAAGGTATAAGAGCACGGTCCCCGGAAAGGACAAGTACGGGTTCAAGTCCCGTCCGAGGCTGAAGTTTTGTCCACAAATCGCCAACCTTGTGAGACTTTCGGATCGCGTACTGCGGCGAAATAACAGCAGTAAACAAAACAAAACATCAAGTCTCTTGAGGTATTTTCTATGAAGAAGTTTATGGTGATCCGTACGTTCTCCAGACAGTTAATATCCAAGTTCTTGACAACAGCTTTGTGCCGCTGCATGAATTGTGCAGAAGACAGCCACCAAGGCGATCCGGTACAATAATAGCGAATGAATTGGAGCAGGGCACGTGCAATCTCACGGATATGTACAGTTGTGGCTAAGTTTGAGGCTTTTATAAGCCTAATTGTTTGATGTTCTCTGTGTTTGAGCGCTTTGTCAGCTTAGCTGACTTGGCACCAGGTGATACGCTAATCAGTTCGTTTTAGGAATATAGACATCGGACAATTGTCACAGTCGTTGCAGTGATTCCTTGAATAGTCACGAACGTTTTTTAAAAGAAGAAGTTTTTTAAAATTAAGTAAATGTGTGCATGCCCTGTTAAGGTGTTGACTTCATAACGACTAAACGACTAAGCTCTATAGTGAGCGGTGATTGAAGAAACTTCGTGTCCTGGAGCTAGGCATATTCAATAATGACCAGAGAGAAGAGTCTCATGAAAAAGTTAGTTTGCAATGTTCTATGAAGTGTTTCCCAGCGTCCTATCACAGTTCCTTTGTCTTCGTCGTCATCTTCCATCGCGATTTGCCTGGCTTGTTAAATTCTTCATATTCTAGAGAAACAGAGATGAAGATACAGAAAACCGTTCTCCAGCCAACCCCCAAGCCTTCTTATTCTAGGTGACAGAAATAATGTTCTTATTCGTTCCGGTGGATGAAAATTTCTATAGAGTGTTAACATTGCTCTTAAAATTGAATCGGAACTTCAAGAAGGTTGTTTCTCTTCGAAAACTCTCAGAAATCTGCAGTTCTTTCAACTTCTTGCTGAGTCGCTCTTCTACTTTCGGTTAGGATGCTTCGCAATCTGAATTTCTTGCATCTCTTTGGAATGAAAGAGAAATATTCTCTACTTCCTAGATGCTTTAAAACTTTTAGACACTTGACCAGCTTATTTCAACTGAGATCTGGTGTTTTCATTTGCAGTGACAAGGTTTACTAAGAAAACATTTTCGTCCTCTATAAATATTATATTGGGATGACCGAGATATGGAAGGACCTAACGACTAGTGACGCAGACACTGAAGGGATCCCTAAACAAAGTAACGGGGAGTACGTCTTGTGCATGACATCGGAAGTCGCGGCTGCCGTTCAAGACGAACGAGTAGAAAGGAAAAAGCTTGAAGTAGTTTCGTATTCTTTCAGTCGGACTATACTTTCTCACTAAGCTGGTCCGAAGTGTTAGCTCATCCTTATTCAAGTTAGAGATGAAGTTAGAAGAGGACCATCCCATGGTTTGTAACCTTTCTTCAATCACTATCGTCCGACGTTTTTTCATAACAATTTTTTAACGAGTTTATTTTTGCTGTCCTGTACATAAAAATGTTTGCACTTATTCTTCACAGAGTCGACACCGTCTTGGATACGTAGTCCGATACACGCATGCCGCTGATTTGTGGTGGTTTGTTCAGCTGTGTATGATCAAAAATGTCGAGCAGGGCATGCCGACGAATCAATTATTTTTGACAATGGGTCTACAGCTTGACTGACGTCGAACTTCGTTTTCATAAAAGATCGGATCCCAGCAGGATTGATCATACTTATCGGAGTTCTACTTCATTTTTCGATACTTTCCAGTCGCAGAAGTTGTTATATTTTCCTCGAGAAAGCTATGTATGAAAAGCACTAGCTTCAGTAGGCATATGCGGTACTGCCACACTGATAACGAGTTTCAAAATGAATTCAGTTTTCCCGACCTGATTCCCCCAACCTGGCTTTTTGGCAGTTGTCGCGCCATCGGGGCCGTACTAACGAGGCCGTTCCGTTGGGTTGAATGCGTATAAAAGTGATTATCCACGATACCAGAAATACTGTGAAAAAGGAACATAGAAGAAATACATATAAACATTAAAACCACTCTAAACTTACGGATGAGGTACGATCCTGCTAATTCTCAATCGGGGCCATCCAAATCCTCCCAGCCTCCTTGAGGTACTGCTGCTTGTTGGCTCATCCTCGACTGCGACCACTCTTCTGTATCTCCTTTGCGTCATGTAAACTGGACAGCACCAAGAACAGATTTCAGTACAGTGGTGCTGCGGAATTTTCAGGAGCAGCGTCGATGGCGTTGACGTCGTGTGCGAGCGAGACGATGGAGACAGCCAGTCTGCTGCGACGACGACGGTGACGAGACTGGAAGACGCAGTCGTCGCATGATGCATGAGCAGCCAGAGTCCGCTGCCTTGTATAGCCACGTGACGGCCTCTTGTTCTTTGCAGCGTACTGTAACTCCCGGCGGGACCGAGGTGCGCGCCACACTAGCCGACTCTTGAAGCCGAAAGCAAGGCGCGCAGTATTTGATCACCGGAGCCTATTTAAGTTTAAAAGTGACCTCCCTGTTCGTGATCGTTGGAGGCTGACCGTTCTTTTACAAAGCCGTGCATCCCTCGAAATAATTACGGAGTTGTCCTTACAACCTATAAGTAGTAAACGTCTACGACAATTTTGTTGCTATGACGTTCAGAGTTCTGAAACTTACAATCCAACGATAACAAATTTTCATCCCTGTCAAGGATACTGTATCATCTGGTCTTAAGCCAGTAGGTGGGATGTACACTTCGAATTATGGGCTGTTTATTAGTTGATAAATCTTACTATGACGTGAGAAGTAGATGAAGGAATTCAAGCAAAACTTGTGCTTTTGTAATGTTTCGAGTTCTAAACGCCGAAGACAACATTCATAACTTCTCACAACCTATACTATTCTACTTTTTCCTGTTCCTCCGATACGTTTTATCAATTTCATGACTTCGGCCTCCCATTCAAGGAAGTCCACTTTCTCGGAACTCAAAGTGTTATGAATTATGCTGCTCCATCACTAGCATTACAATTATTTTTACATTATTATTACAATATTTATTCAAGACAGGCGACAAAGATTTCTATTCGACCAAACGCACAAGGGGTACGCTAGGAAGCGTGCAATTATATAAAGTATCAATGAATTCTTCCGGGGTGATTCTCTTAACATTTGTCGACGACATTTGAAGTACAAAATAAATTGGTCGCTTGATCTGAAACGAAGACGATGTGAAGCAATAATCGCCAACATTTGAGTGGAGAATTCGTGAAAGTACAGTCGTCAATACATGTCCTCAAACGATATGCACGAACTTTTGATGAGCGTGAAAGAATGACCGATGGGAAGGAGATATGTGTTGCGCCCAGTTCTTCATCATAGCGATCCACTTGGTATTGAACGACTAGATCGCCATTTTCCTGCAAAACAATTTTTTTCTTGTCAAAACTATACGATTTCCGAATACTACGAAACGTTCTTGAGATGACGTACGAATTCTTTCTTGAGAGCTTTTTTGAGAAGCTCTTTATGCGCATCTTCATAATCTCCGAACTTCTCGTATTCAAGTTCACCAGCAGTCACACATTCATATGCAACAGAATAAGGCAGATATAGTAAAGCAAGCAGAATGACGGGATTCATCTTTTGAATGATGGTAAGAGATAAGCAGGTACGAGCTCATAGTTCTGATCACGTCCTGAGGCTTTTATATCCATAATTATTCAGAGGTTCGCTGACGTTATGAGCACTTTGTTAACATAGCAGGCTCCTGCGTCTGTATGCAAGCTGGTCCGCGCTACATATGAGTAAAGGAATCGAGGTGATCACGTCATAGTTGTCAGGATGATTCACATAAAGCTTCAAATGATTTTCTGCGGAACGTTGCACAAATGAAATGTACTGGCTTTGTTTGGGAACATTCATTGGCAATATACTATGATTTTTTCGAAAAAAAAAGCGAAAATATTACATTACCAAACTTATAAGACCTTCTCTAACCATTCTTCTTCCATATGTCTTAACCAATACCTTCTTCCGACATCTCTTTTCCTGCCCATCTTCACTGCTGGCTCCCGAAATCGTCTGGTCACTTCAAAAAGGCAATACGATTAAGGATAGAAAGCTGTTGCTAGATTAGTCAGCAATTTACTTACAAAAAGGGATAACAATAGCATTCCAAATGGACGAGAACATTGGTCAGGGAATGGCACTGCAATTGAAGGGAACAAGTTCAAATAACTAGCTGGTCGCTGACGAAAATCTGGAGGGAGGCAGCTGTCTCCAAAGATCAAGCATCTGGGGATTGGGAACAATATGTGGCAGAATGTTAAGAATTCATCCTGGATCGATATCCGCCCAGGCCAACCAAGCCCAACCTTTCGGGGTCGGTTAATTGGCACCAGACTCGTCTGGGAGGATAGAAGCACTGACTTGCACATCGGCTGGTTACCGCTGGGATTAGTGAGTGGACAGGATATACCTCTAAGCCTTCTTACATACAGTTCACCCTCCGCAACTTTTCCTCCACCTCAACTTTCGCTATGTTTCAATCCAGAAAGTAAAGTTAGTTGAAAATCGGGTTTCGGTGGTTTAATGGTTCTTATTCTGCGAGCAGATGTGAGAATATTTGGCATGACCAACTTGCAGGCTTTCTTTATGTATATAGCTGCTCCACCTCACCAGGGGACACCGCAGCTCCTTTCATTGATCAGACGCTTCATTACAGCAGCGAATTGTAGCAGGCTCACGAGGTTGACGAGAAGCGCTTCCAGACTTAAGAGAACTCAGAGAGAAGAAGAACAGAAGAAGAGAGAGCGCCAGACTTAAGAGCTTCAACGCGAGACAATTCGAAAATTCTCCATGAAACGTGCAGGGAATGAAAAGAGGTAGGTGGTGGGCGAAAATGCTTGGGCAGAGGGTGAATTTTCGGTCCGAGTCTCTTTGAGTACAAACTTTCGCATAAGCTAGGCTGACATACATACCGCCTTTCTGACTCGACCTGTAACATAAAATGGTGGCAGCTCAAACGTTATTCACTGAACAAATCATTCTGGATGAATCGAGCGACGTCAAGAGCTCCATTGAGTGTATCAGTGGTCCGTTTCAGAGGTCCATTCCATTCAGAACAAAGATCCATTACGACCCCCCATCGAAGCCCATTGTCTGACTCATTGTCTGACTGTCAGTTTACAGTAATCGCTCCGGTCTAGACTCTTATACACGCTTCACGAAGCGTGAATGAGTTTAAAATCGAAAGACAATAGCGTTTTGCATACGATACCATGTTGATAAGACTGTTTTCGTCTTACAAGCTTCATTACTATATTGCTTCAGTGATTTCCACTGCAACATTCAAAAGCTGCTGTATACACAACCGTCAGTGAGAAAATCTGTGGGTGTCAGACAAAACAATCGCATCATAGTAGGCTTTCGCATGAACACTTTTGAGACCTGATCACGTGAAGCACAAGTTCTGCACATACGCCACAGAGTTTTCGGCTCGCCTGGATTACTTTCGCTTCCCAACCTAGACTAGAGGAACACTTCCATGTTTAGACGCTCAATATAAGGCCCAACTTTGATATTTGTTACTTAGGCAAAACCATATTTTTTAAAAGGGTATAATATAATGAATCCCTGGAGAAAAGTCCCTACAAAGCTATCTACAATTACTGTATACCTTCAAAGCTCATTTGTTTAGAGGGATCAACGACCTATTCATGTCTTCCCAGTTATTCACTACATTTAAGTAATCTAACATTTGCGAATTTATGAAGGACCCTCTTTGATAGACTCACCTAAGTTATTGGATTTCCTCTTTGGAATAACTGAAGGATTTGCTCTTTACTTTATTTATAAATCGAATCCAAAAACAAAGAACGAGAATGTGTTTTCACTTTTTGCTTGACCTGGTATTTTTATGTTTCCGTTCCTTCTGAACTCCCATGTTATGTTCCCCTTTTCGAGCTCTGATGTACGTTGTTGTGCACGTTCATAACATTTGGGGGTCTAATCCTTTCTGCTGTGCCCCCAACTCGAACTATTCGAATGGATCAACTGATCATCAGATACGCAGCTCTAACAACCCAAGTGCACTACACATCCTGACTTGCTACTTCCGCGATAGATTCGCTACACGCCCTTTTTCTGAGTGTCACCCTACTTGACAAGAGCGCAACCTGAAGCATGTCGCCAAGCACCTCAAAAAACCTACCCCATTAGCCTTTCCCTTTTTTCCAGGCCAGCCCAAGCCTCAGCAGTTGCAGCAAAGTTAAAGAATCCTCAAAAAGAGCCGATAATTTGTGTTGCTCCAGGTTGAAGTTGTCTCACAAGCACGGATTGTCATAGATTCATTGAGAGCCATCAACAACTGGATAGAAAAGACACTTGCTGCCAGAAATGACTATCGTAAGTTATTTTGTGAAAGGATTAAAATTGGTAGATACTTTAGCCCACCTATTTTAGGAATTGGTCAACAGTGTAACTTACTCGTTCTATGTTGTCGCCATCATTACGACGATAGCATTTATATATTCATTATATTTGATATTCAAAATATCACCTCTCCGAATGGAAACCTACAAATACTATCTACTCAATATACAGGTAATTTCAGAGTCGATTGAGAGTTTTTCAGGAGGTTCCCACACCCTGAGGAACTGAGGAGTCTGATAAAGATAAGGAGGTCGAAAGAACCTTGATTAGTTGGCATTTTCATCAGCCTACATTCCTTCAAGCCATTGTCCACTGAAGGTTGTCTGTTCTGTTGACAGCCATTCCTTTTTTCATGTTTTCACATCGCATTGTACAGAAGTAAATCTACTTCTCTAATTACTTATAGCTTCATACCAATAGACTTCCCTTCCATGTTCAGGTTGCAGCTTATGTAGAAACAATATACTACACCGTACTTATATCTACTATATGGATGACTCCACATTTTGGAGTTAATGCAGAAGGAATACTGTGCAAGGTGTTCAAAATACCAACGAAATATCCTTTTGTAAGTCAATATGCCTACTGAACTTATTACTTTCTTGCACGTCATAAGCCTATAGAGGAGCCAGTAAAATCAACGAGGTAGAGAGGGTCGCAGTAGCAAAACATGTTGTGATTCAACTGGAACTATAATTAATTGAAAAGGAACGGCAAAGGAAAAAATTTTGGCACTATTTACCTTTTACTGCCCCACTTAGTCGAGAATGGGCTGGATTTATAGCGAATTTTTTTCAAGGAGATGAAACCGACTAGAAATTTGCCTAGAAGGGGGAGGCGGGGGGGGGGGGGGGAATTCGACCCGTAGAACACGAATATCGCACCCACCCGTCATAAAGATGCCTGGCGCTCGCGCCGGCGTCAGAATGGAGCTGGGTCCCCTATCTTGCTGAAAACTTGTCCCTA
>LS997565.1:9162504-9177504 GCA_000469685.2 Haemonchus contortus
CAAATTTCATGAGGCAAAGAATGTTTACAGTATTCTGACATGTTTACGTTAGACATGGATGAGTTACCTTCAGGAAAAATATGAAAAAAGAGAAAAGGTGTTCCCGTAGTCAAGACTCAATTTTTCTGATTAGAAACCGTTGGACCATTCAAAGATAAGTCGGAGAAGACAGTAACTAAGAAAATCACATCCTTCTGAACTCTCAAAGGCACAATTCACGATAATTTGGGTAACCCAGATCATGATGAAAAATGGAAGACAAGATCGAAAATAGTGCGATGAAGGTGAAGAACTGCGTGAATTGGTGTTACCAAAGTGGAAAAAGGCTTCGAAAACCCGTTAAAAAGGGGGCTGAACGAGAATGAGACCGAAAAAACGAAGAAGAGCGGGGACTCCGGACGAGCGATACAATGTGTCTCACTGCGTACGTGTCGCCTTTTACGTGTGGGTCCTGGTGCGAGTAACAGACTACGGTAAGCGAAATTTCATTCACTTATAAGCATAAGTAAACAAAAAAACCCCAGTAACAGCAAAAGTAGCTCACCTTTTTTTAGCCTCTAGGAGTAAGAAATTGTATAAGGGATCGCGGTCGCAAAAAGGATAACAGAGGAAAAAAGAATGGGAGAAGAACATCACCTCATCACTCGGAGATCAGCTGATTGTGTGTGGGTCCTAGACGGAATAGTTGCAATCTGTATTGTCTCGACACTCGTCTAAGGTGACATCGGTCGAGGGATTTAAAGCCATTTACGGCAGCAACAGGGCTTCCACTATGCCCTAAGCGCCGAGATTGTGGGAGTGAGAGGGTCCCTTCTACCACCCATGGGGGGCGCTGAGTATTCCTAAAGGAAGAACTCAGTAACCTTTTTATCGTTAACCGTTCCTTCAAATTTGAGCCTACATGGTGGATACATCCCTGTCAATTCTTTCAGATGAATCTGGTATCAAGTCCATGATGTCAGACTTATCCGAATGAACTGGGTTTTTTTCTGTGCAAGTTTACGTCAGTGGAGCTCTATGCATGAGATGGATGATGCTGCACCACGACCAGAACAAGGGTAACGGAACCTCTCCCTTATCGCGACATACTCCCTTGCGGCATGCGGCAAATGTCACTGCAATTACCGTACTCACCCCGCCTCCCGCCAATCGACAGGACGCGATATTTTTCTTTGACTGGCTTGCTTTTTCATTGGATTTTATCGTTTTTTCTTCTGTTTCTTTTTAGTTTTCATGTTTATTAGACTTGATTAATTAAAATGACTCCTCCTAAATAAACGACGATCGGGATCGCATTGGAACTGAAGAGAGCGGCCGGCCAATTCAAATGTTTGAAGGACTCCCCACCTCACAAATTGCGCGCTCCAATCTTCCATCGCAATTCTGCGATAGGCGGCGGATGCAGCGTGTGCGACGCCGTGTTAGGGGAGAAGTCCCCAGACCCCCAGAACAATAGCAAAGTTCATTCAGAATGAAGGGAATAGAAATTTGCATTCAATCAACCTTACAGGGGGTACCTTACGAAGTAACGTGCAATTATACAAAGTATCATAAATTCTTCTGCAGCAATATTCCTAATTCTTGAGGCAGGGCGATAAATGAAGTAAATTGGTCGCGGGATTCGAAAGAGAAGTGCTTCTAAGGAGTTATTAAAGTGGAGGACTCCTAGGAGTACAATAGATATTATTGCGTTTGAAGTGATATTTAAGCACTTTTGGTGACCGTGGAAGAATGACCATAGGGAGCAAGGTGTCTGTCGCGCCAAGTTCTTCATAGTGCCGATCCACTTGGTATTGCACGACCAGATCGCCATCGGGTGCTACCGGGGGACGTGCGATTCGTGCGATTCCGGGTGCGCGCGGCAAATTGCGCGGCGAAATTCGCGATGATTCAAACAACCCCTGCGCCTATTATTGGAGCTCAAACTTGAAGCAGAGTAGATTAGTAGGATCAGCTGACCATACCCAACTATTCTACTTTAAGTTTGTGCCCCAATAATAGGCGTCAGAGTCGTTCAAATCGCACCGACTTTCGCCGCGCAATTTGCCGCGCGCACCCAGAATCGCACGAATCGCACCACACCCGGTGCTACCTATTTACACACGGGTAGTGGTCTGCACCTGCGTATTAATAGCAACTACCGTACCCTTACGCTTACTTTTATTCAGTTTTGAGGACTGGTTGTTATGTTGTTTTCATGTGTTTGAGGACTTGTGATAGTCGATCAGCTCAACTCTTCAATTTAATTCGACCCAACTGTTTTGAAGAAAGTCCTGGATACCTATATCTGCAAGCATGTAGCCCTGGGCGGCAACTATCAGCGCTGTTTTGCCCTGCAACAGTAAAGCTAACACTAAAGCCGTAAATTAGGGTTATAATTTCGGTCCATTTGGTTTTGATTGATCTTGGATCACTTCATTTTGATCACCTCTCAACTGCGCGTCTATAAAGAGACTTCTAGTTCAAATCACTTCGCACCTCCGCCAACTGCTTGATGTTGACAGGTCGTTGGCTGTTGCCAAGTCTGGAAGTCTCAGCTGCACTAATATTGTTTGTATGAATTAGAAATTTCGTTGCATTTAGAAATAGAGAAGAAGAAAAGGAAGAGGAGAAACATCTCCAAGCCAGCCACTATCAAAGTCAAAATTGCTGGCCGGACTTCGTAACCAATACATCTACTACACATATAAGTTATTTCATGCCATCCTACTTACTATAAAGCGCTTAGTCTGTCTGTCCGTCTGTCTGTCTGTCTGTCTGTATGTCTGTCACGAAATTCCTTAGCTCCTTTAGATCTGCCTGGAGGGACCGGGTCAAGTGTGGGATGGGTGGACCAGGTCTCGAGAAGTATAAAGCACCCATCAGCTTGGCGGAGCTCCGCCCACAGTGGGCGTGGCGTGCCTCGAAATGAGCCCTACCGAGGACCATGATTTCAAATTCAGCCACAAGACGGCTTCAAAACTGGGGTTTAAAGGTGGCTTGAGGTGTGCATTGGTAAGTTAGATCAAAGTGGGGAGACCCACCCCCGATGGGCGGGGCGTTCTCCAGAAATGCAATGCTTTATGAAAACATTTATAACTCGGTTTGGAGAAAGCCAACAGAGCAGGAAAAAGTTGTTGTGGGAGGAGCATTGTCGGAGGTGTTTCCAGCAGAAATGACGTCAGCGGAGGCCCGCCCACAGTGGGCGGAGCGTGCCTCGAAGCTCACATCCCTTCTTACATTTATATACGAAAATCCATAATTCCGGTTCCCATGGACGTAGAGAGTTCAAATTTGGTAGGAGTACAGGCGTCATGGAGGCAAAACTCATGGTGGGTGGCAGAACCAGACTCCGCCCACAAGGGGCGGGGTTTGTGCGGAAATTCAGAACTCCCGTCCCCATGGACCGAGAAAGTTCAAACTTGGTAGGAGTACAGGCGACAGGATGGGAACACCTATGGTGGATGGCAACACGGGACTCCGCCCACAAGGGGCGGGGTTCGTGCGAAAACTCATAACTCCTGTCCCCATGGACCTAGAAAGTTCAAACTTGGTAGGAGTACAGGCGACAGGATGGAAATACCTATGGTGGGTGGCAACACGGGACTCCGCCCACAATGGGCGGGGTTTGGGTGAAAATTCATAATTCTGTCCCAATGGACCTAGAAAGTTCAAACTTGGTAGGAGTACAGAAACCACGATGGGGAAACTTAAGGTGGGTGGTAGAACCAGACTCCGCCCACAAGGGGCGGGGTTTGTGCGAAAACTCATAACTCCTGTCTCCATGGACCTAGAAAGTTCAAACTTGGTAGGAGTACAGAAACCGCGATGGGGAAACTTATGGTAGGTGACGGAACCAGACTCCGCCCACAAGGGGCGGGGTTCGTGCGAAAACTGATAACTCCTGTCCCCATGGACCTAGAAAGTTCAAACTTGGTAGGAGTACAGGCGACAGGATGGGAACACTTATGGTGGGTGGCAGGACCAGACTCCGCCCACAGGAGGCGAGGTTTGAGCGGAAACTCATAAATCCGATAAAGGTCTATAATGAAAATCAGCTTATGCGGCTCCGTCTCTCATGGCTAGAGCCCCTAGCGCGCGAGAGCGTGCGTAGCCGCCTGGTAAGTTATACACTATTATGAGTTTGCTCGTTGGCTATACAAAAAAATCGGCACAACATTCTTCGGCCTTCAACTTACGCACTTCACCGAGTAGCCATCGAGTGGAATTTAGTTGGGGGGAGGGGGCATTCTTAAAGGCATTAGTATAACAAGGATGGGCAGCGTTCATCTGTGAGCTGTTATGCGGTCTAAGCCAGGGGATGCAGTTTTTAACTAAGTATCAGGAGGGTAAGATAACAGGAGTAGGTGAGATGATTACTTCATGCGAAAAGCTTAAATCTTGCCCAACCCGATGATCCTTCCCTCCTACGGTTTCCTACGAGTAATAGATAACTCTGTATTAACTCCTTGATATGCTAACACGCGTAGTCCTATTCACCACCATTCCGCACTGCTTCAAATCATAAAAGTGAAGCCAGAATACAATATCCAATGACAATTCTGACTCGCAGCACATTTTCACCTGCTATAACCTTAAATTACGTCTCTAGAGCTAGCTTTACGGCTGCAGAGCAAAGCAGCGCTAGTAGTCCAAAGACCACATGCTTGCAGTTATGGGTAACCAGGACTTTCTTCAAAACAGTTAGGTCGAATTAAATTGAAGAGTTGAGCTGATCGACTATCACAAGTCCTCAAACACATAAAAACAACATAACAACCAGTCCTCAAAACTGAATAAAAAGTAAGCGTAGGGTTACGGTAGCTGCTACTAATACGCAAGTGCAGACTGCTACCCGTGTGTAAATAGGTAGCACCAACTTCCTGCAAAACACTTTGGTTATCTGGTAAGGCCGTTCTGGTTTCGAAAAAAGGGTGAAACATTCCCGTGGTAACGAACGAATTTCTTCCTCGGAGTTTTTTTGAGAAGCTTTTCAGGAAGACGATTCATTCCCAGGCTTTGTTCCCATGTTCGTTCTTTGTTAGTTTACAAACACTTTGTTAACAAAGCTGACCTGCCGTAACAAATGGTAATTATGCAGATTCGTACCTTACAAGCACATTCTTCTTTGCTTTTTTGAACTCTTTTATGCTCACGCCCTCATGAGCCCTTTCATTTTTTGAGCTTTATTGCGCTGGTTGACACTGAGGAAAATGTTTTCTCTAAAAAGAGCATCCATTTTTGGTTTGTCCTTGTCCAATCTTACATTCACCGACGGTTGCAGAATGCAAGGTGTGTTGATGAATTGTTTCCAACGTCAGAAGACTTTTCAATGCTGGTGGTTATAAAGCTAAGAATTCGGCGGAATATTCAGTACATATATCCTATTCTCCTGCTGGTTCTCTTCATCAGCTCAGACATAATTTGAATAACATGGTTCAAATAATAGGGCGAAGCCATAGTCGTGGGAATCCGAGCACAAAACAGGCACCATTCTTTGTTGACTAGAAAGAAGAGTTTAACTGGTGTACTCCACTCTTATCGTCATGATGTCTTAAATAGTAACGCTTCTAACATCTGTTTTTCTATCCTTCTTCACTGCTAGCTCACAAAAAACCGTTTGAATATTTCAAAAAGCACCATAGAAGATAGATAGAAGGTTGTTAGTCAGCAATTTACTCACACAAAACGATAGCGATGGCTTTTCAAATAATCTGGCACTTCAATCAGGGAAAGATACCCGAATTGTAGGGAACAAGTTCGAATAGTTAGCTGACCGCTGACGAAAATCTGGAAGGAGGCGGCTATCCCGACACATCAAGGATGTGCGGAATGGGAAGGATATGTGGTAGTACATATGTTAAGAACTCATCCTGGATCGATGTCCGGCCAGATCAAACAAGCCTTCAATCCTTCCGGAATCGGCTAGTTGATACCAGACTCATCTGGAACGATAAAAACTGGCCTGTACATCGGCTGGCCACGGCAAGTATGGGCCACATACGCATTCAGTGCGCCACTGCGATTCTGAATGGAGGTCGAATGCGTGGACACATCACTCAAACGGGATTGATAAACGCCACAAGTCTTTGAGGAGACTTTATGGTAAAGGCACGGTTCACGATGACAAAGGTTATTGAGTTCTTCCTTCAAGAATACTCAGCGCCCCCATGGGTGGTAGAAGGGACCTTCTCGCTTCCACAATCTCGGCGCTTAGGGCATAGTGGAAGCCCCGTTGCTGCCGTAAATCGCTTTCCCGTCCCTCGATCGGTGTCACATTAGACGAGTGTCGAGACAATACAGATTGCTATTATTCATTCTAGGACCCACGCACAAACAGCTATTCGCCGAGTGATGAGACGATGTTTTTCTCCCATTCTTTCTCCCCTGTTTTTCTTTTTGCTCTTATTTAATTTCCTACTCCTAGAGGCTGAAAAAGGTGAGCTACTTTTGCTGTTACAAAGGTTTTTTTGTTTATTCATGCTTATAAGTGAATTAATTTTTGCTTACCATTGTCTGTTATTCGCACCAGGACCCACACGCACACAGCGAGACACATTGTATAGCTCGTCCAAACGCCCCACTCTTCTTCATTTTTCTGGTCTCTTTCTCGTCCAGCCCCCTTTTAAACGTTTCTTCGAAGCCTTTTTCACTCTGGAAACACCGATGCACGCAGTTCCTTCACCTCAGTCGCGCTGGTTTCGATCTTGTCTTCCATTCTTCATCACAGTCTGGATTACCCAAAATTATCGTGAACTGTGCCTTTAAGAATCTCTATCGGATGTACGTATGTGGTACTTCGCGTATGTATCTTATTCAAGCATTGGTGGGAATAGTGAATGGCCAGGATATACCTCTAAGCCTTCTCACATACAGTTCGTCCTCTGCAACTTTTCCTTCACCTCTACTTTCGCTTCTTTCCAATCCAAAGTGTAAAGTTAGCTGAAAATTTGACTTTGAGTGGTTTAATGATACTGCATCTAGGAGCACATGTGAGAATACTTGGCATGCTCGATTTGAGGGTTCCTTTGTATATGTAGCGCACCACTTCACCATAGAATACAGCAGTTCCTTTCATTAGTGGGGCGATCAGACGCTTCATTACAGCAGCGAATGAGTGCAGGTTCACGGAGTTAACAATGAGCGCTTTCAAAGGCGTAGGAGTTTCAACGTAAGACAAATTGAAAGCACTCGAAAAGTACAGAGAATAACTAGGTCCCGGGCAGAAGGAGCTTCCTTGGTTTGAGTCTTTTTGAAGGCAAGTTTTACGTCAGCTAGACCGACATATATTCACCTTTTCTGAACCGATTCTTAGTACACAATAACAGCAGTTCAGATTATATTCGCTGAACAAATCACTTCGTGAATGAACCGAACGACACCAGGGGATCTATCAAGTGTTTAAGTGGTGAACATGGGGACAACGATTCATTGCGATCCCCTACCAAGGATTCATCGGGAGCTCACATTCCACCGCCTGCATGTCAGTTTGCAAGAATCGCTTGGGTCTAGACTCTTATACACGCTTCACGAATAGCATTTTGGATATAATACCATGTGTCATACTGTGATGTGTGATGTGGGGAGACAAGCGTCATTACTACCTTGCTTCAGCGATTTCGATTGCAACATTAGGGAACTGCTGTATACACAACAGTCAATGAAAAGGCCTGTAGGTGTTGAACAATGCATCATGGCATGCTTTCGCATAAACGCCTTTGAAACCTGATCACGTGAAGCACAAGTTCCGCTAATACGCCACAGAACTTTCAGTTCGACAGGTTTACTTTCGCTTTCCAACCTAGACTAGGGTAACATTTTCAGGTTTGGACGCTCGAAATAAGGCCCAACTTTGACATTTGTTACTGAGGCAAAACCATTTTTTTAGAAGGGTGTAATATAATGAGTCCCTGGGGAGAGTAGTTGCTACTGATGCAAAAACCATATTTCCAGGGAGGGGGTAATATAATGAATCCCTGGAGAGAAGTCTCGTTAGAGCTACCTATACTGTATACCTTCAAAGCTCATTTGTTAGGAAGGACCAACAATGGTTCATAACATTTCATTTATTCACTACATATATGACTTAAAATCTATAAATCGATGAGGAGTCCTAAATGACGGACTCACCTGAGTTTATTAGATTTAATTGGTGGATGCAATTTTTCTCTTTTTCATTCTACTTCATTCATCAGTCGAACCCAATGAAAGCAGGCAAGCATATGCATTCAGTTTTTTGCTCAACTTGATGTTTACCAGTCCATTTGAGAACTTTCAGCTTTGCAGAAGACACTCTTCCCTATGTTTCCTTTCCTTCTGAGCTCTTAGGATGGTCCTCCCCTTTTGGGGTCTCATGTACGTTGTTGTCTACGTTTATCCCATTGAGAGTTTGTGCCTTTCTGTCATGCCATCAGCTAGCGAACGATTCGAATGGATCAACTAACTATCGAGTCACACCCAAGTGCAGTCAGGGCGTCTAGTGCACTTGGCTAACAACCCAGGTGCACTAGACGCTCTGACTTATCACATCCGCCTACGGGAACCTACACCATTAGCCTCTACAATCACCCTATGCCAGGCCAAGCCTTAACAGTTACAGCGAAGCAAAAGGCATAGGGTCAACAGTCGAAAAGCGGCGAAACACCGTGTAGCTCCAAGTTGTAGTTGATTCGCAAGCATTGTTTTTCAGAGGTCTTCTTGAAAGCCATCAACAACGGGTGGAAAGAAAAACTTTGATCGTCAGAAATGACTATGGTAAGTTCTACTGTGAAAAGATTAAAGTTGGCAATCACTTTACTCGAACCTATTCTAGGAATTAATTAACAGTGTAACCTACTCGTTCTATGCTGTTGCTGTCATTACGACGATTGCTTTTATATATTCACTATATTTAATATTCAAAATCTCACCTACTCGAATGAAAACCTATAAATACTATCTGCTCAATATACAGGTAATTTAAGAGTTGTTTCAAACTTTTCCAAGTAAGAAGGCCGAAAAGGCCACGATCGGCAGGCATTTTCTTCAACACGCATCTCTTCAAGTCCACCTGTCTTTATTTTTTCTTTCGTTGATGGCTGTTCTTTTGCTCCTTATTTCCACATCGCATTACACAAAACAACATACATTTCCTTTCCTAATTTTCTTACAGATTCGTACTAACAGACTTCCCTCCCATGTTTAGATTGCAGCTTATGTAGAAACAATATACTATACCGTATTTCTATCTACTATATGGATGCCTCCACATTTTGGAGTTAATGCAGAAGGATTATTGTGCAAGGTGTTCAAAATACCAACGAAATATCCTTTTGTAAGTCAGTATCCCTAGCGAACTTACTACTTTCTTGCTCGTCATAAACCTGTAGAGGAACTTGTAACGTCAAAGAGGCATAGACGATCGCAGTAGAAAGAAATATGATCGAGCAGGAATTATACTCAATTGAAAAGGAACAAAAAAGGGGAAAAAGCCTTTTCTCGAAGAGAAACAAAATAGAAACAAATGCACTTCCAGTCACTCTGTACCTTCGAAAGAGGAAAAAATCCATCTAGGCTGTTGGACATGACCATAATACAGTTCAGCTGTTCCCACATAACTCCTCAATGCTACCTCGGAGAAGAGTTGGAATCCGTGTAGGTTAAAGATTAGTTCGTTTGCGAAACAGCGGGTATGGGTTGCTGAAGCAAGAAACTGGGCATGAAATCAGCTCGCAACGATGGAAAGGCAAAGCTGTACTACATCTGCAAATGACTAGGAACTGTGGTCTCGACAATGTACTGAGCCATGTATTAGGGTGTCCTAAAATTTTTGAGAAAATTTTGGTCATGAATTTCGCAACCATGTTGTGCAAGAAAACGCCGAAGCAGAGCCACGGAAAAACGGCGGGAAACGGGCACACTTGGTAGATCGTCAAAATAATAGAACAGTATTGCACTTCATCTTTGGAAATGAGTTATCATCATTTGAATTATGTCCGACCGATACGACCACCGGCGCCTTCTGCTTCATTGCTACCGATCTGGTCACTCCGCCACTCAAGCCCGTAATGAATTGCAGGCAATGGGCAGTACTGCACCTTCTCTCGCCACCTGCTATAGGTGGTGCGGTCGCTTCGCTAGAGGAGAGACTCACTTCGACAAAGCGCCATGGAGCGGACGTCTACGCTCCACCAAAATCGACATTGTCTTACCCTCCGTCCAAAACAATCATTCTCAAAGCTTAACAGCAATTGAGAGGGCGACTTCTGCTCTCCGTTCCACCATCCACGACATCCTGCGCAGATGTCGCTTACGCGCAGCACTTCCTGCAGTTATCCCCTACACGTTAACTGAGAGCGAGCGTCAGGTGCGATTCGATGTGTGTCGGGAGCTATTCGACCGCAAGCGAACGGTGGCGTGGACGAGCCTCATCATCGCTCAGAATGAGAAGTGGATTTCTTATCGACATAAGGCCAGAAGCCGTTGCAAAGGGTGGGAAACACGTCAGAAAGGAAATGACCTCGTTCTTCTGCTCCGCCAGTTGTTTTTACTATGAGATCTTACCTGAGGATACTGCTGTGACTGCAAGGGTATTCTGCGAACAGCTGCGGGAGATGGTGTCTCAAGCTCCGGTTTCACACCGAATGCAGGGACAGTTTCTGATTTTGATGGAAAATGCTCGACCACATCATCCTAGGGCGGTGACTGAGGAGCTGGAAAGGCTTGGGATTACCTGGCCACCCCATGCTCCGTATTCACCTGACCTTATCCCTTGCGACTGCCACGCCTTCAAGGGCTTACAGGCTTACCTCAAAGGGAAAAATTTGATAACTGTCAGGAGGTCAAAAATGCAGTAGACGAATGAATCGCGTCGCGCTCCTCTTCTTTCTGAATAATGGCGTCAGCGCTCTGCCCCGTCGATGGAGGGACGTCGTGTATAAAGAGGGCCACTATCTGGATTACTGAACTCAGCTTTTATCCTTTTATTTTTGTGTTGAAAACCAAATAAATTTTCTCAAAACCTTTGGGACACCCTTTTCCAGTGAGTGAAAAAGGCAACACGAAGTTAATCGTGTACATCCGTGTAATCTAAGCACAAGGACGCGAACCTCACTGAGTCAATTCCCGCGTAAATTAATTATAGTAACGATAAAAGACTAATCAGATTACGGGAAATCTGCTGTTTAGATTGCCAATAATACTACTACATCCATCGTGTTAATGTGTTGTACGGCAACAAAATGCTTAAAAAGTTTTTTGAGAGAATCTCACTTTCAGGGTATTCACACGGTACTCTACTGCTGTGTTATGAACGCTCTGACTGCAGCCTACTACTACAGATATCGACTGCTTTTATTCGATACAGCTATAAATTTTTCAAATCGCGTTCTTACAATTATTATTGCCGGTACATATATGATGTCGGTGGCTGTTTCATTACCTTTAGCAACTCTAGCATTCAAAGATCATGATGAGAGCGTCGCTGAAGTGAGAAAGGTAATCTACTATTACATTAATCTTTAGTTACATTAATTCATCAAGTATCGCTTAGAAAATTATCAGCTTTTTCCTAACTTCATTTATACACCTTCAGATAGACACTACGGTATTCCTTGATGACAGCTTCATACTTCTTGGAGGGCCAACCTTTCTTTCGTGGATTTATAGTGCTACTGCACTTGCCGTTATTTCATTTGTAATATTCGTGGTAATCATAAAACACACTTCAGCCATACTTCAGAACAGAGCAAGACTTAGCGAAATGTCTAGAAAACTGCATCAAAGCGCTATGTCTGGATTAGTCGTCCAGGTGAGCTATGACAAGAATATATGGAAGAAATTAAAAGTTTATTTTACGGATGAACTTCTCCGTAGATAGAAGATAGATAGATAGATAGATAGATAGATAGATAGATAGATAGATAGATAGATAGATAGATAGATAGATAGATAGATAGATAGATAGATAGATAGATAGATAGATAGATAGATAGATAGATAGATAGATAGATAGATAGATAGATAGATAGATAGATAGATAGATAGATAGATAGATAGATAGATAGATAGATAGATAGATAGATAGATAGATAGATAGATAGATAGATAGATAGATAGATAGATAGATAGATAGATAGATAGATAGATAGATAGATAGATAGTAGATAGATAGATAGATAGATAGATAGATAGATAGATAGATAGATAGATAGATAGATAGATAGATAGATAGATAGATAGATAGATAGATAGATAGATAGATAGATATAGATAGATAGATAGATAGATAGATAGATAGATAGATAGATAGATAGATAGATAGATAGATAGATAGATAGATAGATAGATAGATAGATAGATAGATAGATAGATAGATAGATAGATAGATAGATAGATAGATAGATAGATAGATAGATAGATAGATAGATAGATAGATAGATAGATAGATAGATAGATAGATAGATAGATAGATAGATAGATAGATAGATAGATAGATAGATAGATAGATAGATAGATAGATAGATAGATAGATAGATAGATAGATAGATAGATAGATAGATAGATAGATAGATAGATAGATAGATAGATAGATAGATAGATAGATAGATAGATAGATAGATAGATAGATAGATAGATAGATAGATAGATAGATAGATAGATAGATAGATAGATAGATAGATAGATAGATAGATAGATAGATAGATAGATAGATAGATAGATAGATAGATAGATAGATAGATAGATAGATAGATAGATAGATAGATAGATAGATAGATAGATAGATAGATAGATAGATAGATAGATAGATAGATAGATAGATAGATAGATAGATAGATAGATAGATAGATAGATAGATAGATAGATAGATAGATAGATAGATAGATAGATAGATAGATAGATAGATAGATAGATAGATAGATAGATAGATAGATAGATAGATAGATAGATAGATAGATAGATAGATAGATAGATAGATAGATAGATAGATAGATAGATAGATAGATAGATAGATAGATAGATAGATAGATAGATAGATAGATAGATAGATAGATAGATAGATAGATAGATAGATAGATAGATAGATAGATAGATAGATAGATAGATAGATAGATAGATAGATAGATAGATAGATAGATAGATAGATAGATAGATAGATAGATAGATAGATAGATAGATAGATAGATAGATAGATAGATAGATAGATAGATAGATAGATAGATAGATAGATAGATAGATAGATAGATAGATAGATAGATAGATAGATAGATAGATAGATAGATAGATAGATAGATAGATAGATAGATAGATAGATAGATAGATAGATAGATAGATAGATAGATAGATAGATAGATAGATAGATAGATAGATAGATAGATAGATAGATAGATAGATAGATAGATAGATAGATAGATAGATAGATAGATAGATAGATAGATAGATAGATAGATAGATAGATAGATAGATAGATAGATAGATAGATAGATAGATAGATAGATAGATAGATAGATAGATAGATAGATAGATAGATAGATAGATAGATAGATAGATAGATAGATAGATAGATAGATAGATAGATAGATAGATAGATAGATAGATAGATAGATAGATAGATAGATAGATAGATAGATAGATAGATAGATAGATAGATAGATAGATAGATAGATAGATAGATAGATAGATAGATAGATAGATAGATAGATAGATAGATAGATAGATAGATAGATAGATAGATAGATAGATAGATAGATAGATAGATAGATAGATAGATAGATAGATAGATAGATAGATAGATAGATAGATAGATAGATAGATAGATAGATAGATAGATAGATAGATAGATAGATAGATAGATAGATAGATAGATAGATAGATAGATAGATAGATAGATAGATAGATAGATAGATAGATAGATAGATAGATAGATAGATAGATAGATAGATAGATAGATAGATAGATAGATAGATAGATAGATAGATAGATAGATAGATAGATAGATAGATAGATAGATAGATAGATAGATAGATAGATAGATAGATAGATAGATAGATAGATAGATAGATAGATAGATAGATAGATAGATAGATAGATAGATAGATAGATAGATAGATAGATAGATAGATAGATAGATAGATAGATAGATAGATAGATAGATAGATAGATAGATAGATAGATAGATAGATAGATAGATAGATAGATAGATAGATAGATAGATAGATAGATAGATAGATAGATAGATAGATAGATAGATAGATAGATAGATAGATAGATAGATAGATAGATAGATAGATAGATAGATAGATAGATAGATAGATAGATAGATAGATAGATAGATAGATAGATAGATAGATAGATAGATAGATAGATAGATAGATAGATAGATAGATAGATAGATAGATAGATAGATAGATAGATAGATAGATAGATAGATAGATAGATAGATAGATAGATAGATAGATAGATAGATAGATAGATAGATAGATAGATAGATAGATAGATAGATAGATAGATAGATAGATAGATAGATAGATAGATAGATAGATAGATAGATAGATAGATAGATAGATAGATAGATAGATAGATAGATAGATAGATAGATAGATAGATAGATAGATAGATAGATAGATAGATAGATAGATAGATAGATAGATAGATAGATAGATAGATAGATAGATAGATAGATAGATAGATAGATAGATAGATAGATAGATAGATAGATAGATAGATAGATAGATAGATAGATAGATAGATAGATAGATAGATAGATAGATAGATAGATAGATAGATAGATAGATAGATAGATAGATAGATAGATAGATAGATAGATAGATAGATAGATAGATAGATAGATAGATAGAGATAGATAGATAGATAGATAGATAGATAGATAGATAGATAGATAGATAGATAGATAGATAGATAGATAGATAGATAGATAGATAGATAGATAGATAGATAGATAGATAGATAGATAGATAGATAGATAGATAGATAGATAGATAGATAGATAGATAGATAGATAGATAGATAGATAGATAGATAGAT